>JBBMOE010000032.1:3926686-3976715 GCA_037975065.1 Chaetodon trifasciatus | reverse complement strand
TTTTTTTTAAATGCACAGAACTTTCAGTTTAATTACCAGAGTTACTGGTGACAACTTGACAAACAATACATTTGCACACAAATGTCTCATTTAGGAAATAGAGCGCATCTAGGGAGATCCTGTCTGGAGCCTCCGCATTAATCAAAGCCATCTGTTCACGTTGCAAGCTTTATTGAAACCCCGCCATCGCGGGCTGGTTTATCCTTCTCCAGATGAACGATTGCCTTGCCTAAAGGCTGGCATGAAGAGGGTTTTAAGATTGAAAAATGACGAGATGCTTTTTGTGCATTTAAACAGGATGTGTCTCAGGATATAGTGGTTCTTCTTTATTGAAAAATAATGCTCATATCTGCTCCTTGTTTGGCATCTAAAAACAAATCTACATATTTCTAATACTATATTTTGATCATGTGACCTTGCAGCTCTTGTGGGAGCAGCAGGGCGCAGATGTATTGACATCTCCCTTTCTTCTTTTTCATTAAAGCAGAAAAATGATCTGTTTTTCACAACCAGGCTCATATTCCCTTTCCCTCAAACATTTATGAGGAGTATGCCAGCAGGCCACTGGCAACGGGACCTTTTCTACAGCATGGCCCATCTTACCCTCTTTTAAAACATACAGCGGGGCCTGTCTACTGACGACAGGGCATATTTCTGCAGCTGAGAATAAGATGACTTTCATGATTGCACACTTGACATGAAAGGCACTAATGATCTTCTCTCCTGGGAGGGTGGCAGCGGCCAAATTATTACTCTGTGTGTGACTGTCACATCTATCCATATTAATAAATCCACAGGATTGTGTCTTCTTGCTGTCAGTGTAACCTGCTGGTACAGAGGGAACAGCCAACTGAAGGTAGATCCAAAAAAAACCCTTCTTCTTCTTTTTCTCTTTCCATTCCCATAAGTTTCTTTTTCAAGATACCAGCCTGCACTGCACAAATGCCAATCCTAAGTAATTCAGTCCAGTGCTGACTCTTAAAATCGTGCTTTCCTTAAAGCCAGATAAAAATATACTGACTGATTTACTGTAGCCACTGTACATACTGTAGGTTTTCAGTAGTTAGAGTAAATTACAGTTATCAATTTAGATGCCACCAGTTCCATGTCAATACAGAGCCAAGTTTGTCACAAACAATGAGCAGGACTGATGGGAAATCTGGCACAGAGAAGCACGCGTGGCTGTTTTAATGCCGTATTATTCAGTGGCATAGCCTGAAGCCAGAAATAATTAGACACAATCATGCAGTTATAGCAGAGAAGCTCTGTATGACACGCCGCATCATCTTGTTATGACTTTTAAAACCGCTCTGTCTCATTAAAACAAGAATCTGCCCATCAAATGATTCCACTCTTCTGAAAGCAGATTGTTAGGACGTTTCTCTCCTTTATCCATTCCCTCATCCATCGATACTGTATATAACTTTAGGCAAGGCTGTAGCCAGGATTATAGAAACACTGATTGCAACCAGCCCCTCCAGCTGTACATCATTTTGAAAAACCTGAAAATGTTTTGATTCATTTTGATAGTTTCCCCTGTTTTATTCATTTATTCCTTGAGTAAAATTCTTAATTTATTAAAAAAACAGTGACAGTTTCTCACTTACACTTCATGCAAGATTGTTCTCTAAATTGTTCTGTTTATTAATGTTTTTTTTTTTTCATTTTTCTCATCCATGAAAATGGTAAAATTCAAAACACTGAGCGCAGAAACACTATTCCGCATTTTCAAAAGTTTCTTTGTGTAACTTTAAATTATGAAAGGTAAACTGCACCTCAGCCCACTAAATACCTAGAGAAGTATACTAAGGACATGACCTTTCTGTCCTCAAAGACAACTACTGTACAGCTCTGCTTAAGCCTCCACAAATTCAACCTTGAGCGATTGCTTTAGTGCATAATTACGCAGAGGGCTGCAATTTCTGAGAGGGAGCGATTGCTGGCAGATGAAAAGGTCATAACAGGACAGAGAAAGTATTTATCCTTTATGCATTCAGCAGCACAAAACCTACCCTTTGTTCGTTACACCTTACGTCAGTTTTGGTTTCTTCTTTAAAATGCAGAACAAAAATTGAGTCAAAATCACTAAGGCTTACATACAAGAATAAAACTGAACTGAACTGTGTCGAGGTTAATTTGAGCACAAGGGAAGATGACCTTGACGTTACAAGTTGTCACTAAGGAGTATGTGCAAGTTCTGCAGCCTGCTTCCCTTTTGAACCAAAGGTGAACACTGTCTAAGATATGTATGAGCTTCAAGGTGACATCCTCACAGTCAGTGATGTATTAACATCAAGAATTTAGACTTTAATGATGGTTTCATTATCTAAGATCGTATAGCATGTAGTTGAAGCGGTTGTCCAAATCTCTTTAGTCATACTCAGGTGGTGATTTGTTCATTTTTAAGAGGGGGGGGGCGCTCAAAAGGAGCACCCTCCTGCCCCCACGACACCAACCAATACACACGCTCATGTATATCTCCCTCCCTCGCTCCCTCTTCTGTGACTACGCGTTGCTACTTGTCACTGATCATGAATGTGATGCTTCTCTATAGAGTGTATAGGCTACCATATAGTATAGAACTGAGTATTTATAGATTAGAGAATATTATAGATCCACAGCAAAACTGATGGAAAAGCAGTACAAAGAGAAAAATTACAAAAACAATTACAAATCTGTTTGCTTCAGCAGCACAGACAGCTCTATGGATTTATCAATAGACAGCAGAGTTAGGCGACTGATATGTCAGAGCCGTGGCTGGAGCCATAGATTCTAACTTGCACAAACCTCAGTCACATAAAGGATCAATGAGTAAGGCAGACAAGATATTCAACTAAACGACCCCTGTGCCCCAGCAGTCTCTGTGCTCCTCGGGGATGAAGAGGGGAGATGACAGGTTAACAAGGAGGATGCATTTTGGTCATTTTGCTAACAAGGGGGATAGTGTCCCACCCTCATCTCTACTCAAAACACCTACTGCTCATACTTCAGTCGTTCCTTTTGGTCCAGCAAAATTGCAGGTCTTATTCAGTCTGATGTGTGCTATTCCCTACATGCAGCAAGATACTTTAGCAAACTTGTTGACAAATGCAAACATTTACATAAGAAGCATAAATACATAAAGAGAGAGAAAAATAAACCTTATGTAACTGGAATCCATTTCTTAAGTGAACTATTAGGTGTGAACTAATCACAGATTATCATAATGACGTGATCATGACAGGAATTCATGACACATCACGCATTAAATCAACATGGATCATGCATGAGTTAATGCCTAAATATATGATGTGTACCTTTATTACAGCGTTACCTTCTGTTGCAGTAATGTGCTATATCCACATGAGGGCATGTGTGTGCTGTTATGAAGATGTGGATATTTGCATAGACTTAATCTGACTCATTGATGAGACACAACATTAAATCTAAGTGGTTTGATTTGAGTGTTGGCCTCAGGCTTTAGACAAGCAAATTTGTGCCTGCAGCAAAAGGCCTCTAGTATAAAGACCTGTCTGCGGTCTGTTCATACCATACAGCACATTATTTATATTTTATTTACAGCTACAGGCCTAGATTAAGAGCAGAATGAATGGAATAGGAGTATAGCAATCACATTTTGTCTGCATGAGCATATTAGCAACATGTAGCTGGAATCTAAAAAGAGACATAATTGGGGAGAAATAGTCCCTTATATTGTCTACCACGAGCACTTTACCCATTTTTTTTTCTTTTTTGCCAAGCTGCTCTGACCCCTTGACTGCAGTCTGATCTCTTCTGCTGTATGTGTCAAAAGCAAAAGATCCACTAGACTCCACCAGCCCTGCAGATTATAACAAATACGCTGACATGGACACACAGACTCTGGGTTCAAAACCAGTTCAACTTTATTAGAAGAAGAGGGGGAATAAAAAAAAGCAAAACAAGTGCATGAAAATGTTTAGGCCTCTCTGGAAAGGCATGGATTTAGACAACAGACTGTGATTTATCCAGCCTCCGGTCATCCTCTGAGTAGCGTCGGAAAGTCTCTCCCAGCAGAGGCTCCAGGGCCTCGGCTGAGCGGTAGGAGCGGGCGCGCACGGCACAGGCGATGACGCCACCCACCACTGCCACCACCAGCACTGCTGCAACAATGGCTATGGTGATGATCTCAGACAGGGTGTAGGTACGAGCTGTGGAGAAAGAGAGGAGGGTCATCAAGGGTCACTGGGTTTTGTGGATGAGTGTGTGTGTGCGTGTGTGTGGGCTGCTACTCACTTGGCCACTGGACCTCATAGGAGTATCCCAGGTTTTCTGGGGCAGAGAGAAACATCTCAGCATTGGTGACAGGAGGCCAGAAAGGAACCATGTTGAATCTCCGGTTGTGCCCAATAGGAGCATTCTCCTCAGGGTAAATTATTTCACCTGCAGGATGAGAAGAAATAGGTGTATCCATCTATTCATCCTTCTGACCGGGTTACATTTCTGTATGTGCATCTACTTCAGTCTGTGCACACCTGCTTGGTGCCTGCTGAGCCACTCGTCGAAGACTGCATCGGTGAACGTGTGCAGCAGTACAAAGATGGGATCGTTGGGCGAGAGATGGGTCTGTCCGCCCGTCCCATTGAGGAAGAGGTGGGCCAAGTTGTGAAGGCTGCGGATCACCGGGTCATACGTCCCCTGGGGGGCGCTGTAGCCTAGAAAATAAGGAAAAACAAAGCCATTAAATGAGAACTGAGATTTACCAAAATTAGGAACAACAAATTCCATATTGGAGCTAACTATATATGCATGTGGGTGGATGGTTTAGTGTGTGCGCGTGTGTGTTTTTGGCTTCATGCTTGAATCTATGCAGTCGCATTTCAGCAGCTTTGTAGTCAGAGCTGAGCCCAACTGAAGAACCCTTTGATTGACCAGAGGATGTTAATTAAGTGCTGTTTGATTTGCTGTTCTGACTCATGATGCATAACTGTGCACCTTCAATGGTGTTCCTGAAGCTCTCAGAGGAGGTGGAGTAGTAAGGTGGAGTGTCGAAGGTGTTGAGCTCCAGACAATCCAACACATCCTGGGGTTGTGGCAGTCTCTGCACCATGGGCCGAGCCACGTTGCCCGCTGGGTTCCTCCTGATGGGACTGGTCTCTGTGTCTGGGGGGTGAGGACAGAACCCAAGGTTGGAGTTAAAATGATCTAACTCAAGTGAAATCTATTTACCTCTAAACACCACAAGTTCACATTTTGTCTAAGGGAGAACTCAATTGTAGTTCAGACACATGCCAGTGGTCCCCTTAGAAATGGAAAGAGAGATGATTAGAAATGTTGTATTATTTAACTACTTTCTAATTCTATGTAGGAGTCCAGACTAGTTTGATCTATCTTAAACATGACAGGATGGCAGTTTTCCTTTTTAATTATTCACTAAAAGTCAACAGTCGTGAGTGAGAGCTCTGCGACTGAACAGAAGTTTTTTTTCCCCTCTCGCTTGCGTGATCTCTTTCTTTCTTCCTTTTTTTGTGCTTTCTCTCCCACATGTACACAAATACACACACACACACACGCGCGCGAGTGCCTAAACAGAAGGCTACATCACTGAGTTGTCTGTCTGTTTGAAGATTATTCCCTCAGATCAAAGGAACCAGTAGACTGCTAGATTCCTGTCTTCAACAAGCACATGCACAAATGAGGCAACCCCCCAACCCATTTAAGGAGACGCTGCTTGTTGACGCAGGAAATACCAAGCTTGTCATGACTCTCTAAGGAGATTAATGAGACAGATCACTCACACGTTGGCCACTCACATGTTATACCTGCTACCAAATTCCTTCAGCTTTTATATTACACATAAGAGATTGTTCAAAAAGCGACCCCCTCCACTCTCTTAATGTATTTGTAGTAAAGCACTACAGTAAAAGGAGATTAATTCCACAATTTCCAGGTGGGAAAAAAAAAAAACATTCTGTGAGTACAGCTGAAAACTCAAGCAAATGTAGAGATGGTTGTAATCTGGTGCCAGTGTGGGATGAGATCCAATCCCTGCAAATCTGATCACTTAAAGTCCAGCTTATTACAGTGTTACACAGAGCTGCCTTATTCTAGTTCAAACTGCTTGACCCATTGAGAATTAACGCCTGAAAAACTATTGTGCATTCTGATGTGTGCTATAGAGAAATTCGAGATGCAGTGTGCTGTACTTTGGATGCACACAGCAGACTGAGAAGAAGTTGGTGTGGAGTAGTTTCAAACAAATTGTAGTGATAGCGAGCAATATTGAATGCAGCACAACAGCTGTGGGGTATTATTTATAGCAGCTTATGTTCTACATGCTCTCTTTATGAGCTCTTTGCCCTCTTTTCTGACGCAGCTGAGACTATGCTGTACATCAACGCCACTCTCTTGCACAGTGCATTGTGGTGTGTTTCTGAGACTGCCCTCACTGTTGCACACGGTGCCCAAAGTGTCGTAGTCATCCACACTCTCACAGATGACCCTCCACTGGGAGAACACGGAGTTGGCACTGATGGAGCTCATGTCAAAGGAGCTCCTGGCTCCCATCAGGTCGTCGGTGCAGATGTCACACTCGCTGCCTCCTATGGCAAAGTTCCAGTACGGCAGAGCAAACGTGGGGTCGCCCAGCATGTCCTGCATACAGTGGGTGGAATAGAATGGATCAACAGATACATGCATGAGTAAAAAAAAAAAAAACAAGATTCAAGATTGCCTTTGCACTTTCATTCCCTTAATTCCCTCACTTTCTAACCATTTTCCACCTTTCGTGTCTTTCTGTTTTACCCCTGTCTGTTCTCCTCCATCCCTGCCCCCCCCCTTCCTCCAGGATAGCTCCCCACTCTGTCTCCATCCCTTCAAATCCCCACACTCTTTCCTTCCTCCCCTTATCATCCCTTCCCCCATCCTCACTTCCTTCTTCATCACTCAATCAGCCCCAAAAGCTTCCTCTGCTTTCCCTTTTGCTTTGCACCACCCCTCCTCTCCGTCCCTCCCTTCCTTCCCTCCATTCACCTGCATGTCTCTCTCCAGCTGCAGCAGATGAAAACGGTGCCAGGTGACAAAACCGGGGCCCTCGTGGGAGAAGTCTACACCACCAAAGCTGGCCTGGCCCGGCCCCAGGTAGGTTTTACTGACTGAGTAGTAGTGGGTCCAAACAAAGTAGTTGTAAATGGTGATGTTCTCAAACTGCGGGGTGCCATCGGGCCCGAACACCTCCTGGTACCTACAGATGATGGGGACAGTTAAGGTCACTGTGTGTTGTTTTGCAATGTAGAAACGACCCTCACAACTCATATTGGTTGATTTGATGTGTGAGAATATATGCTTTTCTTTCTGTGCATAGCAGGCTTGGGAGATGTCAAATATGAGGCCTGTAGCTAAGATCCTACTGGGCCCTTAATAAAAAAGAAATTACATTTTTTTTATTAGCAGGTTAAAAGGGTTCATCTACCTACAGCTGAGAAATGCTTAAAAATTAATCTACTATAATCCTCACCTGACTTGGAAGGATGTTATTCACAGATTTATGTACTGTTACTCAGAAGATTATAAATCCCTTTACTCCTGCCTAAACTGATAATTTGTTCTTCCACCTGCAGCTTAAACAGAATGCTGCCATGAGAATTTTTCCACGATTTTACTGATAATTTTTAAAACACAGCATGGGTTCACCCATAGCTATATTACTGAGCTTTCAAATGCCAGACTCAGCTAGACTGAGCCTGTAAGTCCTTGGGCTAAACTATCCGTTCAACAGTCTTGATACAAGACCAAATGCTGGCTGAATAACAATCAGTCCTCCATATATATATATATATATATGTACCGTCGTGTACAGATGACCAGGTCAGGGTGCACAGTCCTCTTAGCTTGGTCCAAAGCGTTAACAAATGCCTGCTTCTCAGCTGCACTCAACAGCATGATATTCCTCCTTACTGGAATGAGGTTAATGGAGGAAGGAGACAGGAGGGCAGGAATAGAGAGTGTATAAAGGGTTGTTGAGATGTAGGAGGAAGAGAGGAGGAAAGAAAAATGTTATAAAAAATTAAATTACATTTTTTCCCCCAACAATAAATCTTGTCTTCANTGTGTGTGTGTGTGTGTGTGTGTGTGTGTGTGTGTGTGTGTGCAGTCACTCACACAATAAAAGACTCAACTGTGAGTTAGCATTGATGCTTAAGTCAGACTTGAGTAAATTTTTGTGCACAGTCCATAAGTATGCGGTATTTTTTAAAAAAGGGACTTTGCACCTTCTTTCTGCCATTTTAACAAAAAACTGCATAGGAATACGCAAAAACACCACTGAAGCTCTTTCAGGAGAATAACCCTAAAGCCAGTGTTGCCGGTAGTCTACCTGCCACTAAAGGTCCGACTACTAAATTATGAATCCTAGTAAGAATTGTAAATTTGCCATCAGATCTCATCTGAAACCAGCAACATGAGTGTTGGATTATATAGCAGTGACCACATTCTGACGCCACTGAAAGACATCGTAACAATGGAAAAGTGACTCAACTTTTAGGTATGTGTGACATGTAGAAAGTCCAGTTAGCAAGGCTAGCGCTAGCACAATTACACAAAATTGCCTCGTGTAAAGAAAGGAGATAAAGCACACACTTTGTCTCACAAGGAGTTTTCTAAAAGCTCCATTTTCAGTGACCTAAAACTACGTTTGTGTGTGGACAAAAGGCCAGAATTCCTAGAAAAGCCAAGTTTTAAGAAACAGTCGCGAATGTGTGGTTTAATCATCAGACACATAACAATATAATAATGGGCACAAATGAATCATTTGTTCCCTGTAATTACTTCATTTGTGTGCTGAAGTTTTCGAAAATTTCAAACCATGCTTCAAACCATGGGGGGGGGGGCAAGAACAAAAGCACAAATTCAACATTATCACTTTAATTTGGCTCAAGTCATAAAGAATGATACAAAGGTCAGGACTTATGTAGAATAAAAATCTAATCAAGTTTACACTTCATCTCAATAATGAAAAGTCTATGTTTTTTTTTTTGTAGGCTAGTGTCGTACATTTTAATGACACCATGCAGATAGTGTTCTCCACGATAGAGCCAAAGCACTTTGTGAATAAATCAGACTGAATTGCTGGAAAAACTGTTTATACCCACTGCCCTTTTTACATCATGTTCAGCAGCTTTGTACAGCATGACTGATTTGGTCGGGATGAAAAACATTTCTTAACAATTTCAATTCTAGCCTAAAAGATCTCGCGGACATTTAACTTGATTCACAACATTTTTATCTCATTTACATACACACTCACATACATGCTGAGAGTAATTTTAACATGCTTTAACATGCGCTTCCTCCTCACTCAGTCACACAAGTGTGCTCATCTGTTAATTGGAGCACCTCCAAACATTCACACATGCCAAATATGTTAATCTCTTTCTTTCAGTTTCCACTCACACAGACACACACACACACACACAGATAAACACCAAATACAAATGTGTTGCATGTACAGTAGTTATTACAGTTAGAAACCAAGGCAGTCTGTGTTGGGGTGGTTAGGGTTTGAGAATTTAGGGTATTTCACTGGATAAATTGGGATTAGATGCAGGGATGGAGAGTGGCTTTTGGGGCGTTTATTTAGTAGGAACAGATGAAACAGTTGGGCCCCCTAGAGAATGGAAGTCCTGAGGTCTTGTGAGGAATCTGGTCCTGGTCCAGTGTTGGCCAACTCCTCTGTGGAGCGGGGCGGGAGGTCAGACATGGCTATCGCATGCTCCTCTTCATGTTGCTCTTTGTTTTGGGCCAGGGTTGAAGCCACATCAGATGAGTCAAGTGCTGCTATCCTGGTAGAGAGGACAGCAGAGCAGTTGGCAGCCTTTTAACGGTTGTAATGGATAAATTACACAAAGGGAAAAGGCAGGGCCGCTTGACAGCATGGATAGTCACTGTGACTGGATGTAATAGAAGCTATTTGATACAAATAAGGATCAAACCTGCTCTGCTGTACACAAACACAAAGACAGGTTGATTCTGATGGTGCACTTAGGGTACCAGTAAAATTCAACCACAGCTTAATTTGATGCGTTCATAATGGCTTTCAAACTGCTGTTGAATATGCTGCTGTGAGCAAATGTGAATATTTTCACTGCAAGGTCTGTTTATTTAATGACTTCCACACCAGATGGAGAAGCATACAGACTGTGGTGGAAGGAGATTTGCTGGAAGGTAATGACACAGCCAGATATAAATAGATCACTTGACATTATTGACTAATTGCAGGTGACGGTGTCCTGGATGAAAGAATTTCTAAAAGTGCTGCGTGCGTTTTAACATGTCCTAGCTGATTTAGCCTCAAGGGTATCCAAACCGCCGTCTCAAGTGTCATTCCAGATGTATAAAGCATGTATGCTGAAGGGCTTCCTCACACCCAGAATGCACTGCGGTCATTCATTACTTCTTCTGCTGTAATCTGCTGCCCAAACCTAATGCGTCCCACCAAAGCAGAGGGTTTTCTGTGTCAGGTTGGCACTGTTTGGTTATCTACAGCATTTTGTGTAATTACTTTTATTTTTAATATAATAACTTGTGGATAAACTTGTGGATCTCACTTTAATTTATTTACTTCCTGCTTTCCAACTGGGTACATGCATGATGTATGACGCTACGTGTTCCCAAGTTGTAAGTACAAATAAAGGAAAGCCTGTTTAACAGTTCATCTGATCTGCCTCAGGATTGTAGAGCAGTCAGTCAGGTGCAGTCCTTCCTTGTGATTCCAAACCCACCATTTTGCCATTCCAGATGCTGTATACCAAGTTCAATACACCAGAGCATCTAATAGACCCATCGATCCACCAGAGGATAGCGTGGCAGTGTCACATTTTGCCTCACGCAGGCGTGAAAAGAACGTGTGTGTACAAAGGTGAAGTACCAGCACGGGGAGATAATGATGTGAGCAAAGGAAGAACATACTATGAATGGAGGAGAATCGTGTGTTATTTTGACTCAAACTTTGATCTTTTCCAAAAACTGTTCAAGCAGTTTTGGTGGCTCAGCAAGCTTTATTTAGAAAGTCTAATTTGACACTGCATATTTCTTATTGCTAACTTAACTGCAGAATGAGAACGTGTTCTTTTGATGTCTTGGCATTGCAAAATGTGGCACTGACACAATGACGCGTCAATACTGATATCTTTGGTTGGTGGCAATCATGTGTCTGCTGCACGAATTACAGCTTCCATTTTCACAACAGACAAACATCAAGCTAAAGGAACACATTTTAGGTTCCAACATGTATATGATCTCTTTTCCCCTGGCTTCTACCTTTCATCTACACATACCTGCTTTGCACCTCAGCTTCCAGCATCCTTATATGTAGAATGAGCCGCACTTTGTGCTTTATTGTTGAGATGATGCTTCTGCTAAAGAAGTGACTTTTAGATAGTATTCTAAAAGTGACTTCTGGTGTTTGTCGGCAGTGTTTTTTAGTGATTCCCTCTTCCAATGACAACTGGATTGTCACTTCTGCTATAAAATCTCTTAACAAGGACACATTTCAAGATGACTCTGTCGACTGTTTAATAATTCAGTGTTGCTTTGTTATCGTCTGTGCTAGGCACACACCAGACTTCTCCTTTCACTTGCACAAGCAACAGACATACACTCACGGGATCACATACACTTCACTTAAAGTGTGCGCTTAAGTTTTGCTTCTATAAACAGACTGTCAGTCTTCAAGACTGCTGTCCTGTTTTTTTCTCTTTTTTTTTTACACACATCCTTACCCCATACTTTTACATGTTCACTCCACACACGTGCGCACACACAAATACACACACAAGCCTTTGGCTTATTATTGATTAAAGCCTGCTGGTCTGATTAGGAAAAATAGTGGTATTATCCAGTAATTCTTTGGGTTCACGGGACTCACCCTCTCATGTGACCCAGTGAGCAGTCTCCTGAGTGCATAGCTTACAAAACAGCCAGAAGGAAATCAGCTGAGAAACACACAACTGGTGGCTCCTATGAACCACAAGTTTTCAGGTCAGCGCACCACATTTAGGCGGCCAACAATGGACAAGTCTGACATATGGCTAGTGTTAGTGACAAGGAGACCGACACTGTAGATGTCAGTTTGATGGGAACAGAAAAACTGACTCGAGGGGGGAATCTGGGAGAGAGAAAGGAAGAGCCTAGCATAAAGGGAGTCTCTGAGCTCAGTGAGATTATGTCAACCTTGAAATGGTTTAAATGAGACAAAAGACCTGCATACTGTATTCTTAGCTCCCAATAAATCTATCGTAGCAGTGTTTAGAGGTCGTTGTACTTACATATGTTCAATCTGTGACGAACGCTCATGAAGGCTGACCATGGGAGCTTTGTCTTTGCTGTATTAAATTTATTGGGAGGAATCAGTACAGTATGCAGATGGTTCATCTTAAGTTTCACTTTTTGATTTAGCAACTGTAAAAAAAACAAGAACAAAAAAACACTACAAGGTGTGTTAGAGAGCGCTGCCCTCCAACATCATCCACCATCATCTAAACACCGAATGAGGAAATATCTGTTGGAAAAATGGTGTTCATCCCTTCAGCAGAGCTCCAAAGACATGTCAAACACTGAAGCTAGTTCTGGCAGTTCATAGTAGTCCAAAATATCTTTTTTTGCTTTAATTCATAACCCATCTGTATGAAGCTTTGTAAGCAGTTTTCTATGTAACCACTGCAGATGTTAGATGATAGATATTTGAACATACTGTTGAGTGTCCCCATTGCCTGCAGGAAGTGTGTCGTCACTGCAGTCACCTCCTGTAGCTGCCTCGGGCTCAACACACCCTTCCTCACATGCCCGCTGTGGGGCCAGGGTACTGCATGCAAACACAAACAAAATAAAACACAAACACATAAAAATCTCAGATATTACTGTTATTACCCTTCTATAAATTAACTACATGTTGCATTGGGCCATGTGGAAAAATAATCTAAAACTAGTACGGCATATTACTGAAAGACCATTTCCTTTTTGTGAGCGAAACGCTGAACTAATACTGAGCACAGTCTCCTCATGTCATCATCTATCAGTGTGGAAATGTTAGCCTCAGCTCGGGCAACATCAGAAGCAATCATGTACCAGCACGGCTGTAAGTCCCATCTGTGATTGTAGCGCTGTTGGTACTGCAAATAGCAATCAGATGGCTTATTTAGGCTATTAGAGAAGGAGCGCTAGGACATGGTTGGTACTAGCATGAATGCAGACTGAACATTAATTTAATTTCCATTCATAAAAAAATGAAAAGAGGAAATCTGTTTCACAAAGACTGAGCCAGAACAAAAATGCATGCTACAGTATGGTAAGATTAGGGCTGTAGTGAAAATCTATTTTTGTGTAAGGCTGTTGGATGTACAATGTAGCTCAGCCTTCCCCAGTTATATCAATGGATGACTGGCCACAGGAAATACTATTGGCTAGAAGTAGAGCTGGATTAAATAAAGGATATCTGGACTGTACACTAAGTCCACCAGAAATTTCTGGGCTTTAAGACAGCTCTTTTGAATAAATGTTGCCGGAGATTAAGCGCACAGAAACCGTTGCTACCTACCTGTTTCTGTTATGACATTTCAGGATATAGATAATGATCACAGCAGTCTCCAAAACCAGGAAGGCTGCAGCAGAAATAGCACCAATCTTCCATGCCTCCAGGCTCAGCTCACTTGTCTCTAAACAGACACATTAAGGCAGAGACAGCCAAAGGGGTGTACAGAAATTTACCCATCAAGAACAAGACATCTGATACACTACGCTTTGCAACAGCTAAATCAACTGTCCCTCGACTGCCCATAAAGGACGCTGTACTCTGACATCCCATCTATTTTACATCATATTACAGTTTTCCAGAAAAAAAACAAGATACTTTCTTTAAAGTCTACCATCCAGCTGTTTTGAATTATGCTCTAAGTCAAAAAGGGGCATGCCTTCGATGCGCAGGGGCATAGAAAGAGTATGAAGTAAATATTTCTCATCCATGTCAGTGAGGCAGAAAATAGCATTTTATATTGTGAGTAGATGGTCCTAAGTTTCTGGTCTTCCCCCACCAGTGTGGAGTTAGCCTGCTCCACTGTTTACTCAAATGGAACAACATCAACTTGGCCATCTGCATATTTTGTTGGCAGGATCACGATGATGATCTGTTTTCTTCCTCTTTATTCCACCCAAGTTTTAAGATGCAGAAAATCTGCTGTGATATATAACCAAACCCCTTTATAGTCTGATACACAGTTCTGAAACTGTACTTGAGAACTGCAGTATATATTATTTTTATTTCAAAGTTCAAATGAAATGCTGTCTTTAAGGAGAAATTAAGGAAGAATATGATCAAAACCAGAAGTGTACATATGGGCCCAAGGAGTCAACTGTAATATATTGTATTTTCCTTTAATATGCTGATGTCTTTTTCTATTTTACCTTTGGTTCCAGCTATATCTTCCACCAGCTCATTGGCCTCTCCTGGTTCCTCCCCTGCTGCCTGAGGTGGTTCAGCGAAAGCATCCTTCACAAAATTATCCAGTGTAGGCTGGACCACAACATGGTCATGAGGCAAAAGGTCATCTGCAGGGGTGATGATCTCGTTACCATGGTTAGATTTCTCACCAAGGGTATTTTCTTCAATCTCCACCTGACCGAGGGATGGGCTTGTGGTTGGAGCCTTGTTCTCAAGGCTCTGCTCTATGGAGGCATCAGCACCATCGTCAGGCTCGGGGGCAGAGATCACCAGCACTTCTAGAAGAGGGGTTTGGTATGTGACACACACATGAAAATGAAGCCAAGAGGCCAAAGTTTAGGGTTTGTCGAGCAGACCAATGGACTGTAGAATAATGCATAGAGGTGCTGCAGTTGAGAGTATCATAGTATCACAGTATATTTACAGTGCAGAATGTGTGCTTGACATATCAGTCTTTGCATGTGTCACAGTAAGCACTGGGCTTTTAGAGAATTTTAGAAGTTTTCACTGATAAATAATTGATGTTCATGTCAAGACATTCAGAGTAAACATTTTCTCAAGTGCTTTCCACCAAAGCCTCTGGAAACATTTCAAAACCTTCCTCATTTACAAGCCAAAATGCACAGCCAAAACAAGAGCAGCCATGTTGAACATTTCTACCTTATCTTTCCAGGACATGGGCTGGTAACCAATATTATTGTAAAGTGTATTAAAGGGACTTATAATCTTCATGTAAGAGCTTTCCTCTCTTAAAGTAGGTTAAGATGCAAACAATGCGAGCTTAACCAAAGCTGCTGAGTCTAATGTAACTGAATGTTTAAAGATAAATACCATTGCAGTTTTAGGATTTTGTGACCCACATTAGGAACAGGTTTTACATTTCAGATAGTTAATAGATAAGGATGTGCTGAAAGTAAAGTCAATGGGGCAGCTGAGGTATGGAGCTCATTAATAAAATGGGATGTGGAGAAGATTTGTTGGTCATTTTGAGGTTTCATATGTTGTTTGTAGGCTCGAGGGGGGCAAGTGGGGGCCAGTTTCAGACCATCACACTGACGCCTGATTTGTGCCAGCTTTCAATTCTATTGCACAAACACATATACAACATTTTTGCGCTGTTTCCCTGTTGGAACCATTTCTCACCTTGATCCTCTTTTTCGCTAACATGTGAGGTCTCCAAGGTGATCTGCTCCTCTTCTCCTGCTTGTTGGTCACCCAGTCCCTCGTTTACCAATGATTCCTCCTTGATTACACTCTCTCCATGTCTTTCACCCCCTTCTGCTTCCCCCATTTCTGCATCCTGCGTTTCTTCCTCTTCAGCATCTCCTCCATTCACCACTAAATGTTGGTCCTCCACTTCTGGACCCCCAGTGTCCACCACTGTGTTTACCTCTTCCTCTGCTGGCTGTTTTACTACAGTTTGTGCAGTCTCAATTTCATGATTATCAGAAGGCTTTACGATCACCTCACTTTCCATTTCATTTACCTGAGTTTGTAGCTCCAGAGCTTCCTCCTTTCCCTCTACATCCCCACCCTGCTCCACATCAGCCACCACCAGGCTAGGGTCTGACTCTACCACAGCTTCCTGCTCTGGCTCACTGCTCTCTGCACTTACTGCTACCTTCACAACAGCTGGAGTTACCTCTGTGTGCTGTATGCCTATTTCATCTGCTCCTTTTTCTTCTGGCAACTCAACCTGCTTCTTGTTGTCCTCCGCGTCTACCTCCTCCAGTGCAAAATATCCACCTGTCTCTTCTAATAGAGCTACAGTTTCCTCTGCAACGTCATGACTGACTTTGGTGTCTAGAGACTCATCGATAACCTCCACCTCCTCTGCTTTTCCAGTTTCTACTCCTGCCGTGGTCTCCTCCACAGATCCAGCTGCAGTCTCACCCACCCCAACACCTCCTTTCTCCTCTTCAGCTACATTTTCTAATGTATCCACTTCTGCTACCTCCTGCTCCTCTTCAACTCCAGTATCTCCCCCTTTGACGCCCATATCTTCACCTTCCACCTCCTCCTCCTCCTCCACTGCCTGCTGCAACACTTCTGCCTCTGTGTCACTTTCAGTCTCTCCTTTTTCATCCCCAAGTGCATCCTCCTCAACCGTTTCCTGCTCTGCTGCTTCATCTGCTTTCGCTTCACCCCCTCCTTCCACCTGCCCCAATGCTGCCTCCACCACCCTCTCCAGCAGCTCCTTCAGCACTTCTTCTGCCCCACGGCCCTCCACTTGCTCCGAGGCCTCCTGTACAGCCTGCTGCACCTCTTTCAGGCTAGGGGGCACCACCACAGGTACCACCTCTGAGGGGGGCAGCTCTGGTTCCTGGGGTAAGGCCTGGCCATCCTGGAGGGTGACCATTGTGGAGGACTGGATAGAGGCAGACTGACCTAAGGAGATAGTATAAATTTTTTTTTTATTGTTTTGTAGAAGCTGGAAACACCAGAAAGCATGGAATATGTGATCAATGGTGCTATGTATTATGATACTGATGATGAACAAATGTTGACCAGTCAAGCACAAGGTCCAAGGATTGTGGTAATGCCATATGTGATGCCATAATTACTGCAAATCACTTCATGAGAAATGTAGCAACATTCTGCATCCTTAATACTGACTACTGTCTTTAATGTAATGTATTATGTCCCAAATGCATGAACTTATTTGTTCCTTTGTTCATTCATTCAATCACACAGTCATTCACTCATTTATTCATTGTTTCAAAATACAAGAACAAAGGCACATGGTTAGATGCACATCTACCTAACCTATTTGTATGATGCCACCCTACCTTCAGACGTGAAGTGCTGTAACAACAAAACCACTAGGAATCCTCTCAAAAAGCAGTACTCCATGTTGTCAGAGAAAACATAGAGAGATACACTCCAGACCAGTCCAAGTCTCTCACAGGAAAACACTCTTTACTTCCTTTCGTCCCTTCAGTCTTGGTCAAAAGTCAAGCGTGAGTGTGTACACCAGCACAAGATGTACGTTGTGTGTATAGACTCTGGATGGCTGGACAGTAAATTGGGCAGGGAGGGTAATGTTAGCAGGTGACGCTGAAAGGAGGGAGGGTGAAAAATATTACCACCCCGAAGTGTCTTTGCACCACCAGGTGTCTCTATGAGAGTTAGGGGTGGAGGGTAAAGTAGCACTTCAATGTTAAATGCTTTTGAGACCCTTACAAGGGCTGTGGTGAAGCTTGGGCGGCATGTCACACACACAATGAACTCTTGAGCGGCAATTATAGGTGGGCTGTGAGTTTGGGGCATGAGTGATGCTGCTATTAGGGCTTAGCATAGAGCTAGAGGAAGTAGACCTGAGCATAACACAAAAACACTGGAGGCAAAAGTTTATCATAATACCACAATGCACCTGATAAAAAGCAGCATTGTCTTGAGTTAGTGTGTCATGCAAAAGACGTGGAATGGCTTCTCTTGTGTGTGTGTTACAGTTGTTTTCATGAATCATTTTATATGGCTTTTCTTTCTACCATCATACACTATACATCTACTGTATGTCACCAGTCCTGCATGCATAGCTAGGATTAGAATGAGACAGTGATGCCTCATGGTTTCCACTGTTAGGTTATCCAACAAAGACGCCCGTGTCTATCCTGTTATGTAATACAAAGAATGTTTATGCTACATGGATGTCTAGAATGTCCCTGTTCAGTCTCACGATGGCATGGTTAGTGTAGGAATACACGGAAATTGTAAGTAGGTGTTACATTAATTGGGATCTATCTGTAAATGTACAGTGTCAGCCACAGTGTAATGCTATGAAATATCCCCAGTTGAGTTTTTGTGCAACACATTATTTATATTCAATCACAAACTTGTCTATCAACATTAAAAAAATATGATGAAATCAATGACCAAACAAACATGCTGGATTGATAAAGTAAAGGTAATAGGGGCTGGTGTTTTTGTAGTTTTTTGCCATGCTAGCTTTAAGGTTCGAGTGGTGGCAATGTCGGACTGAATTGTCTCAAGAGCTCTTACAACTTGGACTTACATAAAATGTTTGTACAGACATTCATGATTCCCTGACAATTAAACCTAAAGAGTTGGACTTTTCCTCTATTTGTGGCTTTGAGTGAAAATATCTCAGTTACATTATTGGATGATTTTTACTGATCAATTCATTGACCCTTTAAGTGCCCACCTAGTTTCATCAGCAGGTCAAAAAGTACTGGTAAAACTCACATTCTTATCAGCCTCAGCTGTGCTTTGTGTTCAGTGCTAATTAGCAAATAACAGCATGTTAACACATCAACTAAGGTGGTGAATGTGGTTAACATTATAGCTGCCAAACATCAGCATGTCAGTATTGTCATTGTGAGCATGTTAGCATGCTGATATTAAAGCATGAGTGTTCAGTCTTATTTGGTGGCATTTGACATAACTGTTATTGAGACAATGACTTTGAGTCAGTTGGGTTAGTTTATAAGCAGAGCATCATTGTGGAGTAAAGAAAAATGAGTGCTGTTCAAATCATCCCAGTTCACTATACTAGAGAATCAATAGCGCCTAATAAACATTATTTTGGTCACACCAGCCCAGATATCAGAGTCATAGTTCAATTCTGCACCATCCATCTGTGTGCTTTATTTTCAGCTGCTTGATTAATTTACAATCATTTATTGTCATGCTAAATGCACTGTTCCATCAATTGTGGCAACATGAATTGAGCCATTTATACTTTACATAAATAGCCCTATTCATTGATGGCAGGGTCAGCGGGAAATAAGGACTGAGGCTTAAGTAGTTCTGTCTAAACCGAGTAAATGGAGTTTAATGTTACAAGAGAGCCGGCATTGAAATGTGAAATTCTCATCTATTTCCTCCAGGTAAAGATATCACAAATCTCTGATGTCTGTCTGCCCTTCACTGTCCCCCTCCACTTTGAGAAGAATAATATGCCTTTGGTAGATCATACGTTGTTGCCCTGTGATCTAGCCAATAAAAGTAGCCCTTCTGGGCAGCTTTAATGTAGCCTTTCAATGAAATCAGCTGATCCTGACTGTACGCTCCATTGACTCTCATGCCAAAAGACCAGCGTGACAAAACTATAAGCCTGTGTCATGGAACCAATGAGATTTCTTGACCCACAAGCTTATTATCTAGCTGGCTCCGCAGCAGGAACACTGACAGTCTGCTCTAAGCTATAAAAGTAACTACGGAAATAATAGACTTTTTCACTGTCACTGTTTGTATAAGAACATCATGTCAGTGTTATTCTCCGTGGTCTTTGTGCTGCTTTTGAAGCCACGGGGGGTTCTGCACAGCGATCTCTGCTTCCGTTCGATTGACTCGACAATTCAGTGCCGAATCTGCACTTCTGCATATCAAGAGTCTCTGTTCTCTGTCTGAAAACAAACTGTGGATAGAAACTGAGACTTGAGGGCTTCAGAGGAGTAACAAAACATACATCTGAATTGTTTTCTTCTCTGCTTGCTTTGTTGCACTTTTTTCAAATCTCTCAAACTCCAAATATTCTGCTCTCTCTCTTTCTCTCATTTTCTCTCATTCGTGACTGCAGGAGATTAGGTCTGAAAGGTTAATACAGTCACATGAGCTTCACACTGTGCTTTGTGCTACCAGGCAGTAGTGCTTCATACTTGGCTTGTGACTGGGCTGGAGAGGGGGATTATAATGAAGTATACAGTATATTGTCGACGTACACATGCAGATGCAAAGCCCCTTCACTCTCCTTACCTCTGTATCTTATCTTCAACACACACAGCATAATATTAGAAATATGAATTAAATTGAATGTGAGATTCACACACAAATCTGATTTTAGACCTTATTGCATCTTAGTTTGTACTCTCATTCAGACAAATTTTATTTGGGTGCATATAGGAACGAACTTAAAAATGAAATCAAATATTTCTCTATAGAAACATTAGTGACTGGTACTGTAAACACCACTCTCTCTCGTAAGGGTCTAAGTGGTTAGATCACCCTTGTTGAACGTCATTTAATAAACCAAAGCTATCATGGTGAGAGTAGCACTCGTGCTTGGTTGTGCAGCATCTGAAGCGGGTCTATGTTTAGGCCTGGGAGGAGCAGCACCCTGTGCAGTGCTGTGAGTCCATAGGAGTTGCTGTCTGTATTTCACATGTCAGTGTTGGAATTTCAGATGAGCTCTCCATGAAATGGGGGCAGTGGAGGTGAGTAATCAACACTCTGGCCTGGTCCACTGCCAGTACTCACCGACACTAACTACTAATCTGAGCAGCAAAATATGACACATGTAGTCCCTTTGAAGACTTTTATTTAGACACTTACACACAGTTTCAGCCGACACAAACTTTTGAAGTCTCACTATTCATGTGAGGAATCAGTGTTTCATGATGGTGTCAAGCTTGTCAATGTAAAACACCCTAAACCCGGTCCAGCTAATGGCAATCAGCTGCAGAGCCACAGTGTCAACATTTTCAGGCCTAGATTTGCAGTTGTAGTCTTACTTGTGCCAGTTTTGAGCAAGAAAACTACTGTCACATTTATAGTAAACATATGCCTTCCGTCATAACACTATACAGCACATAAAGTGATCATTTTCAGGACAAGAGTGGCAGTATCTTGGTGGAGCAGAGATATTTGAATCCACCACACTTGGTCTAATAATCAAGAACAGTAATAACTAAATAAAATATCTGCATGTAGATTCAATAAAGTAGCATATTTGTTTACTTGTGCTTATTTCAATTGTGCATTGAGAGACAAACCACTAGGTGAACCCAGTGAGGGTTAAGGGCTCTTGAGGTTGAGGTCATTGCCAGGGGCCAGCAGAGGGGGCTATCAGCTTTAAATGTGCATTGACAGTGATGGCGTGACCGTACTATGATACACCGCTCATTGTCACTGGGCAGAGGTTGAGTCTGAGGGCATCGACGTTACTTTGTAACGTACAATCGTGCTGCATCTCCAGAAAGTACTAAACACTTTTTGAAGTGAAAAGAGGGCTGTGCTTTTGATTGATTAAGCAGAGAAATGTCTGAAATTATATGCCACTAACAATACAGGAAGGAGTTCCATTTCATCTCTTCTCTTCCCTCTCTCTTCCCTTCTGTGCTCTCTGTCTCTCTGTCTGTAGTTTCAGGAATTTTTCAAAAGGATGTTCCCCAAATATCTAGGACATCTTTTTGGGTCACCATTAAAATGATCCTCCAAACTTATAAAACATGCAGAGAAGTTACCTTTTTTTGCATATATGGAGATCTGAGCCTTCCTGCCGACACAAACAACAACAACATCAACCAGTACCAACAACAGGAATAATGTATGCTCTCATTATTATTCCTATTTAGAGTTCTAATTTATTCGGCCTTAGTGGGGAACAGCAGTTTCAAAGGAAAAACCATGAAGAGTGGCTTGTTGATAAGGCACGAAAGTCAAGTCAAATTATTCAGTCTTCCCCTCTGTTTTTCTCTCTCATTTCCACTCACACATGAAAACACAAACACATCTTCTACATGCACACATCACTCAGCATCCTTACTTCAAGCGGTGACAATTTACAATTAATTAGAGGGAACCCATATTTCCTTGCTTGTTTATGCCTTTTGCAAAGTGATGATCCTCAAGCTCAAAGCAGAGAAGAGAAGACAGAAGCCCAGAACCTCCCCCGTCAGGTCCATATGCTTGGAGCAGCCTTTATCAGTGAACGATTGACAGCCGCATGTGAACTGCCAAATAAAACATCCCAGACATTCCCCCTCATAAATGCACATCCAACACCAGAAGAGAGCTGCAGGAGTGGCTAAGTGCTCGCATTTTCTTTTGTTGTGCTGTTGTTTGGATAAAATGATAATGATGGTTGTCACAGAGAATGACCTCTAACCGTGCCTCACCGTTACATGTTAGTTATAGGTGTGTGTGCACACATGTATTCCTCTGTGTGAGCACTTAATGTGCAGGAACTGTAGAGGGAGCACATTTGTCCAACTGCTTTCAACCACTACTCTCACATGCTCACTTTATTGTCTGCCAACATACAACAGTTTCTTTCTTTTTCTGTGATGTCAAAAAAAGAGAGAAAACAATACCTCCCTGCACATTTCTGCTTCTCCTTGTAAAATGGAACACTTATATAAGGCACCATTGTGGATTACATAAATGTCTCAAAGTTATCAATATTTCATCCTCTGTGCGTTTGATGTGTTTGGTAATTGGATATTTATGTTGTCGGCTTCCTCTCTCAAAACCCCTGTTGCACTTTAGTATGTGTGCACATGTGAGCGTGCATATGTATAGTACATGCATAACTGCAATGTGTGTGTGCTTGCAAAAGCGTAGCAACATGTGTGTATTAGTTTTTGCTTGTATGTTTGCGTGTTTCTTCTTGTATTTTGCAGTTTTCTTGGAAAAAAGACAACAGTTCTAAGAGCAGATTCGTTCAAAAAGAAAAATGCAAAGTCTGTGTGTGTGTGTGTGTGTGTTCGTATGTTCGTGTGGTGGTGGTCCGAGCCCTTTCTTACATTAGGCATGACAAGTCAAGGAGGGCCCCCCACAGGAGAAAGAGTGCGTGTCTTTGTGTGTGCAGATGGAGCAGTGCTGCTATTAGTGCATTTATGCGTGCATATGTCATTTTTCTTCTTCTCCTCAAACTGGGATGGTCAGGTAGTGAAGAGAGCTGGGAGGTTTGTCTGTCTCGTTGTGCTGTCTCCCCGGAGCAGGCAGAGCTGGTGGTTCTCCTTTGATGAAGACAGCGTACAAGAAGAGAAGAGAAGAAGAGGAGGAGAAAGAGGAGGAGGAGGAGCAGTAGTATGGAACGCCTTAGTGGGAACTTGAATCTAATAAATGTTTCACATTTCTGACAGTTAACGTGACAAAAGAACTGTCTGTGTCTAGAAAGTATCTGACAAACCATTCAACGAGCAACCTGGGTATCGTAGCATGGCGACTGGTGACTCAGTGGAATAGCACAGAGGCAAATGGAGGAAAGGAGGAGGAGGTGGAGTGTGCACCATATTTATGGATGGAGATGAAGATAGAGAAGAGAGTATACAGGCGGCAGCTGACATTTCTGGATGCAGTTCCCATTTGTGACCGAGCGAGGGAGCTGTTGGGTTTTAATACAGTGATCCCTGAGGAGCAGAAGGAGTAGCCTGCCAAGACAAAAAAGAAAGTGAGAAAAAACATGGGAACAGAGAGAGTGAGGGAGGGTGAAACAGTGAGACAGCGAGGAGGAGGGACCGAAGAGAAGGAGCCTGACTAGTACCTTCACGGTCCATTACATCACTGTTCTCTATGAGAATACTCCTCTCTGGCTTACGTCAGTGGGAAAGACTCCAATCACACTGTCGGTACAGGAGCAACACCTTCATCATGCTATAACACAACAACAAATACATTCCTTAAACTCCTAAATGCTCAGAACACTGGATGTATGGAGGATGTATGACATTCAGTGTGGCACGTGATATTTACTGCACGTTCCATGCGTCCAAGCCATGCCATAGCGGAGAGGAGAATGTTATGAGGAAGAGTGGATTTTAGGCTGTTAAACATGAGAGCAAATGCAGCTCCTCATAGTTATTCTGGTGCTCTAGACAGCTTTACTGCTCATCAGACTAACAGCACCTCTGCCCCGCTGCTGATGTGCCTGCTTACCTGCCTGCCTCCTCAGCAGTTCAGCAGAAACTTGTCTCAAAGTACACGAGAGGAAGGGTAGAGAGAAAAGAGGCAGCAGCAGAGTGCACAAGAGTGTGAGCTGATATGTGATATGAGACTCTGCTCGCATGTGCAGGCATTTGTGCATATTCTGGGCCTGGGTCTGTTGGTGCATGCATGTGAATGTGTGGGTAGGGGGTGGTGGGTGTTACAGCCCTGTGTGCTTGGGATCATCACATCAACAGCCCTGAGTGTGTGGGTTGGGGGGTGGGTGTTACAGCCCTGTGTGTGTGGGCTAATGATCCCAGGCACTCTTCCTCTGCCATGTGAAAGCAGCTCAGTGCCTGGAGGTCTCAGATAACCTGTTTGTGTGATTTTGCTGTGGCTGCGGATATTCCAGTCTTATCATCAATCATTAGACTTCCTCGCTAGCTGTTTGAATCAGGTTTACCCTGCTGTGAACACATTTAGTGTAACAGGATCTGCGTGGGTGTGTGTGTGGGTTTGTGTGAGTGCGTTCGTGTGTGCATGTCCTGCTGTGAACGCAGATACAGCACCACTCAGCACTGGACATCGCAGCAGGCAGCACCTGAGAGAGACTGAGAAAGGAAGGTGTGTGCGTGCGTGTGTGTGTGTATTTTTACAGCTATCTTTATGAGAACCTATTTGAGTTTTAGATCTTGAGACTGAAAAAGTAAGGACATTTTGGCTGGTCCTTATCTTCGAACAGACCTTCAAAGGCTCAGACTTTGTTTCAAACATTACAAATAGGTTTAGGTTAGGGTGAGGCACTTAGTTGTGATTGTTAGGGTTAAGGGGCTAAGGAATGCAAATGTCAATGAGTGTCCTCACAAGACTAGAAGTGCAAACGTGTGTGCATGTGTGCCTGTGTGTGTGTGTGTGTGTGTGTGTGTGTGTGTGTGTGTGTGTGTGTGTGTGTGTGTGTGTGTGTGTGCGGTGTGTGAAAATGCTGTTCTATGAAAAGGTGGAGAGTGGAAAAAGAAGACGGGAGGAGGGAGTGAGTGTGCTTCAAATCAGTGAGCAGCAAACAGAGCTGTAGAGTAATACCTAAGAGACACTGGGCGCATCGTTTCACAGGCACAAGCACACAAACATGCGCACGCGCGCACACACACACACATACACACACACACACCATCCAGGTGCAGCGGCTGGTGTCTGCATGTGATGAAGCAGCTCCTCCCAGGCAGAAATAGGTCAGAGACCTCAGGGCCCTCAGAAGGCTGGCCTCTCTGTTTCTCTGTCTATGTCACAGACACACACACACAAACACACACACACCCACACACACACACACACACACACACACACACACACACACACACACACACACACACACACACACACACTACAAACCATCCAGTCCCAAGACAATACTGTAACCTACCACCTACACATGTAGGCCCAGCCATTGTCTGCCTGGATTGCTTTAGCATAGTCATATTATGAACACACATACAAAAAGAGAGAAAGAGACATTTGTGTTTTTTGTTGTGTGTTTTCCTAAAATATCAGAATCAATTTTATTATGTGAACAGACACAAGTAGGACACTACTGTGTACATACAAGCAGGTGACAAATAGATGCATATATAAGTATATGTAAAAAGCAACAATGAACAACAATATACAATGTAAATAAACAAGTTGCAAAAAAGAATACAATGTCTTTTGATTGGCCTATAAATTAAATGCAGTAATACAATGTGTTGTACCAAGAGGTCAGTTTAAACTAACTGACTGTGGCTGAGGGGGTGAAACATTTCCAATCACAGGTTTGGTGGTTTGACCCCTAGCTTTGACCCCCAGCTCCTCCTGTCCACATCCCAAAGCTAACTGCACATTGCTGGTCAGGCTGGCACCTTGCATAGTAGCTGGCTACCACCAGTGTGTATGAATGGGAGCCAAATTAAATTTGCATTAAAGCAAGTGATTAGACAAAGTGCTGCCAACACCAAGTAAGATATAATTCACACGCAAGTATATGATTTGACAAGTTATTAACCAGAGTTTACATGCAAACTTGCAGTCGGACTAGCACAGACCATCCGTAGCATCTGTGGCACAATTTATGGCTGACAGCCTGCACATCATCACCATAAAGGGCCTAGAGTAAAATCCATTGTGACTAGAAACCTGTGAGCTTTAAATCTTTATCTTTATAAGATGACAAAATATGAACCATCTTCTATTAAATTCCAAAGAAGAGTGGTGACATTTGTAGAGCACTGAGCCACTGTGGTGCTAATTAACCACAGCTCACAGTGAAAATAAAGTGCAAATATAACAGATCTAAAAGTGGTAACTGTATGGAAATGTGATACATAGGTGAACTGGGGGATTCACTGTGAACACATGTGACAGTTGCTCATGTTTATGTCACTTCAGCTCTAGTTCAGGTGCTATGGGGGGGATTTTTTTAGATACAGTTGAAACAGAAAACAGCGATAGAATCAATATTTTGTCTGCAAAATATTTTCACTCAATTTAATAATATCCTCAACTAACTTTTACAGAAAACTTCTGCTTAAGTTCCTGCTAACAATTATAAATGCACGAGCAGATGTGACATCAATTTGAATTCCGAAAGTTGGTTTTAGAAAAATCCCAAAAATATTTGCTTTCTCACGGCTTTGACCAATTTTTCTGATGCCGTAAGCAAAACTGGCACTTTCTTTAACAGCTCCTCATGCTGGTTGAAGTGAGATTTGTTTTTCTCAACACAACAGAAAGATGGAAACCACTAAGTTTTACAGTATATGCAGTATACTTTGTATTAATTAGATTTACAATTTAGCATTATTCATGTTCTAGTATGCTCTTGAAGAAAGGTTTTATTTTAATTTCAGTCTGTGGCATTGTTTTAATCGTCCTGTTCTGGTTGGCTGAGAGGACTGCTCTTGTTGTTTTTCATGCTTTGAGGTTGTAAAAAGTCCTCTTCGCAAAAAGATATTGTTAGGTATGAAAAAGTAATGTTTTGTACATGACTAAGAAAGCACTGTAAACTCTAAAATAGAAATAGAAGGTTAGTCGAAGGTTCGCGCTGTTGGAGTATTATCTGCCCATACTGTGGACTGACAAATCCGTTTCAGCCCCTTCAATCTAACCAATGAGAGACTGCAGAGGGCCCAAAGAAAAATGCCTTCTCAAAATATTTAGAGTCTAATTGCACCATTGCAGTTCAGAAATGATCCAGGGTCACTTTTTTTCTGTACTGCAAAACAAATTCAGCATCGAAGGGTGTTTGGAGGAAGAAACGGTTACAACAGTATTCTCCCCTGGCATGCAACACTGTGGGGACATCGACTAAATGGAACTTTTAATCATTTATTTTTTCTTCTTTTGGAGCCAAAACTATTTCTATTGTAAATAATAAATCTGGCGTCTGAATTACAGTGTTTTTATACATGTTAAAATCACCATCACTGATGGAGGGAAGAAAACCTCGAAATAACAGGTTGGCAGGTAGTTCCAAAAGTGGTGTGTTTAGAGCTGAATCTGGGTAAGAGCCAGGTCCTGAACCCTGATGGAAGTCCCTCAAATTAGTCAGCAACCATTAGGTCATGGTTTTAAAGGGGGGTCTGCTCGCCAGACAAACTGACGCAACCACGCATAAGCTGCCTCTCTCTTCTCGTCTGTATCTGGATGCTGGATTAGCAGCTATGGCCGAGGTATGGGAATGAGGCTTACCTGCGAGTGGAAGCCTCAGTTCCTTAGCGGAAGAGAGGGAGATTAGCCCAGTACATAAACACATTGGGATTACTCACTACCAGGGATTAATGGATGCATGGATACAGTTGGGTTATGTTCCTACAGCATGTATATTTATGCATATATATGAGCTTTGAAAGCAAGGCTTTCTCCCTCCATGCTCATGCATCTTAAAGATTACTTGCAGTAAGATTACCTCCACAGAGAGTTGGGGCACTTTGAGCCTCTCAAACACAGAAACCGATGGGGGGGAAGATTAGTCAGCGAATCTAAATCGACACATGACAAACTGCTGAGATACCCCCCCTCCATTTCAAAATTGAATCGTGCTATGTTGTTTACTTACAAGTCTTGCCCGTGTCAGTCAGTTGGTGGCTATTTATTTGTTTGAATCAATATTGGTATTTTTTATTCTGTTTACTTGCAAGTTCTGCCCAGTCAGTGAGTCGGTAGCTATTTGTTTGTCCAGAATCAATATTTTTGTTACATCCTCACCTGCTAAGCAAAGCAGCTGCCATCGCAGGGAAAAGACCTTATGTAACTCTGCACAGAGCCCGCCGAACTGAACAGATGAGTTACTATGGACAAACGACATGTTCGTGTGTGTGTGCGTGTGTGTGTGTGCGTGTTTGTGTATACACGTGTTCGCATGAATGCATGGCATATAGTCAAGGTTTGCTCTCATTTTTGCAGGAGCCAAATCAGGGAAGGGCAGCGATTCGTCGTGCCTCATTTGAAGTACAACTTGGTAAAACGTAATTGGTCTCCTGACACATGCAATCGCACACAAACACACAGTCACTCACTCACTTACTCGCTCGCATGCTCGCTCTCTCACTTGCTCATTCTCTGTTTTCCATGCCTTTGAACACATCAGATTGCATTAGCCGGAGAACAAAGACTGTGTACTTTGGATGATGTTGATTAGTCAATTACACAACAGGGAGTATGATAAGAAAACTCTTGCGGATCTCATGAATATAATGCATCATTATGTCCTCAACCAACACTTTCTTTTGAAGGGGTTCCCCATACTTTTGATAGAATGTGTACACCGCATCTGTGTTAGGATAGGGAGAGGCACAGGTTGTCAATCAGCCTGTGAGTACCTCCGTGTAAATGAGGAAGTCTTATTTCCTTATTTAGCTGTGACACATACTTACATACTGAATCCTCATCACTTGTGCAGTATTAACGTTCCCTTTATTTGAAATGTCATGAGCGCTGATGGGTGTCTTCACTGTGGGGTATACATGACATTTTCCACTATGTAAAAATGTAATGTTTATCTTAACAAGGTTTCACACAGAGACACAGCAGTATGAATGATGTGCAGGAGTTTCCTCTGTTAACAGAAGAAGAAAGGAAATCATTTTCTTTTGGACTAATGGTTCAGCCACAGCCACCTAATAAAACTGAACAATAAAATGCAATATGAGCTCATCTTTCCCTTAAATCTGCTTCTGGTCCCGGAATGCGTATGTCTTGACGATCTGTCAAATATTAGGTCAGGCATTTCAGAGGAGCCTTCGTGTTGTTCGTTATTCTCCGGTTTACTGAGGGAGACATGAAGGAGCGTCTTCTCCCTGCTTCAGGTTTCAAAGCCTTGTTACAGCTACGCGCTGGAAACAAAGCATATGTTTTCATCTCGACTTTTAAGAGAACCTACTTGCTATTTATATCCCGTCACCAGGAGGAGAGAGATGACAGTTCTCACTTCTTCTGCTTTCTCTCTCTCTCTCTCTAAACTTCCTCTGATAAAAAAAAAAAGAATTAAGCAATCAGTCATTTTCTCTTCTCCCTACAGCATTCGCCGTTGTGCAGCATTGGCACCAGCGTGTGTGTGTTACTAGTGTCCCTGATGCCTCACCTACTCATAAAAAGTACCGATCCAATTCGCTGTCATCCTTGGATGACAACTGCAGCAAATCAAAGGCGCATCAACACTTGTAACTTTGTGAAATACACAACTGCATGTTTGACACTACATTTTAAATAAAATAACATTTAAGTAATATCTTTCTAACAAAATGAGTGCTTTCCGAGATGCTACATGTGAAGATGAAAGTGGTGTTGTGCTCAGGAGGGTGGGAAAACACAGAGAAGTGAGCAAAAAGGAGGGAAACATATCGTCTGACAGGCGGGACACTTTCTCAGCATTGTTGATGATGAGACGCCTTGCAAATGATGTGAGAAAACTTAACATTGTTCATTGTTTGTTCTCATTGTTTGTTCTCAACTGATTGTGCCGCAATGTGTAGATCATATGGAAGTGACTTCACCTGAGGAAACACGTTAGCTCGAAGGAGCTCCGCTTCATTTTAAATGTGCTTTCTGCAGGCTGGGAAAACTGTAGAGGTTAAAACTGAAAGCATCTTCCATACAGTAACTCTTTGGTGAAATCAGTGCTTTTTGATCATTGTGTTTCACATTACTGAGTCGGAAAGTTAAATTAACCTAATTCACATGGAACAATAAACAATAGAGCTTTTACAAGAGTGTGGCTGCAAAGATTCAGCTGCACATCTTTCACAAAGAGCAAACACCTAACTGAAAACTAAAGTGAATGAAATATGATGAAGTTTTTCTTGATATCACATTCACTGTCACTACAGAATTAAAGGCTTGTGTCTTTTGTGCTGAAATCTGCTTGGTTTAAAGTTTAACCTGCATCCTTCATTTAGACACCAGTAATGTACGTACAGGTGACAAGGAACATGCATCACGTTCTTGATGTTGTCTAAATGCAAAACTTGTCACTGATTTCCCCAGAACCATTAATGGTTGATCAACGCTGACCTGGCTGCTGGCAGACAAGACAAATCCACAAATCCAGGATGGAAAGATAACAGCTCTGAATTATCTCTGTAATATGCTGCAGTTACAACAATTAATGATGATTTTCTGGCCACTGAGCGTTACACATCCTCATCTAATGGGATTCATCTAATTACACTGTTTTCTGGTTGTTGTCTTGCCTCTGGGATCCCTGACTGTTGAGTTCTCTCACTGTAGCTCGCCTCCAGGAACCCTGTAATTCTAAAGATCACAGAACCTGAGAAACATTTTAATGGCTGCTGAATTGAGCATCTCTTCAGGCAACAGCTCAACTTTCTCCCACTCAGAAACTTTTCCTGGAGCATTACATGCGACCCACCAAGTACTTCTTCACTGTTGCCTACTCTCTTTCGCTCCATGTGGGGTCCTCCCACCACTGCCTACATCCTGTGGCTGATAGTGAGTGGAGCAGAGAGGGGAGTTCTTCCCATTTGAACTGCTTCAGAGACCATCTAACTTAATTGCCTTCAGGGTTATTGTGGGGTTTCATACTTTGCATGAAGCCCTCAACATGGAGACCGCTCTCCACAACAGTCATTAGTATCAGAATTACTGTACAGGAGCATTCAGCGCTTGATAGCTGCTGTACTGGTGTACTCTCTGGTGTTCATGTTTGTGCTTTCTGAGCTTGCTGCATGTAAATTAAATGGCTGTTGCTGCCATGCTGGCGTGCCATCTCATCCCTTTTTTTGCAAGGAAAAGTCTATGTGGGCATATTGTTGCTCTGCACTACTCAGACTGGACAGAAATAAAACACAATTCTCAAGAGTTGCACCATTTTTTGGGATGATTAAATAAGTTGTTTGAAGTAAGACTAGTTGAAAGAAAACTGGATGGTGTTAAAGTCAAACTAGAGTTACAAAACTCCCTTTTTGGAGTAAAAAAATCGCATACAAGTGATTGATCATTAAAATTAAGCAAAAATACATCTGTCAAAATGTGCCTGTTCAGTCTCAAGCCTCAAGTCAGTGGGCCATTGTGTGTATTTGAGTAAAGAAGCACTATGTCTACATGTTTAGCCTGATAACTTGACTTTGCATCCCAAGTGAGACAAGATACTGCTGCAGCTGTTTTCACTTGTTTTGCCTGGTTAGATCGCTCACAGGACTTTGTTAGGGTGCAGAGGTCAAAAAAAGCTGACATCTCAACTAGTTTTTTGTTTTTCTCTTGAATATTTTATTGCTCATTTTATGGAAGGACCACCTACACTTTAAATACTCTAACAATGTATTGTGTGGATGTCAAATACCTCAACCAGAGCAGAGTTCTGATTAGCCAGACTAAGTGAAAACACCTGTGTGCGGGTGCAGGACCTTTAGTGTTACACCAAAGTGACAGGTAGTGGTCAGCTAATTGAAAAGATATCCAGCTCCTCTACCAGAGGAAATTTGTTGTACAGTCAATCAATACACCATTTCCAAAGCCAGACATTTTAACTTGGCTCTGGAGGAAACACACAGACATGATTAATAACATTCATGATGACTCAATTGTAGTGAGCGTCCCAGTAAGCCATGTGAGTCCACCAGCATGCACAAAGACATGTTTCACAGCACATTTTGACCTGTCATAGCAGGACAAGCACAGGGGCAACTAATAACAGCAATGATCCTGCATTCCATGGTGTGCATGTTCCAGAGCCCTGGGATTATGCATGCTAACTCACTGGCTTTGCTTACTGAGACACTCATCAGCGTTATCCATAACACCTGTTCTTTTCCTGTTATGACAAGTCAAAATGTTTGCAGTGAAAAAGGTCTGTTTGGTGTTTCGCACACTTGAGCAGTTTCTTTAATAAGGGCTGCTTGAATCTAATAACTTTCAGTCGATATTGGCCATCACTTTATGTTGTCTGGTATTGGGTTTGCAAACAATTCTTGCATTATCTTTATTCTGAGTAACCAAAAATTGCTTCCTAATGAGTCCTTTGCAATGCAAAGAGAGTTCCTATCATCCTCAATGCAATGTCATCACAAACTATACCATACACTACTGATATTTGATATGACAACATATCAAGTTGAGCACAGTAATGAGCAGCCTTTAGCAGATATGTAACTCAGCCACTAACTACTAGTGGCATCTGAGGAAAAGAAAAACGTAGGTGTAAACTATCCTGACATAATAATAATAATCATGAAAATAATGAAACTTGCTGCTCGAGTCTTGCTGCCCACAAGAGAAAGGCTTTCTCAGTCTTCCCACTCAGCGTGTGTGTGTTAACTTGTTTCCCCATCTTGGCAATTACACAAAACATTCTCACTCAGCATACCTTTTTTTCTTTATTTTGAAATGTATTACTCATTAGAATTTCAAAAAATGTTCTTGGTGTTTGGGACAACTGTGAGAAGAGCGTGTTTTATTTCAATTCCATTCCATACATTGATGTTTTGAGTGTTTTTAGTTCATAAAAGATGTAGTTGTCCACCATTTCATCTATTCCAAGCTATTTTTTTTTTTTTTTTTTTTTTTTTTTTTTGTTAGCATATGTCACACTGCAGACTAGTTGTAGTTTATCTGTAAATGCCAATATTATGCTTGGAAAAAAAAGTATTAATTCAATTTGCAAATTGTATTGTTACTAAAAGCAAATGTCTTAGAAGCATATCACTTCTCATACTGCCTTTGTCTCACTGAAGTGCAATGAATTTCATTTTAGTGCTACTTTGCTGTTGGCAATCTGAGACCATTTAACTAGTCGTGGATTTAATGGCAGCTGTACAGTTCCACCATTCAAAAAGCCCATCTGTGTTAGGAATATTCATGGTATAAGAGGTAAACAGCACAGAACGTCAGCATTTAAATATGCCTTTTCTCTTATGTTGGGGCTCTATTGTCCTTGCAGGAATGACATGTCATCTCTGCACACTGAGGTAAACCAAGAGCACAATTCTAAAGTAAAGCTGCTAAAGTTAGAAACATTAAGACAAAAGATTCAACTGTGGAAGAAAAAAAAAGTTATTGCACAGCTTAAGGCTCTACATCTGTTTGACATGATAGATTCGTCTTGGATCCCGGCTTTGAAAAGATATGTCTCTGCACAGATAGTGATTGGACAGTTCTGGGTCAGTGGAAAAGCATACAGTGTGAACTGATAAATGACTGTGAATTGTAAAACGTAATACAGATGTGATGTTCCCACTAAAATCTTGTCATGCTCTATTGTTTTGGTTTCCTTATTTTCCCTTTTCTTTAGCAGTTTCACATCTCGTCTTGCTCGTGTCAGGATTAGCTGTCACTCTGGTTGCCTGACAGGCTTCTGGGTTTGCCTTTGGAGCACTTGATTTGGAGACTTTTAAAGATTTTGTGGTTCATTCACCTTAATAATCAATGACAATGCCAAAAACAAAAACAAAAACAAAAAACAACCCTTCACAGTTAGATTCTTTATTTTGGTATTGGCTCAGGGTGCTTACTGGCGCACTTAATGAGCATGCCATCAATGGTGAGAAGATGATTCAATGATCTTACAATTCAAGACTGTAGGTAACGTTTCTTGTAATGAGTATTTTGAGACTGAACCAACCAGTGTTGTGGTGGTTCAAAGGTCTTCTGTCAAATGAGTTATAGGAGAATTTTCTTCCAAGAAATGTGACAGTCATTTCAGCTGATGTCCCAACACGGCATGTCCACGTTGAAGTGACAAAGCCTTCTAGTAGCCACTGGTATTGTTATCTGTTGTCCAAAGCCACAAAGTCTGCAGATGGAAGACTTCAGGGTGGTTTGACAATCAACAGAGCATCTGATTTTAATGATATTATGTACTGTAGACAATGTAATTCAATTGATTGTTGGACTATTTGTCTGTCACAGAGTGGCGAACCCCTCCCCATCATTCCTTCAGAAAGAATCATGGTCTCACCTGCTGCCAGTTAAGCTAATTCATTGTGAGATGTTCCACCAGCTGTTTTCTTTCAGCATTTCACAACCTTTCCAGTCTTTTGTTGCCACTGGCCCAACACTTGAAATGTGTTGCTGGCATCAAATTCTAAATGAGGGTATCATTTTCAAGAAACAATAAAATTTCTCAGTTTCAACATTTGATATGTTGTCTTTGTGCTCTGCTCCATTAAATATGGGGTTTTGATATTTTGCAAATCATCACATTTTCTATTTACATTTTACACAGCATCCCGACTTTTTTGGAAACAGGGTTGCATTTCCTTACCTTAACTAAGTAGTGTTAGTTGCCTAAATTTAGCCAAAGCTGTAAACAGCTTTCTGCATATGAATACAGAATCTGTAGGCAAGACAACATTTTGGTATCGGAAGTGTTTTGGTTTCTGCTTGTAGTCAATTTGTAGTCTGTGTGATATTGACCAACCACATGAGGTAGAACGCATCGGCAATCTCAGAATCAGCTATCATGATGACTATTTAGCTTTCCATTAGCTTTTTTAAAGTTATCTGCATTCATCTGCACATATCTGTTTGTAGAGATTGTTGTCAAGTTTGAAAGAGAAGTTACAAATCGGACTGTAGAAAACAACTGATGCAGAGCAGAGGAAGTCCCCCTGAGACTAAATGGTCATCAGATGGGTCTTTAGATTGACTAGGTTTTTACCCTAGAGGTGGCAAATTCCCATATTAATCATATCTGCAACCATCAAATGGTTTTCTTTCGTAAGGAATCAATGAACAACCCGTTCTGCTGTTTAGGTATGAGGACCATATTTTTTGCTGTTGAGTGACAACCTTGTATTTATAATTAGTCAAATGATGTAAAGCCTCAGTTATTGCTTGATGAAATGTTGATAATAGCCTATTGATTTTAAACTGCTTTATTTTCCCATGAAGGCAGGGTTTTTTTACCCCTCAGAGAAGCGTGTAACCCTTTCTTTGAAGAAGTAGAGATGTCAGATATTGGATTTTCAGCAGATATATGTTCATTCATCACCTGACAGTAAATAATACAGTAGAATAGCAACATGATTGCGAAGGCATCGTAAGGGACAAAGATGATTAATGTGTCTTTCTGATGATAAGTAGTTTTAGTAACAGATAAAGTCAAAGTTTATTGTTGTTACAAATATTGTCATTGTGGCTCTGTTTAAAGTGTCTTTCTTGCCTGATCTGACAGCCATGCCTTAACAATTGGGCAAACCAAAAATGATCTTTACGTGGAATGTCATTTTTTAATATCACTGATCATTAATCTAGATACTTAACTTTGTTTTTTGCCCTGCAGACAACCAGTCTGGCACACATGGCTATGATTTGCCGTAATTTTCTGTTTGTGGCATTTAATCAAGTTCATTTTTCTGATAATAAATGGAATAAGATGATACCATCAGTGTTATCTCAGATCATTTTTCATGCCGTTTATATTTTACGCAAAGGCAATTATAGTATAGTTAATATGTTAAGTGCAGACTGTGAAAGCAATGAGTGTCGTCTGTTCGTCTGTGTAATAATTTTTATGATGTCTAAGTTACTTGTTGCTTTCATTATTGCTATTTTTTCCCCTGGAAATTCTTCCATAAGTTTACCCCTGGTTTGTTAGTTAGTCCAAGAGCTTTGAAACATTCCTGCACTGGCATTGAGGACAGAGGAATGATTAACAAGTGTTTCATCAGTTTCATTATTTCAATAACTGGTGTTGCACTGATTAAGTGCATTCCTTAAATTGTGATCACTCATTCTCATGTTTATGAGAGTATTAATCTCTGGAGAATTAGACCCGACATTTGTTATTACTGTGTGCTTTTCCACTTTCTCCTCTACCTCAGACTAGCCCTTATAACTGTGATCACTGAGGCCTGAAAAGAGACAGTTATCTTACTCAAACTCTCAAAGGTTTCGTTCATCTATTAAAACAAACAAAAACCTTGCTAAATGTTAGCGAACACTGCACCACTCATCTAAAGTTTTGTCTCCCAAAGTCAAACCACCTGTTCTTAAATGAACTTTCTCACAAATGTCAAATATGTAAATATAAACCTGAAACTTAGCTCTCCCTTTGTATACCAGGGGCAGTAAAGAGTCACAAAATACTGGTTATGCAAATCGTTTTTTGGTCAATTTGCACTCTGGTTTTCATAGAGATCATAGAGGCGTGTTTATGTTTTCATCTTTTACAAGTGTGCAAATTCAAACCCATGCCATATTAAAGAAAGAGTCCCAAAATAAAACTTTACTAACAACTTTCATTTCAATATTAAGGTTATACCATGTTTTGTGTCAAAATAACAGATTATTGAGCCATTTCAAATACGTCTCTGCAAGACCATGATTACATTCAGTGACATGTGAATGGCATTTTTGGTAAGACTTAGACACGAATCTAATGCGTGACAGACTCTGCTTGTTACAAGACAGACATTCCAATTGGCTATGTAATAGCTGCAAACTGTATTCACACCGCTGTGATGGTGATTGTTGAATGAGTGCACATGTAGTTCTGCATGATTTGACAGTCATATATTCTGCTTAACATGAAATCTGAGAGTGTGTCCGTGTTTAATTTTCCGGTGTTTTAGAGATACTTTGGACCTCTGACTCTCAGGAAACACTCTCAAAACCTTAAAGATGGACTCCTCATCAGTCACTTTCTACTCCTAGGATGGCTGCCCACAGCTTTACTGTATGACTGTGAGTGGCATTATTTTGGATCATGGATGCCCAAACTAATGATAAAAAGGCAAACAGTTGTATTGGCAGGATTCATGGTATTTCCTCACAAAATAAGGAAAAGCGAAAGTAGGACTTAATCTGTTTTTGATAGCTTATTATTAGTAATGCAGCTAAATCTCCATCACAGCTGAGGGGCTTTGACGCCTCAGTAACCCTGAGAGAAACCACTTCATGATCAAAGTGAGACTTCAACACAAACTGGCAAAGACTGTGACATCGGGGGGGTCAACCGAGAGGAAAGGTCTCCCATGTGAACTTCAGAGGAGAGTTTTTGTTGGACGTTCAAGGTAACCATAGACCGGCAGCGCACAACCAGGGTTTCCAAAGGTCCTTTAAAAGTCACAAGTAACAAAACTACAAAACAAAACCAACATGGAACCAATAACCACAAATGCAATCTGTGCAGCCTCTCAAATTAGGAACTTTCTGCAGACATTGGAGTCGTATGGGACATCAGAAAAACGTGTTCCGTGCAGTCATGTTCAGTTGAATGTTCATATTGAAAGGGAATAAATTCACTTTGTTTGTATGTGATTCTGAACTCTGATTTTCTATCACATCTTTTCTACTTTTGTTGCCTGTATGGATGTGAAATTTGTCTTAAATTGCATTCATAATGACCTTAAAAGGTTTTAAACTTAACTTGCTGATGCCTGAAGAAACCCTGTGTGCTTCATCTATTCTTCTCAGGGATCTTCTCAGCAAGTAAAGAAATCTTTGCAATGCTGACATTTAATTGCCTTTTCAAAGACAACTAATTTTGTATTACAGAGACAACTCGCCTCTCTGTCCTGGTCTGATCAGACTGTAATCACTGCTGCCTCCTCAGCTGGAGCCAGTGACATTCGGGCCAAAGAGTGTTCAGTGATGTCATAGGTGATGGTCTATGCACCTAAGTATTTGCATAGCATTAGCTGTGAGAAGAGAATATATGAAGATGCAAAAAGTATCATTACACTGGAAAACATTTGAGAAAAGGCAGCAGAAGCACATATAATCAAGAGGAGTGAGAGTACGGCCACAAATAACAGGTTTGGCAGTGAAAATGTTTTTTGGATTGTTCAAATTTTTCTAATACTTGTGAATTTTCTTAACACAAGAGCAGAGATTCATTTGCTCACAAAACCTCTTGGGCTTTGTTTCATAGACTGTTTTTGCCTCAGTATTTTGTTCTGATTTTGATCATAAGGTAAAATGTAAGCTACATATTATTATTATTAAAAGAACAACAATAACAGTATAAATACTTGGACATCGACTGCTTTAATTATGATTTATTTGTGTTTTTGAAACTAGAGATCTGGTCATATCACCCAGTTCACTAATACAGTTTTAGTTGGACTTCAAACTGAAACTATTTTCCATCAGAATTAGAAATATTACATTAAAGCAGGTCGACAATTTAGAATTGGTAAAAACAGATTTTTCACTTGTATACCAAAAATAAATACTGTAACATGCTGCCTGTGGTGACATCACATTGTCATGTTTCTTCCCATATACTCCTCCAGGATGAATAACGCTACCCTTGGAAACACCTCTTTGCTGCCCGTTGATGACATCTTAAATATCGATGTAACAATGATGCTCAGTATATTCAGCCTGATCCTCCAACTCCCTGTCAATATCTACATCCTGCAGCTGATCATATCAAGGCACCGCATCACACTGGAGTTCTTTACTTTCATAGAGGCGATTTTTGAACTCTTCATCTGCCTCTACTACATTTTAGAAATGGCTGCATATGTTTTTCCAAATGCATATTTGCTGGACATCAGAATGCTTTTCGTGGGATTTTTGGTCATAGGTCGTCCGTGTGTCCTGTCATTGATTTGTGTGGAGCGCTATCTAGCAGTCGTTAAACCGGTGGTTTTCTTGAGTTTGAAGCCACTGAAGTACAAACTGGCGTTGTCTGGGATTATCTGGTCATGGACACTGCTTGTTGTCTGTGTGAAAATTTTATTGAGTTCGGTATTTCACCACATTGTTGTGGTGCAGATTTCTGTGTGCTGTGTGGTGAAGCTTTACTGCTGTATTGCGTGTCTTCTGGTCCTAAAACAGCCTGGTCCAGGAGAAGGGGACAGGCAGAAACAGGGGATGAACAACATAAAACTTAAAGCTTTTAGGACTATATTGATCCTCACAGTATCAGTTATCCTTGTATACATCCCCTTGGTGGTTGCTACGGCTTTAAAAAATTATATGACAAAGAAACTGTTTCTGACAGTCATTAGTGTGTGTTACACCTGCACCACCTTTACAGGGTTTGTCCAGGCTTTGCTGATCCTGCAGAGGTTTGGGAAACTGCCTTCTATTGAGTGGCCTTAACATGGAAGTTTGAGTGTGAAGCCTGATCTTTGATGCAGTGTCCATCTTTGCATTTTCAAGACAACATGTAACATTTCTGCTACACCACAATGCCATTTTTAATGAGTAACCACTCATTTCAACATTAACGCAGCAGACTTTTCTTGATTTGCAGAGTATCAGCCTGGACATTATGCAAAACTACTATTTCTACAACAAACAACCAAAGCCTCACTTAAGGTCATTGACTTTTGTGTGTTTGCATATCATTTGCAAAAGGTTTTACATCAGCACTCAAGTTTTGAACAGGGTTGTGCTAGTACCAAAGTGGCATGCTACCAAAGTAAGATGTCATTTTCGAGAGGATAGTGCTCAATCTCCCTGCCAAAAATCATATGGCCTTGTTAATTTTTTTTAAGTTACAATATGAATCCATATTTTGTTCTGGTAAGTTTACAGCAGTTTGTATATTTTTTGTGTTTATAATTCATGTTGATTTGGCAATCCGATTAGTCTTGTTCAAAATTTTAGTTTCCTACATCATATGTCGAACTCATCAAACTCAGATTGTGACTGGTTGATGTCAGTATACTGTACCAACATAGCTGACTGCAGCTTACTTACCTTTTGATACCCAGCCAGTGGCTATAAGGTAACCAACATAAATTAGCCAACAACAAATCTGTATTTCAAGAACTTGCACTGGTTCACTGCAATTCAGTGGACATGTCTTATTGCTTAAATGTAGAATGCTTGCTTACCAGAGATTGAAGGCATCTGATTATATTTGTTTTGTTAGTCACTGAAGGAATTGATTTTTCAAAAGTCCTGTTCCTCCTTGCCTGAAAATAAAAGATATTCTGCAAGTATGCTTAATCTTTTTACAGGAGAGCTAGATGGCAAGATGGATGGAAATCACAGACTACTGGTTGTTGAATCTCATCTGATCCACTGTACAGATGGCCAGGCTCCATTCATAATCAATATCGTTCTTGGTCTCCCTGCCAACATGTGTGTCATGTGGTTAATATTGGCAGGACCTGGAGACAAAGCTGCAGAAATCTTTTCTCTTAACTAGGCCATTTGTGAGGTTGCCATCTGTAAAGCAAATGTGATATTGTTAATTGCAAAAAACACTACAGTTTCCAATGTTGCGAATGTGACCTACCTCTGGTACACTGTCAGATTTTCGTTTGGATTCCTGTTGTCAGGGTGCCCTCTGTTCATGAGCACTGTCTGTTTGGAGTGCTACTTGGCAGTCACACATCCTGTGACATTCTTGAAGTACAAGCTGTTGGCACACAGGCTAGCTGGAACTGTACTTTCTTGGCTGACTGGCTGTGTGTTGTATAACCCTTATATGGATACCATATTTGGCCATTTACTATGTGTGTTTTAGCATGTCTTTCATCTGGTTTCTGGTGCAGCTCTTTTGCTGTGTTGAGACCCTTCGCGCTCTTGGACCAGGAGAAAGGAAGAGCAATGGGATGAACAGTGCAAAACTGAAGGCTTTCACAATCATCATGATCCTTATATCTGAAGCTCTCACCTATCTACCCCACATCATTTCAATCATTTTGCTTGGTCATTCAGAGGAAGACAGTACTAAACTGTTTTGCTTTACCACGTACACGGCTTTGGTTCGAGGATTCATCCCACCCCTCCTCTACATTCATAGAGCTGGAAAATATTGTTTCAAAGATACAGTATAAACATCAGCAACATGATGCTCAATACTTAAAAGATCAAAGTGATCATTTTGATCATCGTGATAGTTACTGCTTAAGTAGAAAGTAGAATCACATGATGAAACAGTTTAGGAAATATGCTTACTCGCTTTCTTTCCAAGAGTGAAATGAGAAAATCAATGACACCTCTATGTGTGAGTTAGCAGCTTGAGCCAGGAGGCGATCAGCCTGTCTTCCCCAAGCAAGGGGAAACAGGCAGCCTGGCTCTGTCAGAAGTTCAAAACCACACCTACCAGCACATCTAAAGCTCACAAATGAACACATTTTATCTTGTTTGTGTAATCCATAGACAAGCAGACAGTTTGTGGATTAGTTGGGACATACAATCTTCACGTCAGTCTCAGAAAGAAAGCAAACAAATTTATCACCGAAAATGTTAATTTTAGCTAAATAGAATACACGTTTCTGGTTGTTGTCTGCAGGTTTGCTCAGTCTGACAGCTGCGTTGCACCAGCTTGAAATCTTGTCTTTGCAGACCTCCACTGATTTAACTGGAGTCCTTCAATCCTGCTGCAGTAATGTCAAAATGCACTCACAGGAATGACATATTGCATAAGTGACTCTTTCATGTTACTTGTAATTCAAACTCATCTACTTTTCAATTCAGTTATTGATTTTTCTTCTACATGTACTGCATACAATCATGTAAATGATGAACTTTAAGATGTTTTTCTTTTCTTTTTTTTTACTTGAGCCTGCTCTGTTGTATGGGAGGGTGAGACATGCTTACTTTTTGGTTTAGATGTTGTAATATAAATGTAGACCTGTCAACATTTGTGCTGATCTGACATTTACTCATGAACTGTGTACTCTAAACACTGCATATTAGAAAAATCACTTTCTACTCTTTTCTGTTGATTTGACATCACAAATGGTGGTATTGTTCTACACCTTTCAGGGCTGTTTGGCTTTTTCTCACTGAAGGACAGCGTGGCAGCATCTGTGAGTTTTAGGACTTTGTGAATCATGCTTCTGTTTTGTTAACAGTTTTGAGCAATGACTTCACAACTGATCATTTGAATATGCAAATACCAGACCCCATGTTCAAAGCTCTGTCAAAATCAATATCCTTTTGTATCTCAATAGAGGTGATAAAGAAAAAACATGTAACCACATGACTGACTTAAACATTGAAACATATTCCAAGGTTTAATACTAAGAGTGTGTGAATGTTGGGATTGGTATTTCTCCTGATCTTTTTTTTTTCTTTTTCATTTATGCTGTTTGCCATCAGGGCCTTTCATATATAGACTCATTTTTCACCTTGATGTGTACATTACAGCCCTGTCTATTTTTTACCTTTATTCACTTGCTTTGTTGTCCTTCTTCTTAGCAGTTGCGCGTCTGTTCCTGCGCAAGTACATTAAGGGCAATGAAAAAATTCCTGTGTTCACATACTTGGCCAATAAAGATGATTCTGATGTTGCAGAATGAAATATCTTTAAAACTGTGCGTCTGTTAACTTTGAGTCGTTGCCTTTTGTTTCTCTCTAACTCAGCTGAGTGCAGTTTCTGTGATGACTAAGACTGAGAGAGACTGTTCACTAGAGACCCTACACACACCCCATCGCCACCACTGCCACCACCGCCACCACAGCCACCTGCTTGTCATGAACGAAGTCTTTGTGATTGACACAACTATCTCATCTGCCTTCCTCTCACGGCCAGTAAACACCACAGCCAAAAAGCAGTGAACTAGTCTGTTTGATGAAAGCAGATCATAAACTCAATTTCCAAGAGAAAGTATTTTAAATCTGAGTTGGAATTGGAAGTCACCTCAATTAAATTTGCTTCAGGCGCAAAGTACAGCCACCATCACTGGCTCACAGCTCTCCTTCAAAACATGTGAAATACTATAACATGATTTACTTATCCTTCACCTTCTTTATCGTCCTGTTTCTATTTTTTGTCCCTATTCAGCTTTCTTGTCATCCTTCCTCAGAAGCTTTCCGGTTCTGTGCTAAGTTAGAAAGTATGTTTTACACTGGCCTTCCTCCTCAGACATTTCAAGGATGAAGAATTACAATCATACCAATAAGCTCAATTTCACATCATCAATCAGTGGTACATGGTTTTAGAAGATTCCCTGCTTCAAAAAGATTTAGCACTCTAGAGTGTTTTTAAACACACAAAAAAAGGAAATTGTCAGGAGGCTTTTTATTTGGTTTATCATGGTCGAGCATGTAATGTGTGGGAATTACAGGGAAACCAGCTCATTTAATCTTTTTTCACAGATTTGCAGATTGATTAATGACAGATGACTTTCTATGTGTGCACTCTCAAAACCACAGGATGTTTTTGAGCAGCACAACAGGTATTATTAGAGAAAACAAAAGAAATCACATCTTATTGGCGTCATGTTTTAATATTCAAATCACTTGATTTCAGTGGACTAACTGATCCCACATAAAGCAACAACTTGTTTTAATGTTGGCTATGTATTCAAATGGTAAACCCGTGAAAAGCAACCGCTTGGTTTGGTGTTGTGCTTCTTGCGTTGTTTTGTCACTTTATTTTTGGAAGGAAAGTAAAGGCTTTAAGTGCAGCTGCAGGCTAGCCTGTTGGCAGCTGTATGCTAATGGCTGGCCTTGTTTGTCACTTTGAAATCAAAGCAAGTCTTATTCTGGTCAGTGCTGGCCTTAAGGCCGTCAGTTTTAGGCATGCAGTGGGGAAAAAAAGAAATAAATAAAACCAGTTTAGTTATTGTTATTGACAAAGACTAAAGAATAGTGTCAGTGAATCATTGAAAAGCTACATGCTAAAAGCTTCTTTTTACTTTCGTAGTTAGAGCGGGTCGGTCAGGAAAAACTTTGCAGTGCTGAAAAGTGTAAAAACTTTATCTGTGAGTTTATTATGCAAAAAACATGAGTTTTGGGGGAAGAATCAAGCACAAAAATAAAGGCAGGATCCCACAACTGGTGCTGCAGATGAAGTGATCGTCACTGCGCTTTTCTCTAATCACTTCAGCTCTGTCACTCTTTTTTTTGCACCTCACGCTCCCTTCAACTTCTTCTCCCCCTGCCCTGATTCTTTACCTTATGTCTTCGCACCAAGTTTCTCTTTGAATCCTTTCAAGTCCCTCCTCAGTTTTCTTTTCTTCGTATCAATTCCCCTTCTATCTCCCCCTGTCTCTCTCTACCTTTCTCCTCTCTCTCTCTCGATCTTTCATGCCTTCCTCCCTTCCTCTCCATGTAGGCTGTGTGATATGTAAATGCGCAGACAGCTGCTCTCGTTCCCTGAGTTTTGATTCAGCAGTCGGCGTAATTAACGGCTCTGCGAACTGTGACTCATCCCAAACTAGGTGAGAGCAGCTCTGTCAGCCAATAAGCTCTCTCTTTCTCTTTTCTCTCAGTGTAGTCTCCTCTTTCCATCTCTCTCTCTCTCTCTTTTTCTCTCTCTCTCTCTCTCACACACACACACACACACACACGGGGTGATATTTACTGAGACACTTGCACACCTATCCCCAAAGACAAACCCTAAAACACTCAGGGTCATCTCCCAGTGGTGGACTGGTGCACTGTTTTTCCTGCCCTCTCTTGTCTTGGGTCTTCCTTCGTCCTCATCTTCCTCCTTCTCTCCTCTCTCTTTTTGACTACAACCTGCAGTAACTTCTCTGCTCTCTGGCCCTCTCATCCTCCCCGAGTCTACTTATCTCTTTAATGGGGATATCAATTAACACGGGAAACTGGGACCCCAAGGCCCTTAGAGAATTAATGCATAACATCTTAAGCCACTGAGACAGGCTCCAATGTGCTCATCTGCTCACTCTCCTATACTGTACTCTTTCCCTTCCTATTTTTCTTCTTCTGCGGAAAAAAATGATTCATCTTCTCTTCCAGCGGTTTCTGTTTATACAGTGGCAGAAGGTTTTATGTTACCTTTTTATAATTTGGCAGAGGTTGGAGAACTGCATCTGTACACCCTTTCAGGGAAGTTGCAAACAAACACTCTGTTTTGACAACGTGGCAGGTGTGGAGATTTGACTGTGGGAATAGCCCACAGGTCACGATGGGCATAAAAAAACACACATAAGGGAGGTAAAATGACTTTAAATCTAAAGGCGGTTTAAATAAAAAGACTAGTTATATGTGACCACATCATAAATGTGAAATCAGCATGTCATTACATTATTCTTCCTTGTAACACATTGATGTGTTAGTGGTTTAATTATCAGCAGTTAAATTACAATTACTGTAATAAAGTATTTGTATGAAGCAACGAAAACATGTTAAGTGCACAGTGACAAAAGAGGCTCGAGCTTTTTGCTATTGTAACTATTTTTGATTTGATGCCACAGAAAGAGCAGAGACCCCGGCCAACAAAGCTGAACATATAACACGACCGTCCACAAACACACCGCCACGTTTCACCACGCTACATAAGCGTCACACTACAGATTGCATTAGCACTGGACGCTGGCATTGGATATAAATCTTGTCCTGCAGAATCATCCAATATGATTCATTCATACAGGGAAACTGTGCTGGCCAGTGTGGTGTAAATTCTGAACAAGATCCCAACGATAGGTAAGAATCAATATCACTTTTCGGAAGCAATGAGCAATGCAATCATCTTCTTAAAGAGTAGAATACATGGAATTTTGTTAGGGAGAGAAGACAGCAGTAACAGATTATTATTTTTTCCCATAGTAACTTTCTCAAGCAGTGGCAATCAGTAATATTTCATTGCACTGCAGAATAATTAATACACCAGCAGGGGTTTGCAAGTACAGCTGTTCAAAGTCATTCACTCCTCTGTTAAATCAATGGCTGCTTTACTTAAATTTCAAGCGTTTTGAACTGTGAGGCTGCCTTGATTGTGTGTATTTGCTGGGAAAGCCATGGAAAAACACTAGGCACTCCAATCCAAAGCCAGACTTTACCTTCAGAGCACATGTGCTCTGTGATAGGCCTTTTTCACAGCAGACAGGATGACTTATTACACAGAAGCGCAGATGGAACAATAACATTAACGGTGACTTTGTTCTATGCAAGTGTCCCAGTAAGCAATGACAACGTGACAGTGAGCAAGCATGCACAACCCTGAAACTGAAGCAGCTAAATGGAATTCAGCCATCGGTCATTTTATTATTCATATCTGTGTTTTTCCTGCTTTAATTTGTCATATTGTTCTTCGGTGATAAAGGTCTATTTGTTCATTTTCTTTTGAACCAAGTGCAGTGAACTCAGGTGCAGCATTTGAGAAGCAAAAGCAGCGCTCGACATTAAAACTGAAACCTTTACAAACACTCATCACTGTTCTGCCTTGTCTTTGTAACTATGTACTATGTATGGATGACACTTTGCATGCATGTCATGCTAATTTTATCTATTAGTCCTAGCTTCTCTGATCTGTTTGTAGTCAGTGGGGATGCGCTTGCCAGTGTAAAAGTCAACATTTGTCTTAACCTCTAATTACTGACGGTGGGCAGATGAAAAGTGAGACAAATCAGATCAATGAAGAGATGCTACTTTCAGTAACATTAATTCAAACTGATGCTTCTTTGACACGCTGTCAGCATTCAGGTCTGAGCATCTGAAAAATGTATTCAGCAAACACAATAAACAAGCAAAACATAAATGGATTTGACTTATTTACACACAATGTCATTTGAGATATTGTGCTTTTCGCGTGTGTCTGTCCCTGGTTTTCATTCCTGATGTCTGAGAGCTGCCCTGTCATTATCTTCTACTAATATTTGTGTACAGGCATATTTCACTGGTCGTACCTTTAATAACAGTGAATCAGTAGCAGCAGAAGCATAAGTAGTGGAAACTAAGGTGAACAAAAGTGTTATATAACTAACTGTGTATTTCACATGAAAAGCTTCGAGGCCACAATCCTCAAGATGACTCAGTTGCTGCCTCCCCTTCCTCAGCTGAAACAAGGTATCATAAATATTTTCTTAAACCTCAAAAATCCAACAGGGTGACTTGACCTTATGGTCTGAGGTTATATTAGGCTTCTATTTTCTGCTGTGTCAGAGCCTAAGGTCAACAGTGAAATGACAATAATCAATGTCTAAACGGAGGCACAGCCGGGAGGTGATGACCTGTAAAGGCAGAAGAGGATATGGGCTAATATTAATGGCGTTATTGATAGTCCCAGTCATCTTGAAAGAGAAACACTAAAATCCCACCCACGCTTCACCCTCTTGCACACAGAAGTAGTAATAGTACTAGTCTCATGGGAGTTTATTTTGCCTTCTTAAACATTTAAACTTTCAAAGATGAGTCTGAAAGAGCAATTTATGCTGGAAAATGAATTTCTGTCCTCTTGTTCCTCACAGTGGTTTAACCATGTCCTATCAATAGAAGCACTTTCAAACCAAGCACACACACCTCACAAAACACACAGCTTTTGCTTTAACCCATCCACCACTGACGCGATCAAAGAGGTGAGTTAAACCGCCACCTCTGAGATAAAATTCAAAACCAATCAGAGCCGATCCCATTCATATCCATTACGCTCTGAACTGGATCAATAGTGACAAGGTCTGCAGCTCATCGCTCTGGGGCTGTCCGCAGGGGAAGCCCTAATCTATAGGAAAATGGCCGGCAACCAGCTCGAGCTGGAAGAGAACCATATAAATGAAACATGGATGTTTATCAAGCTGCATGAGATTTATTTAGATATGTGTATGATTAACTGTTTGATGTTACTCTTTGAACACCATGTGAGCCAGGGCTTTATCAGATGGGAGGGGGTGCCTGTTTGTGTGTGTGTGTGTGTGTGTGTGTGTGTGTGTGTGTGTGTGTGTGTGTGTGTGTGTGTGAGTGTGCATATGCGTTGTCTTTTTACCCCCTTTATGGCGTTTGAAATGCTTTTTTTTTTCCTTATTTTAAACCATGTTGCTTTGGTACCCCCTGAGCTTTCAAACCCCTGGGTGGTCGATATGGCCTAGTTTTTGAATTTCCTGCTGCACACAGAGAGGCACACAAACAACTGGCACACATACAATGCACCGTCAGCCACACTCATGCAGCACGCACACACAGGCAGCAATACATACCTTGTAAGCGAATCGTCAGAACACGTATGAAGGTGCCTTATTTTTTTTTTCCATCCCTTTTCATTCCAGAGAGGACAAGAAAAGCATCTGAAGAGGGAAAAGGGAGGATGAATCGAGGGAGGAGGTGAGAGAAGAGGACAAGGAGGAGAGGAGGAGGGGGAAAATGAAGGAGGAAGAGGAGGGGAAGAAAGGGAGGACTGAAATATAATAATGTGTCACAGTATATGGAGCTGAGCCAAGATACACGCTGTGAATAATCTGTGGTGGTTTTTTGCTGAACCGGTTGTTGTAGCATTAAAAATATAATGCCAAATATGTCCCAGTGTCTGGCTTGCCTTAATGATGACAGCCTGGGGGATGGATAATTAAGACAAAGGGATGAGCAGTTTGCCTCTATATAGTTTTAACAGTTTTCCAATGGGTCTTATTCACCGTTATTGTATAGCACATTGATACTCTGACCGACCAGTGACTCCATCCGTGCTACTTTATCGGAGATCCCACTATAAAAGACTCCTGAGCAGAAAACGAAAATGATGTTACAAGGTGCTCTGAATGTACAAAATAGCACAAAATGCCATAAAAAGTGAAAACTCTGCTTCGTCCATTTTTAAAAATATATCCTGCCAATCTCCAAGGTCTGCAGCTGTTTTATACAAACAGCAAAGCACATGGAAACTGGCCTTGGGGAGCCTGCATAAGAAACACTAGGCAAAGAATTTCATCTTATTATTTGGGTGAATCACAAAAGCGAATACAGATGGACAGATGGATACAGATATAACAGCAGGTGCATAGCAATAAGGTTCATCACCTTGAAATCCAGGTTTAGACCTAAATCTACTGAAGTGTTGAGTCCCAGAGTGTCTTAAATAAACCACTGTGAAGCCAACATAGCTTTTCACAAGCCTGAAACTTTAAATCCAGAGAGTAAAGGTTTTATAATATGCACTTCTGCCCTTCTGTATGACTTCCTCTGTCTGCCCTTCGCAAGGAGAAGTGAAAACGATCTGATTGATTGACCAATTATCTGACTGACCAGTTGACTCAATGATTGTAGGAAATATCTTATAACACTGTTAAATGAACATTTGTCTACCAAAAAAAAAAAAAAATCAAAGCGCTGTGTCCTATGCGGTGCAAGCACGGGTCAGCATCCCACAATGTTGGACCTAACACAAAAAAACACACCAGTGAACCTACATGCATGTGCATACGGACACACAGAGTTACACAAGTACAAAGCTGACGCATGCACACAAAAACACACACACATTTCATCCCACATGCGCTGTAAATAGAGAGCAGGATGTTGCAGACATTTGGGTGCATGAACAAACAAGAGATGCTCCTCGAAAGGAAGAGATAGAAAGAGAGAGAGAGAGAGTGAGCAGGGAAGGAGGGATGGATGAGAGAGGATGGAGAAAGAGAAAGAGAGAGAGAGAGATGGGAAAGTAGAGCTAAGGGTAGGTGGACAGATGAAGTGGTGACTCAGGAATGAGATATGAAAAGAAAAGATTCAGCACTTGGAATTATTCTCCTCCTCCTCCTCCTTTTTCCTCTGTCATTCTCTCTGTGGACAGTTAAGGTAGCATGAGACAGACACGCATCTCACCATGAACTCTGCCCTTTTTCTGCTTGCTCTGTCCATCTGTTGTCCCCCCTCTCTCTCCTGTCCTTCCTCTTT
>JBBMOE010000032.1:3520351-3926334 GCA_037975065.1 Chaetodon trifasciatus | reverse complement strand
CCCTTTGAAAATGAAACATTACACCTACACATTTTTTTGCAGCTTTCAACTCCTGCTATCAGTGTAGCAGTCCTGTAATGATGCTGTAATGTCTGACCGGTGTATGGAGGTCTATTTGTGCTCTGCATCCTGCCCTTGACTATGTGAGGACGACAGGAGGCTGTCACCTGTGTGATTTGGAGGAAGGGGGACAATGAAATGCATTTTAGATTCTGCTCTCCATGGTGTCATGTTTAACTTTTTATGGCAATGTCAAAACATGCCAGCATGTTTGACGTGACATATACATGCAGATTGCAATACAAGTCCAGGAGCTAAAGGCTTGTCATCACTGTATGAAAGCTTTGTTTGTGGAATTTGTAACATTTATACATCCATATACTGTGTTTGACAGTGGATGTAGTATCACGTTTGTTTGCTTTCTTTCCCTTTTTGTTGTCTCTTGTCTCTGTAATGTACATGCAGGTTTTCCATCTATGGATATTCTCTAGCCGAGGTGGTAAGCTTCCCAAATGTCGACGCATCTTGTCTCATAATCAATTTAATTAGTAGATGATGGCCTAAACGCTACATGGCATTTGTTGTGTGAAACAGTGCCAGGTTAAGGCTTTGTTTTTTTTTATTTGTAAGATGTTTTATAAAGGGGGGGGGGGGCTCTGTTTAACACAAGGTGGTCCAGTCCTGCTTCAAAATGCTGCTGTAAAGGTCTAACATGCTCATTCATTCATTTCACACTATGTCTAAGGGAACATTGCACTGTACCCTTCTCTGTAAAAGCAGTGGTGCAATGTAATTAAGTACAATTTGAGGTACTTCACTTAAGTATTCCCATTGTATGCAGCTTTATACTCCCTCTTTACTACATCTCAGAGGCAAGTATTGTACTTTTTACTCCACTACATTTGTCTGACAGCTTTAGTTACGAGTTACTTTTCAGATTAAATTTTTTCATATCCGTCCTGTCTGATGAAAATCCATGTATCTCTAAATTTGGCAATTTTGAATGTTTCTGATAGACTGAGGGATTAAGTGTTCCTTATGGGTTGAGGAAATTCCCCTTAATCTAAATAAACTATTTAAACCCCTCTTGGATTAGTTGGAAAATGTATTGTGGAAAAGCTGAAAACAGGGCTGTTTTTGTGAGCTCATGAAAAGTTGACTACTTAAGAGATATGGCTCTGAACAAAAGTCTCACAGGACGGGGACACTACAGACATGATGATCTTATAGAATATGATGCATTGCTGTAAACTACCAAACAGAATATGAAGTAGTTAATATTAGCAACTACAACAGCATAATGCAACACATTAATGCAGCAGTAACATTAAACCAAAAGCATCATAATATAATAATAAAACACTGACAGGGACCATTTTACTGCAGAATGAGTACTTTCACTTTTGATACTTAGATCTTGCTGACAATACTTTCGTACCTTTTAGTTAAAACAGTTTTTAATGCACTCGAGTATTTCGTAAATGATCTGGATATTTCCTCCACCATTATGTAAAAGGAGAATCTGCTGCAGTCTACATTCATCAAAATAGTCGAGGACTATTGCATTTGTGGTTCTCACCAAATTAATTTGTGGGTTATAAACGCTGCGAGTGCTGCAGGTCTCTGGAGACGCCTCTACCACCTGAGGTAAGTCTGGCTGCTCGCCAAACAGTCCCAGGTCATCTCTTTGAAAGCATCTTTGGGGAGCCTACTGTACCTTGAAGAGGATGAGGGAAGGTGGATGTATTTTGAAGTTACCAACCTCTCTCTCTTGCTCCCATTTTTATTTTCCAAATACAAATTATCTTTACTGGTGTTGGAAATAAGTAGGTTACAATATTTCCAACATGGGTTGTACAATAAATGTATCATCTTTCTGTGTGTGTGTGTGGCAGGACCCCACAGTCTTTCTTTGTGACTGCACGCCTCAGGGCAGTGCATGTTGACAGTGGCAGTATCACAGCACTGTGATCCTAAAGATGCATATCAGATGCCTTTGAGTGCCTCTGCAGAATTGGAAAATAGTTATCAAGACTTTGGACAAGTTCACCTGGTATATTTTCTCTTAACGCAAAGATGGTTTGCGTCTCATACCTTGACCTACTTGAATAACTTTTAAGTGGTGGCTTGTTTAATTCAATTCACTGAATCTGTCTCTCACCGCGGCACCTCTGATCTCTCTCTCTCTCTCTCTCTCTCTCTCTCTCTCTCTCTCCTCCGGAGCTTATCTCGGTGCGCATCGTCAGCATCAGTTTGAAGTCAAATCTGACAGCCGCTGCCTTGCCCGGTCCTTTTTTCCGTCTCTTTCACTCTCTGGTGGTCATCCCGTCTCATTTAAGAGGTACAGACTCGGATTAGTGAGCTAAACGTGTGTAATTATTGATGTACTTTTTTTGGGGAGGGGAGGTTGGATGGGTGGGTGACTGGTGGAGGGGGTTGACCTCGATTGCCGCCCGGGATGAGAGACTCCATAGGCTGCCGTGCTTTCTCTCAATGTGGTCTTACCTTTTCTCCCTCTTTGCAGTTCAGTCGGGACTGTGGGAGAGCGCGTCTGATCGCTGTCCTCAACTTGGGGCGAAGAAAGACGGGAAACTCCTCGGGATTCTCCGTACACCGAGCTCTGATCCGGATATTCTGGTGAGCACACTTTGGCCAAAAAAGAAAGATGTTGCTTGATTTGAATCCTTTGCATTGTCACTTGAAAGTGCTCCTTCTGGTTTGTTGTCGGAACGGGCGTGTCTACGCGTCCCTCGCACTTTTTCTCTCCTCTGAAACGGTCGCACTTTCAGGAGCATTTCGTGGATTGTTTTCTCGCGCCAGGAGCTGGAAAAGGCAGCGTGGCAGCGCAGCTCCTTCGCTCCTCTCTTTCATTTTTTTTTTCTTTTCCCCCATGGCTGCGAAGTTCTCGCTTATTATGCACGGGAATTAAACGTGGCCATTTGTGAGAATTATCAGTGGGCATTCCTATCACGGAGGGGGGAGAGAGTGAAATTGAGGCGGCCGGGGGTGAGGGAGTGGGGGAGAGATGAGGTGAGAGGAGTAGGAGTGTGAGAAGAAACATTTGAGGGATCCCTCAGGGCAGCGCGTCCTCCCTCCTTTTATGAGAGGGATTTTATTGGTCTTTTATTCCTCTACAATGATGACATTGTCTGATATTGTTCTAAAGCCTCTACTTAATATGCTATTATTGTCAGTGCCATTACTCCCCTTTATGCTGCATATATATATAGTGACATCCTACAGTACTGCTGGCTGTGCTGTAGGCAGAAATCTATGGGGCCATTTGCTGCTTTTATTATCCTGTTTATCAATTAAGCTTGTCTATAATGGAGATATCACACTTCCTCCAACATAAAACATTACTCTCCCACACACCATCCGTTAGCATCTCACCTCCCACATAGCCACAGTTGCTGTCCACAGCCGATAATCTGGTTATGTGCCACCATTTGCACTAATAGAGAGTCCCTACTTAATGTAATGACAACTCGATCTGTCAGCCCATGCACAACAGAGGGCCGCTTAAAGGCTCATAAGCGGTGTCATAAAGGGCAGATTGAGAAGCCGTAAAAGACACAGAGGACATGACAAAGTGCCTGTGGAGGTTGTTTGAGTAGTTTGCTGATGTGTTTTATTGTCCATGTACAGTATGGGGCTGTCATTGTGAAGCATGTACCCAGGAATGTGTGTGTCTGAGTGGTTTTGTGTGTGTGTGTCAGCTCTGCTCAGTCGTGTGTATGCAAGGAAGGAATGAGGGAGAAAAAGGGGACAGAAAGAGGGAGAGAGAGAAAGAGAGAGATTATGCTAACTCAAAGTATTGGAGGAAGAGGAAAACCCATGTAAGCAGTTTTTCTTTTCACTCATATATTTATATATTTAGCTGTCAGGGCCTTCGCTGATACACAGTAGGTTCTTCTGGCTTTGACATGCTTGTCACCAGGATGAGGTTTATATGAAAGAAGGCCACTGCTTATTTTAGCTAAGCTGTGCAACTGCAAGACAAACAAGAGGAGGCTAAGAGGATTGACCAAACAAGACCACCGACTTAAACGCAAATAAAGGCGGATTATAACACAGGTAGCATGAGAGGAAATTGCTGGACAGCAGTTGAGGGTCCAGTGGAACGTGTCTCTCCGCTCAGTTATTTGCAGCGGCCCGAAAGCTGAGGTGAGAGCGCGGGAAGAAATGATGCACTACACCGGCGGGTGATATTTAATCATGAGAATTTGTGCCATGTTAGGAGCTAAGGGTAAAATTAACAACAAATCAAAGGGAGTTTATTTCAGGGGGAGAGCACTGCATGTCATCCCTCCTCAATTTCCCTCCAGTTCAGATGAATGGCGGTCTGGGACTCACACAGATGCTTCAGCAGAGGTGCTTAACCTCACTGTAGACACGGCCGGGCAATCATGCAATGAACCGATCATTTCGACTTTCTCAGATGATGTGCTGACACGGTGGCGCTGATGGCAGTCAAGATGATGATGATGATGATGATGGCAGTGTTCTGCCTAATGATAGTTTTACCACAGATCATCTGATTATCACTGATGCCGTTGATAAAGTAGGCAGGTAGGTGCATTACATCATGGTGTTACAGCGCTGCAGTCAGGAGTTCGGTGCTACATCTTAACCCGGGATAAGATCATAAGGACTTGATTTCCCAGAATCCTCTTCACGCTAAGAGCTATGTGACTTGGATTGGAGCAGAGGCAAACATGGGGTTAAAGGGCTCCTTCAAGAAGCAGACAAGTTGAGTATGTTTTGACAGCGTGAAAGAATGGATCCCCTTGTATTTGGCGTTGTTGTTGAGATGGTGGGCTGGCAGCATCATCGCAGTCTTAAGAACATGACAGTCCGTGCAAAATGGTAGCGGCATACAAAGCCAATCCTGATTTTTCCATGTGACAGATTGTGTGTGTGTGTTTTTTTCTTTCCTCCGGTTGTTGCTTGTTCTCTCAGACGCACACTTACTAGATCGCACATAACAGGCACATACACACTCACGTACTTACGCACATTATCTAATTTTTAACATTGACTAACATGACAAACAAAGCATTCAACACGTTCTCAAAAATACCAAAAACACATTGATTCAGGGCCGCAGTCACACTTGCCCACACACTTAGGTAAAACCTTATTGTGTCTTGGACGTACCCACCCATTCTGTAATACAGTACGTGGCCTTGGGCTTAAAAATATCTCGAGTACAAACACACAGGCACACACACACAGTTTTAGCAGGGACAACCCTGTTGTGCTGGCACAAAACCAGAGAGCTGGTGATAACGAGGTTGAAGTTAGTTAGGATTTTAGCTGTGCCTCAACCTCCTAACACCCTTTCTAAATCTGATTCATCCCAAAATGAGATGTTTTTCCAAGAGAGGGAGATGAAAACACTCTCTCCCTCTCCTCTTCCCTTGCCAAATACAGTTGAGCCCCCCCCCCACCTTCTATTACTCTCATACTCTCACACACTATCTGTTTCACACCCCGTTCCTCCCTCCCGTTCTCTCACATCTCTCTCTTCTCTCCTCCCCTGGCACCTCGATGTGTTTCTCTTTAATTGAGATGCATTTCAATGTGGTGCAAATTAGCTTTCTACAGCTCCAGTCTAAACTTGCAACCTGTGTGTGTGTGCCCATGCATGTATGTGCGCACGTGTAATCTATACGTGTGTGTGCGTGTGTGAAAAGAATTCCCATAGTTGAGAGCGCTACCTTCCTGTTCGTTTCTCCAACGCCTCCTCTGATGCCTCCTCTCTCCCACAAACTTACATTTTTAGTACAGCATTAACAGCATTCACTGGTTTGGACTCCTTCACTTTCTGTCTCCTGGCTGGAGGAATTAACTCGGCCTCCCCTCTCTTCGCATTTGAATTCTGATGTGTGCCTCTGAGAGATGACAGTGCGTGGCAGCTCATTAGGGACGGGGCTAGGTATCAGGAGGGTCAGGGGGCTTTATAGAGACATGTTTCAGCTATGCAATGCTTGTCGTCCTCAGCTGATCTGATCTGGTTACTGTTTTGCGAAAGGGAAAGGCAAGCTGGTGATACTCTGTACTCTGTGCAGGTTTAGGGCATAAGTGCACAGGCGCTGCCAGTGAAAGGAAAGTACAGTTTAACTCTCTTAACACGTTTTTTTAGCCGACTGCTCAAGCATTAGAATCACATTCACAAGCAAATCTTTGCCAATAAATGGCTCTTTTGAGAAAATTATTTAAAAATTAGAGCAGAACCCTTCCCAACCCAGTGGTTCGGAAGATGAATCTGATCAGCAACAAAAGCACTTTTTCAACACAGCACATCTTCACTTCACTCTGTCTGACCTTTCTCTGATTTTTGCTTTTGTTTTGTGAAATATTGAATTTTGTTTGAACTTTTCAGGCCCCAAAAAACTCTTCAAAGGAAACAATGTGAGATGATTATTTTTGGGTTGAGCATGTGTAACCTGTGATAGGGGATTTGCAAGTAGATGAGATAGTAAAGATTTTTTTTGGCTATAAAATAAATACGGCGGAGTATCTCGAAGCAGGTTTTTCCAGGTGATCTCTGGTGTGTGCGTGTCCGTGTGTGTGAGTGTGAATGTGGCATGGTGCACTTTGTGGCATGTGTGCATGTGTGCGTGTGCGCACGTATACGTGAGAGAGCGAGAAGCGCAGTTAGGGAGAGTGATGCTGACAGTGGAGTGACCTTGGGGCTCCCAGTCTTCCTCCTGTCGATGAAGGGGATGACTTAGTGCCTCCCTCCCCACCCATGATGGCTCATTTATTATCATTAGGCACACAGTCAAAAGATGCTGCTCAGGCCCTCAAAACAGAGTGGTACGTCTGCGGTGTGTGTGTGCGCGCATCACAGCGAGTGAGAGACAATAGGACAGAGACAGAAAAGGAAGTCTTATCTCTTATGATAAGTGTTGCACACCCAAGCATATGTGTCTGTCAGTCTGTGTTTGTTACAGGTGCCACTGCCTTTGTGTAAGTGTCTGAACATGTGTTTACCCGCATCTTGACGGAAGATGCGCTCGCCTGTCAGTCCACATCTGCCACTGGGACCTGCCTCTCTGCCTGCTTACCATGCAGTATAAATAACGGTTAATGCCATAACCCTAACCTTACGTCACCTCAGTCAGCCAGCGAGCAACATCGCTGGTATATGGGTGCATCAGGGCGGGCCTCAGTGCTATCGTTTCTCAGTGTGATGGATGGAGACTTCTGCAGGCCAGTCAATACCCAATCTGAGCCCCACTGTCCTGATTTAAGATACAGCAGCACCCAGGTGACACACTCAGAAGCACGCCACTTTAATCACTCTGAGCATCAACTCCACACTGCCAAGATTGGTATGGTGGTGGGTAAAGTGTGTTTGTGTGTGTGTGTGTGTGTGTGTGTGTGTGTGTTTGTTTGTATTAGTATCTCACTCAGTCAAGCACTGCTGTAATCACACAGCGATCGGCAAGTGCCTGCACTTCTGACAGAGTTAACACTTCTTTAGAATGGAGAGGGAGACACATAAATAATGTTTACAAGGGAGGATTTATGCGATTTGTCGCTTGCGGGGTGACAGAAAACATACATGAAGAAAGAATGTGGACTTAAGGGCATAAAATTTGTATGAAGCCTCATGTAAGATGAAAGTTCTTGTGCAGTAACACCGTCTGCCACAAGACATGTTTATGCACGTCTAATTGATTCCAAAACAGAGGAAATGTCATTGTTTTGCCTGGATTCAATTCAGTGGTTTTTCCCATCTGTGAAGTGTGACATCCTTATAATAAGTGACAGAGAGGAGGCCAGACTGAATGATTGGGCATTCAACGAATACAAGACATTCGTGGGATTTGTGTCCCATGTCCTACATGTTAAGGCTACAAGGCCACTATATTCAGGTCAGGGATAGATTGTGGTTTTGGTTTAATATCCATTTCAAGTTTGCGTTTACTTTTTCAACATTTAACCAAGACTGTTACTTTTCTCAAACCTTACCCAATTACTGAGTTACCTACACTAACACTTAAAAACATTGCTCATGCTTTAGCTGCCAGGAGCACATTTGGAGGGAGATACAACCCAAGTCAGCACGTAAAAAGCCTTTTTTTCCCTTCTTTGTTCTCCAAAAAAATTCCATCCACACAAGCACATAAAAAAATCTCCACCATATCTCCATATGAAAATGCAAAACCACAACTGAAGCATTGCCAAGCATGCCTCCTATTTCTGTACAATCATCACTGAGGTTATTGGCTATATCTTGACATAATTGTGCACCATGTTTACATCGGTCTAGATACAGGCATGTAAACACAGCATTTCTATTCTGCTTTATTCATATCCTATTTTATTTTACTTTATTTTTTTATTATTACATTTTGCCCAGCTGTGCACCAAATCAGTCAAATTGGTCAATCAGAAGCCTTAATAAAATCCTTTTCCGGGAGGCTACTAGGGGTCCACCTATATTCCTATATTTGCAACCAGGTCTTGTCCAAAACCAGCGATGCTGGCAGTGGAGCTTGTGTCACTGGAGTGTTGGATTTTTTGTAACAGTGACGCCTCTGTTCCTCTATAGAAGACGACTAACTGTGCATTTATATGTAAACATGTAAAGAATCCTAAAGTGTACACGAGCACTAGTTTGGCCAATGTACAAAATCTCCTTATTTAGACAAAGCAGATCACGGTGCATTTCTTTGTTATGCAAATAAAAGATATAGTCAATACAGCATAATTTTCACCCACAAAACATATGTGCAAATTAGTGGTATCTGAAAGTAATTTTTGTCCAACACAGTTGCATTCAGTCCTGTCCAAATCTATTGGCCAAGCTCGTCAGATTGGCAATCATTGTGCTTTATGCAAGGATGGAAAAGTGAGAGTATTGCATGAAAAGGTGGGCAACTTATATTCTGCATGCTCAGTGTGTGCAATCTCCCCGCTGTTTCAGTTCATGAGCGCATCATTGTGCAGAAAACGCTTCAGTACGTGTGGTAATCCAGAGAAGATTGTGTTTGTATGAGTAAGCAGCTGGATATCGCTACTTTATCAGAGAGTAATCTATTTGTATTGGCTCAAATTGTTCCCTCTTGACATTTCATCATTCACATACATGCACGACACATACTTGACTTGCGTACACAGAAACACACTTCCACACACACGCACACACACACACACACACTTCCACAGCCCCTCCCCTGCAGCCCCTCCACTTTGGCTGTTAGTCTAATTTATGAGGTGCCGTTAATTTGGCCTAAACGCTCGTTGCGAGACCTCCCTCCTCTCTCATCCCTTCATCTCTGCATCCCTCCTTCTCATCCTCCTTCTCATCAGTCACTCGGCAGAGTAAATCAGAGGGGTGGTATTGCACAGCAGGCAATACATAGACTGGACACCTTGACTAATATACCACTGTCCTTCTCCCTCCCTCCCTCTCACCCTGTCTATCTAACTCTCTCCGTCACTGCTCCCCCTCCCCACCTCCATCTCTCTTGCCCGCTGTCTAAATCAAATTTGGCTCCGCTCCTCTCCTCTCCTCTGTTCATCTTTTAGTTTTGCTTCTTCCTCATTTCTATCTACACTTCATTTACCCCTCCAGTGCACTTTCTCGTCACTCTTCTGCCCCCCACCACTGCCTCCACGCTTCTGCCCCGTACCTCTCTTCCTCTACGCTCTATCTTTGCTCCCTTCGTTCGTCTTGCTCCTCCTTGCCTCCTTCCCCTTCTCCTGTTCTCATGTTAGGTGTAAATTTAGAACAGAAGGCATGAGGGGATGCTTTGCATGTGTGTGTGTGTGTGTGTGTGTGTGTGTGTGTGTGTGTGTATGAGAAAGAGAAACTCCACATGAAAGCTTCTCAGAGTCCCCATACAGCGCTCAGATGGGGCTGATTAAAAACCTAAAGCCTTGGTTTTCATCCACATTTGGATTCAGAAAAAAATCAGATACAGAGCACATGCTCTCGTGCACATTTGCATTCACACATTCAGGCACATACACACACACACACACACACACACACACACACACACACACACACACACACACACACACACACACACACACAAACACACGTTTTCCCCCCATTATCTTCCTCTTATTTCACTCTTTGCCTCTCTACTTGTGTCTTTCCTCTCTCTGTGTCTGACTAAAGGTGATTCTTCCAGAGACAGTGGAAGTGAACAGAAACAACATCAGGCATCTGAAACTCCCTCATCGCTTTACGCCACATTGTTCTCTCTAATTCCATACATGGCGCACACTTGGGAGTAACCCTGCGCTGTACTCACTGTGCCGGACTGCCCAGCACACCTATACATCACTGTCCATCTCTCCGGCTTTCTCTCTGTCTCTTTTCCATCTCTAAACCACCACCACCACCCCCCCACACACACAGTCTCCCCAATCCCCTCACCCCATCGTTCTGGGTTTCATGTCTATTTATTTTCCTTCGTCTCCTTCTCATGTCTCATCTTTCACAGCCATCTTTGTCCTTTCTCCTCTCTTCTTCAAATTCCCACAGCACAAAGGGCTTAGCTACTTCTCAATAAATGTAACAACATCTAGCCTCCTGTTCTCTGCCTAACCCCCCCCCCCCCACCATCTCTCCCCCTTGCTCATCTCTTCGTCACTTCTCCCTCTCTCAGTGGGTTTCCTACTAGTGCACACTTACAGTCACAAGATAAAGCATGCTACCTCTGCCTTATCCCTCTGTGTATTATATAAAGCCACCACGGTTATCATTAAGCAAGAACACCTTAGAACATTGCCTCATTCTATATAAAGATCAGACTCTCTTTGGAGCAGAAAATTGACTTAATTAGAATAGAATAGAATACAACCAGCCAGCAATGGAATTATTAAGGGTGATACGGATTTGAGAGTATACGCGGTGATATTAATTTATATAAACATTCTGACATGCTTATTTTTTATTGTTTACTTAACAAGGGCAATGCAAAATCAGTTTATTGCAGCAGATGTAGCTAAAAGTCTCACCTGTGATCCCAGGGTGAGTGCCTCCAGTGATGTGCTGGTTGGCACTGCAAAGGAACGGTAGCAGGCAGTGTTAGTGAGTTAAAACACTTTGCCTCAGAACAAATATAATTAGACAACATTATTACAGCCAAATCTAAAACAGACAATGAAAGTGCCCAACTAAGCAGCCTAACATCAGTATTCTAAAGCATAATTAGAATCAGCAGAACTGAGAATTTTCCAGATACCTATGTAACCTTTAACACTACGCAACATTTAATTTTAATACGGCGTAGTTTAGCTCTGCAAGTCTGAGCATCATTACATTTCTCCCTAATGAAAGTGTTTGAAATTACTGCACCCCCTGATACTAGATGGCAAATTCCACATTCAGGCTTGTCTAAATTAAAAAGAACCAAATTTTCACTTTCCCTTAGTGGAGGCGCTTGTTGACCCCAAGACGGCACTACAGGTTGTCACAAAGTGCTAAAGCAGTGGTGGATTGTGGTATCAAAAGCCAACATTAACCCTAGTTTACAAAAAGATCCTTCAAATTTGGTTGCTGATGAAAACTTGGCATATGGTTGTGGATTATTGTAAAATGTAGATTCTAAATAAATATTGTAGCTTTTCAAAAAGATAAATACAAAATAAACTTAAATTAAGATAAATAGGGCTGCAACAATTACTCAACTGACAAGAAAAAAAGTGATAAAATGTGCTGGTTCCAGTTTCTTCGGTGTGATTATTTGCTGTTTTTCTAAAATGTAAACAGAATATTTTGGGTTTTTGAACTGTTTGGTTGGACAAAATGGGACATTTGAAGACATATTCTTGTACTCTGCGAAACTGGGATTGACATTTTTTACTATTTTCTGACATAGTCATATTGATTAATCAAGAAATTAATTGGCAAATTAATCAATAATTAAAATAATTGTTAGTTGCTGCCATAAGGAAAGCAAGAGTTAAATATACATAAATATGTAACCTATAATGTTTTTCCATATCTGCCAACATTCATACTGATATTTCAATGACAGGCCGAGACAGCAATAAAATAGAACCAAAGATAAAATTGAATAGGATTGTGGTTTTGGAGGCATTATACTGTATACAGAACTTTAACCAGTGAATTTCAGCAGGAGCTACTTCATAGATATATTGCATGCTCGCCCATACAACTGACTTGCAAAATTTAATTCACCAGTAAATACATTCAGGTCATGTTCTTTGGATCAGCAGCATAAATCAGGAGTTATCAGCTTCTGGCAATGCTGCCAGCCAGCTAACACAGACAGGTAAGTGCAGGATGATGAATTATTATCACCGTATATAAAAGATTTTTTCTCTCTTGATCCCAACTTGGTTTTGGGGGATCACTGGACACATTTAACACACTTATTATAAATGTGGTAATATATGGATTTACACATGTGAAAAGCACATCCCTCATATCACAGTTCCCTGTCCACCATGGTTCAACACGTTCAACTTCAATAATAATCAAATTCAATGACAGACATGGAACCCGCAAATCATGTATGAATTGGGTGTATTTTCTTGTGTGAATCCATTATGTGGCTGTATCCCTGTGAGATCTCTGGGAGGCAGGCCAAGTGTCTCTGGCTGAGCCATCTCCATTCGCTGTGTCTGTTCAGTCAGCCACACAGAAGACAGATAGAACCACCAGTCTGCTCACCCCTCCAGTCGCACCAATGTAATCAGACCTCAGCAGCCATAAACCACCGGCTATGGACACTCTGCCTAGCCCGCTGTCACACACACACAAACACACACCCACACACGGAAACACAATCCCAAGTACACAGATACAGACAAATGAATGCAAGTGTAGACCCGTGCACGAGCGACGGATTTGCGCGCGTGAGCTTAGACGCAAGATGCAGACACACAAATATGAAAAATACTGCTGCAGCATTGGCTCACACATGCACACATATCTGCACACGCTGATACATATATGCACACACACATAGCTTAAAGTGTGACGTCGAGTACTCAACGGCGGTCCTCCATAAGTTTAGGTTTTCTGCCCAAGGAGCTTAGCCCAACATGTCCCACTCTGCTGGGGGAGGAAGGATGTCTTCTGGCCCAGAGGGAATCTTCACCATGTTACTCATCCTGCCACCATTATGTGCGTGTGTGTGTGTCTATGCGTGTGGATGGACTACCGTCTACTGTGTGTGTGAGTTATGTGAAAGCTTGTGTCTTTATCTCCCACCCTCACTGTCTCTTCCCTTCCATCGCTGTTTTAGCACCTCCATCAGTGTCTGTTTTGCCCCTCACCACCGCCTGCGTCTCGGGCCATTTTGTGTCTGTTTGTCTTTTTGTTATCGTGTATCTTTTGTTCTCCTCCTCAACAAACTAACACTCACTGTCTCCCATCTCCCTTCTCCCTGTCTTTCTTGACTCTCTCTCCCCGGCTTTGTGATGTGAACGATGGTGGATGACTGTGCTTTAGGAGATTTACTGCTGGATCCCATCTCTGTCAGGTGTGGAGACGAAAGGAAAGCGATGAAAGGGGGGGCAGGGGTGGGGGGGGGGGAGAAGCAGATGGAAGATAGAGCAGTAGACAGGGAGATGACGAAGGGAAAGAGGGGAAGGAAATGGAATCAGAGGATGAGGGTAAAGAAAGGGATGAGAAAGAGAAGATTATGCAGGGGAGCATAGAATGAGATAGAATGAGAAAACTGTGAAAAGAGTATAGAATAGAAAGAGAGGCTACACTATGTTTTTTGAAACAGTCTCTGAATATAGTTTGATAGAATGGCTGTATGCTCGGATATAGCCGAGTCTCCTTTCTCTTTGACGTTGCCTCTTTTTCTCATTTTCTCACCCAAACATAAACACAACGGAAATCCAAACTCACTCTTACAGACACAAATATATGAATTGTGTTGGTTCCAGGTGAAACTTGCATTCGAACTGCCCACAAACCAATTTTTGTTCCTTGGAAAATGCAAAGATTTGCTGATCACACTTTAAAACCAACTCTCGGCGGTTAAGCGCTGCGGGCATTGTGAGGGGTTAAAGTTGCGGCTGAAGGGTCACACTGAGTGTCTTTAACCCACTAATAGACCATTCACACACTTTAATGCCCCCGAGGGGAAACACACAGGCTGGCTGTCTTACTGCAAAGCAGAATATATGGACACAAACATACTATGCTTGTGAGGACCATCCATTTATTGCTGTTGTTCCAGCTGTGGTTCAGAAGGTAGAGTGGTCATCCTTCTATCAGAAGCTCAGTGGTTTGATCCCTGGTCCCAGAAGTCTACATGTCGAAGTTTCCTTGGGCAAGATACTGAACCATGAATTGCTCCCGATGCTGTGGCATTTGTGTGTGAATGGGTGAATGCAGGCTTGTGTTGTAAAAGCACTTTGAGTGGTCATCAGACTAGAAAAGTGCTATATAAATACAGTCCATGCACCTTTTCCATCATTTTAACATTATGACTCACCATAGTCATCATAAGCATTGAATTTTGCGGAGTTCAGTCCATTTGATCAATTTACCCAAATAGAAACAAATTAGAATAAACTGACTCGTCAAATATGTCCCTTGACCATATTTTTCTCTAGTGATTCACTTACACTTTGGCATACACTAATGCATGTGAAGAGATTGTAGGCGTAAATAGTTAGCTTTAACCTTTCTGGCCTAGATTATTGAACGTCTGTCAGTTTTCTGCAGATTGTTAACATGAACATGAAATAATGTGCTTTTACTTTAAACATACTATAACCTTGACCATGTTAACTTTTGCTGCAGCAGTCCAACTTTGACAGAACTAGATGTGTGGTGGGAAAATTTGCTACTATATGTGCTCATCCAGCATACAGCTGATGGTTATGATCAATTTAACTAAAATAGTTCCAAAAAGAAACTGTGGCTACAACATACTGGAATCAATGACATCTGGAGATCCAGTTTCATTCCACAGTAATTACTCCACAGTAATTAAATTAAACAGCCTGTAATTACACTAGCAGTTGTTTGAGATTTAAGTGCATAAATCTATATTAGCTGTGTTATGAAGAAACTTGCCATAAAGCACAACTGCTCCTTATCCTGGAAGGCCAAAAATAGCCCTTCATCAAAACAACACAAGGGGCTGCACTGGTGTGGGCGTGTGGCTGCAGGTACTGGTGAGAAGATGAGATACAAACGAGGAAGTCCAGATTGAAGCCTTATCACACAACAAGACACTGCACAGCAGTTTCCACTCCTCCGAGGAAGGATTTTACAACTCTTATCTCATCAGCAAGAATTTGCTCCTCTGCCCAGACACAGATAAACACAATTTGCACGTTGCTACATAGCACAAGGCTATAGGTTTATAGACTATACAAAAAAGACTTAACCACAGAAACAAGCCATTGATCTGTAAAGAACATACTGTGTTGGGAGTAAAGCATTAGAAAAGTAACACATTGCAGGATTTTATCACTTTTTGCACGAACAAAGTGATATGTTATTAAATCTCAGTGATAGTTTTACAGTCATTATATCATATAACGTGTTACTGTGAGCTTTTCAGTGCTCAACGGCTATAGAAAAACTCTACCATTTAATGATGTTCAACACAGGGAATAAGACCTGAACAACACAGCGTGGGTCCAGAAACTGGACTATAAAGCTATAAACTAGCACAAAAATGAAAGTTACCAATATTAACCACCATGTTCTGAACAGATACATTACAAACACTATTGTGCAAACACTGAGTAACGTTTTGGAATATGAAACAGCAAACTGAAAGTCATCTAGCCCAGCGTGGCATGATGGGAAATGTAGGCCATCACTATAGCGCCCGCTTTCAGCAAACTTGGTGCAAAAGAGGTGTGTGTATGTGTGTGTCTGTGTGGCTGTCTCTGTCCAGAGAGCAGCACACTCTGCTCTGCCTAGGTTGCAAAATGTAGATAAATATATTTATTCAGTGCCTTTTTATTGGCCATCACCCTTGCGTATTGTGGAAAAAAATAGACTCGAAGCGTAAATAAACCCTTCAGGCCGCGGTTACGCCCGTGAGACACAGCTGAAATGCCAGCCTGCACGGAGCAAGCTGCAGAGATTAAAATGAGAGCGACTCTTGTGCAAGTAGGAAAAACAGGTTTGATAAAATTCCTGTCAAGACCAATCATAAGGTAAGCTAACATTGCCATAGAGACCAGGCTACAGCGGCAAGAGCGTTATTATTACAAACCAAAATATAACCGTGACATATAGTCAAATATAATGCTAGTTGTACTTTTGTAGCTACTTTGGTGATTGTATTACAAAAGTTGTGTAATCAGTAATTCATTACATATTACAGATAGTAATATACTTAGGTAACTTATTACTTTCAAATGACAGTAACTAGTAATATGTTACATTATATTTCGAAAGCAATCTGCCCAACACTTCATGCAGATGACTCACATGGCTACATCTGTGGTACTACTCTGTGGTCTTTGCAAAATGACTTTTAGTATTAAAATGTGTTCACGCCAGGATGCATTTATTGTCAGGCTTGTACAATCCATGACTGGTGGTCAGGTTCACACTATGTTAGTCTGTCAGTGACAGCAATGCTGGCAGCTCTGTCGGCACAATCAGGACACCTCATGTCATCAAAACATGGCTCATCTTCAGAATGCTGCTGCATACAATTAACAGTATTTTCCAAGATAGAGTATAAGAATGGTAATTAACAACTCATGCATTTTCAGACGCAGTCAGATTTGAGTTAACTGTGTGAAATGACACCAAAACGTCTGCCTTCTGCAATATTACCCACAATGAATCTGACCCATCTCCATTGTCATCAGAGGAGGCTGAATCCATAGAAAACATATTGTGTACCTCTGTTTGCATGTTGACACCTTATGCTTTAGTGTAACTCACGTAACTTAAATGTTTTCATTCCACTTCATTGTACAGTGTCCCTGCTGTAATAAACAGCAAATATATATTTCATAAGTAAATAAAAAATCAAGTTTGTTCTCCGAAGGACAGCCAACAAAAAAACTACTAAACTCACATTTACACAGAGATGTTCAACACACAAACATGACAAACGTCTGTACATGCATGAATGACCACATTATGTGCTGTGGAGAAAACTAGAAAACCAAAAATGGGTGATGTATTGAGAGAAAGAGCAGAACCAGAAATGGTTTAAGGCACCCATCTGTCAAAGAAAAAAAAGGAGAGACGGGCTGAGAGACAGACAGAGACGGTGAAAGAGAGGCAGAGTGAAGGGGGTAGGATTGACAAACTGCAAACAGCATGCGGATGTAAAGACACGGACTGTGAGACAGAAAGCAAGAAAGAGACAAGGGGGGCGAAGCGACAGAGCACAGAGACAGAGGAAGCAGACAGAGACAGGAAGAGGGAGTGAAAGACAGGCAGCCTGATAGAGTGACAGAGTGCAGTCCTGAGAGGGAGAGTGTGTGGGTGAATGTGAGAGCAGCGCTAGCTAACTCGTCTGTCAGTCTGAATCTGTGATTGACACCTTGGGGTCCGGCGCTCCTCTCTTAGCCCGCTGGCTCTTCCTGTCAGGATGTAGGGCACGGGGTCACATACACACGCGCACACACAAGCACTCATACATACCTACTGTGAGATTTGTGACAGCCACACACATCCTTACATGATGGAAAATATGGTGTAATTGTCCATTTGTGTATACGTGCGTCTCTTTGTGTCTACTTACGTGCACAAACACACACACACTAACGACAGACGCACACATTCAGCTGGGGTCTAACAGAGGGGAGGTCTCCTGTGGGGTCTGCTATTGCTGACTGGACCTTAACCTTTGACTTATGACCTTTGACCTTTACACTGTCAGCAATACATTTTTTCACTGGACCCATCTTTCATTTCAGACTGTCTGTGTGTGGGTATGTGTGCATGTGCGCACAAGTATATTCACATTTTTATATTTATGCACAGAAGCCAGTTTCTTATTTATTGCTCAGGTTCTTGCTCTTCCTTCCTCTCTCTCTTTCTACACACACACACAGACACACACACACACACACACACACACACACACATCAATATCATAAAACAACAACATGAAACAGTGTATCAACATGCATAAAATTGCATATATGTGTTTAGTTACACGCACATGCATACACACACACACATATCAGTGTCCTCTGATGATGATTACAATTTGTCCTCTACAGTAAGTCCTGACCTCACACACTGAGTGTGTGTTTGTGTGCCATAAAAAGAACATTAGCATAGCACTGCTAACTGAACTGTGTTCATGCAACATAAGGAGAGTATTTTATTTGATTCTTCTGTGAATGGACACGTGTGTTTTTTCACGCACATGCTAACTCAAGGTCCACTTTTTAGCTTTATCTGTAGTAGTCAGTTACATCTCAGTGCGGATGGTCAGTTGTCATGGAGATGACTCAGTTGTCACCATGTGACGCAAGTATGGAACTCGACAGTCTGTAACAGCAGGTGGTCATATAGGTATGGGAGAGTGTAACAGTAATCCCTGTGTGTATGTGCACACATTAAGAGTCCATAGTGCCGGACCATACAGGCACAATAATGGCTTGAATTTAATTCTGACATTGCTCTATATTTGAATATCATTCTTCACGTCCTTGAAGGTGCTTTGTTTTTGTATATGTCTTTCTTAGATTCTGAAAGTCAAGTGAAAACTTTCTTTTATGCATGCATATAATTAAAAACATCTATTGAAAGACATGATCAAACCAAAGGGCAAATTTATGCATATAATGAGGCAGAATTTTTTGCATAATGCAGATGCATAGATTTCTAAATAAAAAACAAAAAAAACAAGAATTTATATTCATGATTATTTTAAAATTGTTAACACGTCATTTGAATAAGAGCTGATGATTAAAACCTGATCTTGGATAAGTTTTACCATCAACACTGACCTTCCTAAATTTCGCCAACAAGAAATGGTCCAATTCCAGCTGAGATGACATTTTTGATCTTACACATATTACACATTTTTCAGTGCAGCTGAACACCTGCCCTGGCAGGAGAAGACTGAACTTTACAAGCAGCTTTCATTAATGGAAAGAGATGTGATGCACTGAGTGTTCTTACATCACATGTATCTGTGTAGCTTTAATTTCTTTTTTTCAAAATGTCACATGTACATGCACACACACACACACACACACACACACACACATATCTTCGCTCTAATGAGAGGAAGTGTCCATCTGGCTGTCTGTATGTGTGTGTGTGTGTTTAAGTTTGTGTGTGTGTGCTTGTGTGTGCACCAGTAGGGGTTTGTGACTAATGGGGTCATTATTGATGCTGAGTCAGGAATACCGCTGATTGCAATGGTTGGATACCAACCTAACGAGTGTACAAATACACACACACTACACACATGCATGCACACAAGCATGAATACACACTCTGCCTCTCTCTCCCCCTCATACACACACATTTTCATTTCTTTGAGGCTCTCATAGGTGCACTTATGCACATAAACCTCCCACCTCAGCTAATAAACTTACTCACCCAGACATCCTTGTCTCAACCTTTTTAGACCTCCCACACACACACACACACACGCTCGCACACACACACAGTTGTGTTTCCATCACTTCTGGGAACATTATGTAGCTTTACATTCAATTCCTGCAGACTTACCATAACCCTAACCATAACCATTACTTTCCTAAGCCTAAGCCTAACCCTTACCTTAATTTTAATTTAAACGTAACTTTACCCTAACCCTTACCCAAGTCTTAATCTAAAATTTAATGATTTATGTTATGGGAACTTGCATTGTGTCCCCAAAAGGAAGACACCGTGTTCTACATCACCAGCCACGTGGCAGTTGTTGTGTCACCTCCTTATTTGTGACAGTGTTACAAATTAAAAACCTGAAACATAAAACATGATATAAGTGCACATGTTAACTCATGCAGTATAAAGTCAGACACTTCCCAGACAGAAAACTGTGATTAACTGTGGCTGAGGAACATCCACTCTTTTAAGTGTGATAGTTAACCTTGAGCAAATAATGGGTGAATCATTTCAAATGGAAAGTTTCATCTGAGAGAAACAATAGATGTAAAAGATGTAACAAAGACGTGAGCTCTGAAAATGTGAGCAAATGAAATGAAACAGGATGAAGTCACAGTATGCTGAAGTGTGTTGTATACTCCTATGCTGACTGTGTGATTCCCTCGCTGTTCATCATAGGATCACCAGCAGGTCAAAATTTTCACGTATGAAGCAAAGTATCTCAAATATGCTTGATGGATGGGCACATATTTCCGGTACAGACATTCATGGCTCCCAAATGATGTCTCCTAAAGACTTTTCTTGCAGTGTCAGCAGCCGGTTGACATTTGTAGTTCACAGTAGGTTTACATCCAAACATGGTGCAAATTTTAATCGAATTTCGCGAAAATCTGTGAAAGAAGACGTGGATTCAATCGCTTTTCCATCCACTGTCGTTATGTCATTTTAAGAAGTTGGTTTGTTGAGATAAACAGCGACAAGGTGATGTAATTAAACCAGCAGCAGTCTCCTTATTGCTCCACACAAATCTGATGTTTTCATCTGCGGCTATATTTCGTCCCTCCAGTGGACTCTCAGCCCACCTAGTATTTTGAGATTTTTAAAAAATTTCTCATCAAGCTGCTATCGTGACTGTAGACTCATTGTCTCCTGAATGTGCCTCTTGTGACTGCAACTGTAAATTTGTGAATTTTGTTATTTTCTATGATTGATCATTCATTTGGACAACAGAAATTTGTAAAACATGATCACAGTGTCTCTTTTTAAAGCTTAACCACTGCTGATCTGCTAACAGTCTGAGGTAATAAACTAAGAGTTCAGTGAGTCTAAAGTGATTTGTTAATGATTATAAGAACCTTTATATAGGCAACGCACTTAAGCAAATCAGTAGGAAACTGACTGACATGTTCACTTATAGCTGTGTGTGTGTGTGTGTGGAATGATAAGCCATTATGTGTGCCACCAGTATGTGTATCTTTGTGGTCTGCAGTGTGTGTTTGTACCTGTCTGTTCTCTCAAACACAGACTAAGTGTCAACTTTGTGATCACCTTATCGCAACATCACGAGTAAACAAGCATTCACATCAAGATTATTCCCAGTGTTTAAGGCTTCATTGTAAGGCTGTGACTGTCTGGATTTTTTCTTAACGCAGTGAAGGAACAATGAATCCTCACAATTTGCTATGCCTTTCAGAAGATTGTTCATCCAGCCTTAAACAGCAATGTCTCTGTGGCAGACTTTGGAAACTGAATCCACTGCTGAATGTCTTCTGTGACTATCTATCCATTTGTCCGTGTTGAACAGTTTTTGTTGTCTTAAGCCATCCAGTCAATCCCAGTAGGGTGATGACTCGGGTTGAGCCCGTCAACCAATCATGTGACATCCTGTGTCAACTAACGTCAGATGGGGCTTTTTTTTGGTTTGTTTGTTTTTTTGGACGGTAGTTAATAATGATAACTTAACAATAATTATTGTGTTTATTATATTTCATATCACACTATGATGTTATGGGATGATGAACTCAGCCCTGTGTCACAGCCCTAATTCAATTAGACATTTGCATCCATGTTTGTGCACACATGTGCTTGCACCTGGTGTGTGTGTGTGTGTGTGTGTGTGTGTGTGTTTCCAGTATTGATGTGACAGTGTTCATTGTTTCATTGTTCCTGAAAGCCACTGTAGTTTCTAAATCAAGTCTTTATGAGGTTCTGCTGCTCTGGGCAGGCCATTAACATTTCATGCCACCCTGGCTCCCTCTCCGTCTTGTTCCTATGGGCATTAAGCAGAAATTCTCTCCATGAATAATCCCTAAACCACAGTGACCGTGTTTATTCACACTTTAGATCCTTTTGTGTTTTTGTTTAAAAAAAAAAAAGGTTTTAAAAGTTGACAAACAGCTGTTGACCTTCATCCCAAGCTCAGCCTTTTGCACATGAACTTTGCATTCTAGTTCATTTGAACAAAGCGATTTTCATAATGCCTGTGGAGGAACAGATTTTTTTGAAATCAGAGTAGAGCTGTAGGGGGAAATTTTTCTCTTAAGTTTCATCACTTTGCCAGACTTTATTGTCTCTGTCTCTCGCTATGTCCTCACTCTCTTAACATTCACCACTCACTTGTCAGCTCTGAAGCGCAGCTTGCCTTAAGTATCGGGATTCAGTGTGTAAGCTCATCTCATTATCCCCGTTTGTGTGTGGACGTGCGCGCGTGTGTGTGTGTGTGTGCACTTCATGTATGAGTGTATAACTGACTGTGAGAGTGTGAGTGAGTGATGGGTGTGTAAGCTCCCCTCTCTTGCGCTCTGTTTGAAATAAAGCGACAGATAATCGCAGGGCTCTGGCGAAGCGAGCTCATCTGAGCGCCAATCGATACGGGTGCCATAGCTTCAAAGCAATCCTTCAAAGAGGAGAGAAATAGCCATATGCTCTACGTGCTCTGTGTGTGTGTGCGTGCGTGTGAGTGTGTATGAGAAAGAGGCAGGGCGAGAGAGCCGGAGCAAATGTGTGTGTGTGTGTGTGTGGAGGGAGAGAGAGAGATGCAAAAGGAGAGAGACAGAGTCAGGGAGTCTCTCTGTGCAGATGAAAACAGTTTTCATTTGGTAGCAAACATTATCATATCACAGTTGACATGCAAAGCGCTTGTGATGCAACTGATGTCGCTATTTAAATTGGACAAAATCATTGTTTCGTTAGCTGGTAATCTCCTGATATTATGGCTCTGTCATCTTTTATTCAGCAAACCGGCAGCAGCTGTGGCCTTTGTTGAGAAAATGGGCTGGGAGGAGACACACACACACACACACACTGAGATAGAGTTTAAAGACCAGGAGATAGTGTGTGTGTGTGTGTGTGTGTGTGTGTGTGTGTGTGTGTGTGTGTGTGTGTAAGTGGTGAGTGAAGCAGTGAATAGACTATACAGTGTACTGTGAGACAGAGGGAACTGAATGTGTGCAGGGAGGAAGAGTGCAAGGACGAGAGAATGACAGAGTGAGAAAGGGAGAAGGAGGTGTACAAAGATGTGTTTATATGTGAGACTAAAAGCAGGAGAGAGATCCCCCCGCCATGCTGTGTTTAGCAGTGCCATCTCACCTTCCTCAAAGTGAAAATGAGAATGTATTTTTGACTTGTCGGTGTAAAAAAAAAAAAAAAAACTTGTCTGGAAGTTTGTGCGGCAGTCTGTTGGTGAGTGCGATAGAATATGTGTTTTTTTCTCTCTGCGTGTGCAAACATGTGGTTTTATCAAGTGTGCGTGTGTGTGTGTGTTGCAAGAGAGAGTGTGTGTGTGTGTGTGTGTGTGTAAACTTGTATGTGTGTCAGCATGTCTAATTAGCTGAGACAAGCAGGTGTAAAACAGTAATTAATGACACAACTGACTGACTTCATTATCTCCACATGAGCTTCTCGTGCTGGCTGAACAAACACACACACACACAGTTGCAAACATTTACATGTAGAAAAGATTACACCACCAGTTTGTACATGTGTGAGAGAGAGAGACAGAGGGATTGAGTGTGTTTTATATGCTTTATTACAAAATAGTAGAGCGGCGGCATGTCGAGTAAGTGGACACAATCATCACACATGTCGCCATTCGGCCACTCAAACACTCATTTAGTTTGCAAATGGACTCATTACTAATGAATCACAAGCTGCTTTAGAGCAGGCTGAGCACACAGTAATGGTTTGGCCATCCTCCAGAATACAGACACTACAGACACACACACACACACACACACACACACACACACACACACACACATTCACATTGACAGAGATTGAAAGCGAGTGTCCAAAAGCTCCAATTACCTTCACATCCAATGTAAGAGAACAAGCTGGAAAGCTAATTACAAGTCCCACACATGTAGATGAGAATCATTCAAGTACACACTCTCGCATAGTAAATGCTCTGTCACCAGAAATAGCATTTTCTTGTTTTTGTCTATGATTGTTACTGCTAACAACAAGCTTGTTATGGGAAATATGGCTGTGTCATTGTTTTATTACCGTAAACTGTGATTACAACCCCTGAGCCCAGCGATCTTTATTGAATCATCAATAAGCCTGTATAATTGAGTAATTCCAGTTTTCGCCAGATTGATTTACACTTCAGTACTCTGCTAGGCTTCAGTGAGATCAGATGATATTAGATGCCTCTATGTTGTCATTCAGTAAGTGGAATAAATATGTTTTTATTTATCATTCAAGTCCTATCAGTCTTTTTCTCCCGGTGGAGAGCTGATGCTGTCTCTTCCTCTGGTGAGGGAGTGCGATGGCAGTGATTGGACAGAGTAATTGGACCTAATGAATATGTCAACAGCCTGTTTCTTTCTCTCTCCATTAAACACAACTGGATTAGATTTACCGTGCTTACTCCGACAACTTAAAGACTCCATCAGTAGGCTACTTTCCACACGCACACACTCACACATACACACATTTGCATGCACACACACACTCAGAATTGGCTGAGCTCAGTAGATCAATGGCCCCTTGGTCAATGTCTCCTTCGGGAGGGTAATCTATCTGCTCCTCACTAATGAATCAGTCTGATCGCTCTGCGTGTGTGTGAGAGTGTGTGTGTGGGTTTGAATGTCTTTGTGCATTCATGGGTGTCAGATTGTCTCTGCAGTGTATGGATATGGTGTCATGTTGTTTGTTCTTAGGTTAATCACAGACTGAATCTATCATTCTGTGGAAGCCACACACGTGCACGCCATTAACTGTGTATGTGTACTTCAAATGTGGAAAATGACAAAGCTCATTAAATAAGAGCATGTCAGTAATCCTGAAATAAGACATGCATCTTCACCTCATATTAAAAGTTCTCATGACTACAAAAACCCCACAATGGTGGTGACACGGATCTGGAGTTTGTTGCAGTTGGCTGCCACTTTTTAAAAGCGTTTTCAACACTTTTCTAATTCTAACAGTTTTCTGTCAGCACCTTTTGTCAAATTCGTTTTCCCAAAGTGTCTTTATAAACCAAATTGTCTTTGACACGTGAAAAAGTTGCTGCTGTTGTCTCAGTTGTCTATCTCTTTGTTGTCGAAAAAGACATGTTCTTTAGTAAGTAGATAAGCGTAGTCAAACAAATTAACATTGTCCAATATTTGCCCCCCATTCAAGGGGGAAAAAAAAATGTGACGTGTGACCATGCTCTTACACTCACAATTTTGGCAATGTTTAGGTCATTTTGGTCAGTCATCACCTCTGCTCATCCTCATGTCAGCCACAAAACACCTCAAATTCTGCAGTAATGATTGTATTTGTCCCCAAAACCAAACTTACCAGAAACCTTCTCCAACTGCAAAATTGGCAAAAAATGACTCAAGGCCACAAACCTAACCTCTGAATTCATTGTGGAGACTGTCTCTTAAATACAAATTATTGTCTATTTAAGTTCTATTTAGAGTAAAATAAGAAAATGTTTCCTCGATTCTATTTTGGTGACCTTTTCAGAAAGAGCTACAGCTACTTTGTGCAGCAAGAACACATTATTTTTCGAATGAGCTCAACCTTTACAATATGTCTGAATGCACTTTAGATAGCATCTGCTTGTTAGTTTGCTTAATTAGGAAACTTTTTTCTAATCTGTCAGTGTATACTCAATCAGATCAAGCTTGTAGGATGTGTTGTCTGACCACATTGGAAATCATGTGTGTAGAGTTGTACCTGGCCACAATGGAAGATGAGAAGCTGTCTGCCATATAGAAGGGTAAAAGCTATGTCGTTTAAATGTGGGAATATATGGTGCACGTTTTCAGTCAGTCTCTCCTGGAAGACATTCACAGTGTTGCATTTGGTTTTTCACAAGAAAAATAGTTGAGTTAAGAATTGAAAAGGAGACAGAGAGAGAGAGAGAAGTTCAAACCCTGGCTCCTGGCTCACCTCTCAAAAGCTGGCCGAGCGCGGCGTGAAGTGGATGTGAATGTCAGATCGGTTTTGAAAAGTTACAGAAATGGTCGGACACAGACCCCTGTAATCCGACGTCGGAAAAATGTGAGGAGAGAGGGTTTCCAAAGCTATTCAACCAACCAACAAACATTTCTGACGGAGTATACTGGCAGCTTAAGGCCGTTTGCATCGTCTCTTTCCAAGGCTGCATGTATTGCAGCCAGGAGAGCATAGCAGTGTGAAGTACAGTAGGTCAGTGGTTGGCAAGGGAAGACAGAAAAGAACAACACCCAACAAACCAGTACTATCTCCACACTTCCTGCTCTGCTGGACTGGGGTCTGATAAAGTCTGGAGCTGCAGAGGGAAGGGAGGAGAGGAATAAACATTGTATCGGTTCCAGAGACTCGGCAAAACCATGAAGGCTATTTCGAGATTTTTTTTCTTTCTGTTTTTTTCAAAGTTCTCTCTGGAGCAGCCCCCTCAAAAGCGCATTTAAGGACAGCCTCTTCTGTGATTTTTTGTATTTTAATGATGTAACTGTCAACTGGTATTTGGTGCAGCAGAAGCTGTCTCATTTTGCGCTGTAAATCCACTCCAGCACTTTAAAATCTTTGTACTTCTACCTCACATATTTTCCTGTGAAGTGTCTCCGAAAGTTCTTGTTCTGCAACTTCCCACTATAATAATCTAATTTCAATCTTCTCCTCTTCCCCTCTTGTTCCTCCGTCTCTCTTCTCTCTCTCCCCTTTTTCTCTCCTCTTTGCAGTTTGACGTGTTGAAGTGCTTCTTAAGGTAAGAGAGACTCTCACTTTGCGTTTTCCTTTTCTTGTACTTTCTTCCTCTGATTTTCAACCCATAAAACACAGCATGCCATCAGCGCTTGGCACAGTGTGCGTATCACGAAACAATCTGCGTCCTCAAAATTTATTTGGCTCGAGATCCTGCTCACTGAAACACAATAACATTGTGTTAAGATAACAAAGAGACACTCTGTGTAGCTCTCCCATTGCACTACCCTGGTAAAGCCATGATCAGAAATTCACAGAACTGAATCAGTAGCCAATAGGACACCTCGATGGGGATTATACAGCATGTGTAAAACATTTACATCCTTCCATTTGTCAATAAATAATTTCAATCTATAAGATATATCAGATTGGCTGTGTAGTTATTCTGAGCAGTACACACAGAGAGTAATATGTATATTTTTTTTGGGGGGGGAGCTTTTTTTGGCCTTTATGATGACAGCTGAGGATACGACAGGAAGGGGGACAGAGAGAGGGGGGACGACACGCAGTAAATGAGCCACAGGTGGGAGTCGAACCTGCGGCCACTGCAGAGGACAGACAGCCTCGATGCATGGGGCGCACACCCTACCAACTGAGTTATAGGGGCACCCCCACACAGAGTAATAATACACAGTAAATCCTCTTCCACAGTGTTTTGCAACTGAATCTTCCCGTCACAAGCAGTTAGTCATAACTGAGTCTGTGTGCAAAAAAGAAAAAAAGAAAAAGAAAAAACTGCCTTATAGTTTTTAAAAGGCAGGGCCACTATTATTGTTTATTTATGGATTACTGGTTTCAGCTGTAGTATATCTCAAACTTATTACTTTCAGGCTGGGATGCTCTGTAATAATATCAGCAGACTCACAGTACTTTCAAAAGAAAATTAAATGTGCTATAGTACCATACAACCGGGCCTGACCTTGTGGTGGGGCATACGGGATGTGTGTGTAATATCAGACTGCAGTGTACAGTGTGAGCACGGGCAAACCAGGTGGTGTGCATGCAGTGTGTTTTTGTTTATCTGTTGAAACGCCTTTATCTTCAAATGTCTTCTGGTCATATGTGGTGTAATTTTAGAACACAGTGATTTGAGTTTATCTAACTTGCTATGAAAAAAGTGTGAACCCCGTAATGTGTATACATTTCTCTATGGTTCCTCAAAATACAGCTGGACTGTAGATTACTGTTCATTGTCTCCTCATGTGAAAAGGTAGCTTGGTAAAAGTGCCAAGCTTGACAAAATAAAAACATTAAAGTATCATAGTTCACAGTGTATTTTTTAATAAAAGAAAGAAAGCTGCATATTACCAAAAATTTGAATTCGAAAAGACCCACACAGCCATGATAATCAGAGGCCCAAAACTGACAAAATGCAGTAAAAGGCTGCCAGACAAGACAAATATATATGAATATTACTTAAAATAAATAAGCTAAAATAAGTATGTTAGTTACATAAGTTACGTACATAAGTTTAGCTATGTTATGTACTTGATGTACATTAATTACGTCACATAAGATAACTTAAGCTAACGTATACAGAAGTTGAAATAAGTCAGCGTTGACTTCTGGTTTCACACAGGACATGAACAAGTGAAAGTCCTGTGTTTGACCCATCCATCCAACCCAATCCACCTAGCTCTCCTCTCTATACGGACTTGTTTGCTCTTTATACAACACTACTGACTTCCTCATTTGCTCCCATCATAATTAATACTGAGCACAGGTCTTGTCAGCCAGGTCATTCTCAGACCCAAAGACACTCATACTGAAAGGCTAAAGGCACCTATAGACTGCACCCAGTATGACAGCACTGTCTCATTTTTGTACAAACATGGCCATAAGAACAATTTGAATGTTACCTTAATACCATAAAATGCAGCACATGTCTAAAAACAATAATATAATTTTGTTACAGATCAAAAAAAAGCAACTTGGCTCAAAGAGGTTGTCAAACTTTCTGCTCTACATTTGAAAATGAAATAGTGCCACATATCAATATTGAGCAAACACTGTGATACTGTAATTATTGCTGAATTTTGTCCAAGGCACCCACACCTTTCTCAGAACTGAGGACAACTAGAGAGGGATGCCAATCCTCCAAAGAAGTCAAGACATAAAAAGCACAATAATTGCAGCTACAAGCTTTTCACCAAACACAGATGCCATGTTAGTGTGCCCTTTAGTGGTTGTTTTCTTTGGTGCCCAAGGTTGTGCGTCAGATTTGAACATTTCTGTGTGTGTGTTTGTCTGTGTACACGAGGGCATATGTCTACATCCTAGTGTCTGTCTCCCTCCTTGTGTGTGTCTGGTTCCCAGTGTTTGGAGTATGCTCTGGTGGGACTGTGTGAAGAGCCTCATTAGTGGCTAAGGTTTGGCCGGCCCGCTGCTACTGGAGACTCACCCGAGGGCACAAAGTCATATGTTACTCTACTGCTGGCCCATCTGCCACATTGGAACTCACTTGAGACTGTAATTTTTGTGTCATTTTCTGTGCGCTAGCATCTGTGTAAGCAATGGTGAAAGGTAACTAAGCACATTTGCTCAAGTATTGGTATTTAGTACAATTAAGTCATTACGCAGCACCAAAGAAAAAAGAAACAGATATAATAAAATACCTTAACTTGCTCCATGAGCTGTGTGTAACAGTTGATTAAACTGCCCTGTGTATAAAGCAGATAAAATTAGCTCCACCTTAAGCAACTGCAACATTCAACTACAGCACCAAAAATGATGACACAATCATAGGAAACTAATAGGTGCCATTCTGCACTTTCACACATACACTGCAACCGTGAACTTATCCAGACAGTATGTTGTATATGAGAACATGAATGCCTGAACCACAGTGATTTCAACAGCTTACTTTTTGCATCATGTCCTGCCACCTGCACCCAGGTGCCACCCCTTGCATAGACCAGGAGTATTTCCAGTAGATGAGAATGTATCTGTTGCTGTTGTGTGCTGCATGTGTGAAAGGCAAACACCAGACAGGACCTGATTCGTGAGGTCATATGAGAAAAAGGCTCATGATAATAATTACTTTTACTTTTTAAGTGGATTTTGTCACTAATATTCTTTTACTTTTGTAAGCGTATTTCAAGGCAAGCATGATCAAATGATCAAGAACAAATACTACTGCTTGTACAGTGAGCATGTCGCTAACTATGTGTATGTGTGTTAATGTTGTGAAATTGTGTAGCTGCCTGGATGTCGGCTGATAATATTTTTGGGGGCTAGTTCAATTATTAATTAATTGCTGGCCATATACATAGATTAATTTATAGACTTGATTGGACAGAATGACGCCTGTGTGAAGGAGTCCAGTGTATGATGTCACTGTATGTGTTCAACAGCTCTAAACAACCGAAGTTGTGTAACGTGTTGTGTTCGGGATGAAAACTCATTTAAAGCCTTGGCTTTAATAGCTCCGCTCAGCAGGAGAAAGGTTAATTATCACATCCTGTTACTGACAGATAGGACACCTCCTCCTGTCAAGCACACACACACACTTCAAACCACACAAACGCGGAGACCATCAAACAAAACTGTGCGTGCGTGCGTATCTGTCATATAAAGATGTAATCCAGCATCTGTTGTCCTCATTTCCCTCATCACTCGATTGAGGCCTTCATTTCTTTTTCCTCTACTCACTTCCCCCTGCCTCCCTCCTCCTCTCACACCACCCATAATCACAATATGATGGGAGCGATGCCATGAAATTCATTCATGAAGTCGTTCCTTAGGAAGAAACGGACGAAGTCCCCTTGGATCACGTTTCTTCACTTTGAGAGAATGTGTGAATTGGGCAGGTTTATCACGTCTTTTGAAAAACGGGGCGCAATTCAAAGATGAAATGACAGTTGAGTGGACAGAGGTGTTCAGTGGGTGTGAAGCAGCGAACCACAGAAAATGATTGCTGTTGTGTTCTCTGAAAGATGCCAAACAGTCTAGAGCGAGGAAAATTAAGATGACAACTGAAAAGGCACCACAAAGAAGTAGTGGAATTTCTTTTCTTCTAAAAATGGACAACTCCACTTTAGGTCATGAACCCTTTTACAATATTTCTACGCTCTTTCACTCGACTCTTCTTTCCACTTTATCTCACTCCTCAGAATTCCCATCTTCTTTCTTTACCCCCACTCATCTCAAAATTTCTTTTTCCTCTTATCCTCCTATTTTTGTGCACATCCACCCCCTACTTGTGGCGTCTCCCATTCTCTTTCTCCCACCTCCTTCCACTCTCCATCCTCATTTCATTGCCAGTCTAGACAGCTCCGGCAGCAGGTGCTGAGGCTGGGAGAGGTGGAAAAAAATAGGGTGAGAAGACGGGAGGCAGGGAGGGAGCAAGGGAGGAAAGGAGCCAAGGGGATAAGGAAGACTGAGTGGGAACAGAGAGAGATTAATAGATCAAGCGTCAAGGCATATGATGAAAGTTTAGAGGAGTATGGAGAGGAAAGGAAAGGAAATGAAAGGAAAGGAGAGGGATGGGTCAGGTTAAGGTAGGATTGGAGCAGAGAGGAAGGAGGGGGGCAGATATGGGGAAAGCAGAGATCTGAGTAAATCAGGTAGGTGTTATGCAGAGGGGAGAGGTGCGGAAGAGGCTATTTTAATGCAGGGTGGAATTCAGGTGCTTGAGGTGGGAAGAGAAGGAAGTGGCAAAGAGAGGAGGAAGGGGAGGCGACAGGAGGTGTGGAACAAAGGAACGAACAAGAGAAGAAGTGTGGAGGGAAGGGGGGGGTAAAGAGGCTGGGGGGAGAAGAAGGAGAAAAAGTCCTAAGAAAAGGTGGCGGGAAGGATGGATGGATGGATTGATGGAGTATATGCAGGGGAGAGGACAGGAACAGTGTTGTTGTGCTTTTTACGGGAGGACGCCGGCTGCAAGGAAGTGAGGCAGGTAATAAGGGCATAGCTCATTCCTGTGGAGCAGCCTCTATCTTATTAGTGACTGCCTCTCACTGGATGAACTCATATGCACCTCGTTTTTCACCAACAGTATGACAGCACATGCTTGGGAAGAAACAAACACACGTGCACACACACACACACACACACACACACACACACACACGCACACACACACATTCATGCATGTTCATACAGCCGCAGGAGCGATGACAGGAGAAATCTGCTCCTCCTTCCTGATGTGAGGAGAGAATACCATCAGAGCAGAAAAACCAACAGCTCACAACAAAGTGTCAGGTTGGAGAATTGCCCTGGAGACACATGTAAAATAGTTTTTGAGATGCTCTACATTATGAGAGAGAGTCTAAGTGAAAAAATGTAATCAGTTACTCACTCCTCTACGTATTAAGCACTAGAAAAGTATCACATTACTTATTACTCCAATGCAAAACTAATTGGATTACTTTCAGAACTCAGCCCAACTGCATCAAAGGTGCTTTTAAACAGTTTCAAAGCTTCCACAGCCAAATGCCACAGAATTTGCATTTAACTCATTATCTTTCTGTTCTATTGTTATATAATTAATGCCTTTCACGAAATGGTCTGTGTTGAACAATGAAAAAAATCAGGAGAGACTTTACTCTGAGTGAAGAAATAATATTTTTTATTACCAATAAAGATGAGAATCGGTAGAGTCTTTGGGTTGCTGAAGATGTGAGTATTTTATGAAACCCACCTGATGGAGTCCAGACACTGATGGTGAAGAGCATGCTGAAGATGTGGATGTGATGAGGAGTGGATTCTGATGAACTCTGCATGGCAGGAGGGGAACGGGGTGGAGAAGGGTCGCAGTGATTTTGCATTGAAATGACAGCTGACAGCAGCAGGGAGGAGAACAGATTTAAAGTTTGACAGCAAGAACATGATTGGCTGATTGAAATTGTGGCAAAAATCTGGTTTAACTCAAAAAATAAACGCACGCACTCAGCTGACTAGAGGAAGCTGGAAAAGAGAGAGAGGAAATTGTGAATGAACGAGCGTAAAGATGCCTGAACTTACTTCTTCTTCATAAATATGTACAGGCTACTATTATGACTATTTACTTACTAATTTATTGAACTTATGAAATAACCAAAGCAGAAATGTGTTAAACATTCATTCAGAATTTAATTTATTTAACATCATTCATTCAGAAGTATGAGAGCTCCAAACAGAAAGACATGACATGACATAATACAACATAACTAAACAGAACTTTTTGATTCTGAGGGGAGCAAAAAGTGAGCAGTGGACATCAATGGATGCCAGAAACATCACCACTGTTGGGATTCTGAGAAATTTGGCAATGTCAAACTTTGTCATGTGAAGGACCTCCAAAATAGATGTACAATAGACCACAGACCCATGTTTGAGAGGATTTTGTCTGAAAGAATCCCCTCTGATAGGATACATTATCTGGCAGTTAGTGTAATAAAAGTGAAATTCATTTATTTCTCCTCTTGCTGGGAACCTCCTGCAGCCCTCTCAAGAACCCGCGGTGGTCAGATAATAGTTTGGAAACCGTTTTTCTAGACAACTCGATAACCTCACCACGAAGCGGATCAAATTTGGGATATCACAAGAATCAATACATAGATAACTCACCACAGATGGCTGTCTGAGCGGCAGGTGTGGAGCAAATAAAAAGGGCACTAGCTGCATGCGATGCAGCATCAGTGTGCAGAAAGTCACGATACATTCATGGTGAAACAGTTCCTGCATCAGATTTTCTTTATTTTTTTGCACATGGGGCCACCTCAGAAGGCATTTTATCATGTTTTGTTCTGTTTTTATACCACAGGAGTATCCAAGAGTCCACCGAGTCCACCAGTGTGTTTAGTAATTGTATTATAATTACTGAATTACAGAAAGAAATCGCGTTACTGTAACTTGTTACTAATGCATTACTGCTCAGTACTGGTGAATAAAAGAGATTTCAATGGAAGAAAAGGCAAACAAAAAGAACACAGTCTCATGTCTGTGGGAAGCAGATGTGAAGCCAGTCATGTGTTGCTATCAGTCAAAACTCACTCAGCAAGTCCAAGATCACTTATATTAAGAAGCACCTGTGGAAAAACTCAGCCTGTTCCAAGCATAGAAACAGATCATCTTCTGTTCAGCTAACAACCTTGTACACTTAAAGTGGGTGTCTGAGTGCTGTATAATCAGTCGCTGCAGGGAATTTAGTAATTGCAAGATATTTAACAAAATCCCCTGCTATCTTGCAAGGGTTTGCAATTTGGACCAGTCCCCACACTTCTACTTCATAAACCCTCCCAAATCCTTTTAATTTTAACTAAAACAGTGTCATTGTGTCGGAACAATTCAATCAACGAGGTCTAATGAGCATTTAGAAACAATTTCAAACAGCTGTTAAAGCGAAATGAGGAAAAAGAGTCGAACTAATTGTCTTACAGTTTCGCAGAAAAGCCACCAGGAATTCATTTCAGTCAAAAACTGGTATTTTACAACAAAACCCAACTGTCTCGACGCCACACACATAAAGGCACACATGCATGGCTAAAACATATTTTCAATCCCATCCTGTCCTTTAAAGTGAAAGTTCATTTGTGTTATTGTAATTTACCGTCTCCGCTGTGACATTTTCTGCCGTGAATGAAGACTGACCCTGTCAGACTTTTCACCCGCTGAAGTCCATGCAAACCCAAGGACTAATGGTTTGGAGGAATTTAAGAATCTATTCCAATCATTTTAGCCATTTTAATTAAATTTATGCATATTCTTCCCTGTGAAGAATTTGGGGCAGCTATATCAGCAAGAGGGGGAAGAAAAAGAGAGAGAAAGAGAAAATGGGTCACTTTGGCAGAGGGACTGAGAGGCTTCATTAGGAAACCCGTTGCAGTCTTTCTGTGGCCATTCTAATTCTGCTTCAGCATTCCCATTCTGCACTCGTGGGATTCCAGTATCAGCCTAACATTCATGACCTCGTCAAAGGCAAGAAATAAGCAGGTGTCAGGTCGTGCTGGCTTCACCCACCGCCACCTCTGTGACACTCTGCCACCTTTCCCTATTTATTCAGCCTAGATTAACGCTCCGTCTCGCTCGCCTTGGAGGAAAAAAAATGTCAGGTATTTCATATCCACAACTTTGCAGGTACTTAGTGAGGAAAGCTGCATGCATTGTCTTTGCCAGTGAAGGATTAGAATGTTAGCACTGACACAATTTGATGTTAACTGTGTGAGAGAATTAGATGTACTGTGTAATTTTGCCTTTCGAAGATGGTGACTGAGCAAATGGAAGAGGGCAAAGCTCTGTCGGAGTTTCTCCACTTCGGAAGCGCTCCTTCCCTCTTAGATCTCATTTGCCCTTTCTCATTTGCTATAATTCTCCGTGTCTCCCTCTCTCTTCTTCACCCTGTAACACTGGTTCATTTTTCTTGCTTCCCCTCTGTGTTGTAGACACTTTCTTTCACTTCTTTCGCTCCCTCAGTCCTTCATTCTCTTGGCCTCGAGCACAGTAGCGTCTAATATGTCTTTAAAAGTAGGACACCACTGAGTAATTTGTTGCACCTACCAAATGATAACTCAGAATTGTCACCATATATCCATGACTGCAGGGCCACCCCAAGCTCACAATAGCATCTGCTGCGCTGGAGAACAGCCATTGTGATTTTCTCATCATTGTGGTGTTAAATAGAATATCAAAATATAGGATTATTTCACAAAGATGTGACACTATTTCACAGCAGATGTTTGTGCCCTTTGTGTAAGCTGCATTATTACGCTGCCATTACACAGAATTTGCTGTGTTGTAGATTGCTTACAGCCTCCCTCTGCTGTGACTTTTCTTGCTGCCAGTGCGCATGAAGAGAAGAGCTTCTATATTTCAGCCTTTTTCTCTGCACTGTTGTGAAGTAGGTCTAGAGGCTTGAAGTGGTTTGGCCTCTCAAGGGGCAGAATGGAGAAGATAATTACTTCTGTGCAATCGTCAATGAGATTTACCAAAAGCCCTCGACACTGAAGGGACATTCCAACAATTTTACCCCTGAATATCAGTTTACTAGTCTCAATGTCATCTGGGTTATCTTATCGTGGACTGGGAGACTACTCCAGAATCAAAAACTGGGTTCGAGAGTTTGAAGAACATAGGTGTTTGTCAGACATGGAGAGTCAAAAACATGCTATCCAGTTGTATTATTGGGATTGTCGGATGGAGCTTGACCCATATCAGGGACTAAAAGTCAAAATGTCCTCCCGCTGCTGCATCAACTTTGTCCGTTCTTATTTCAGACACTGGAAATCCAAAATTAAATCACTGGAGAGCTCTCGCAGTGTTGCTTCAGCATTTGAAACATGGCCATGTGTTTTGTGGACCACTGTGTCTCAGCACGTGGAGCAGGTAGTCCACCAATCAGAAGGACGATTCGATCCTCCAGAAGATACCAAATTGCTCCTGATGTTGTAAAGTGCTCTGTGTGGACAAAGTAGACTAGAAAAACGCTTTATAAATGTAGTCCATTTACCATTTAAACCAGATTTGTATTTATTTTTTGGCCATAACCAGCACAACCACCTGTTGACACAGGACTAACATATTACCATGCATCTGACATGTTAGCAAACAATTGCCTTCTGGCACATTGAGCAGACACAGAGACAACATTAGCATTAGTCATGTTTTCAGCCAATGTAAGTCCAGTATTGACTCTCCAGTTAGCTCTGTTGTGGTGCCGATTCTCTGCAGTGTTCATCAGCTAGTTGCTAACTTAACTCTGTGACATTTCATGCAGGGTACGTTGTGTACAGCGAGTTTATCAGAACTTTTATGCTGGAGTTGATGAAGTCAAAAGACGTGTTTTTTGGTGACAATGAACCAAGATGTTAAATTACAGAAACCAAAACAATGAGCAGAAAGACAATAAAATGCTTTGTAGAGCTGAGGGGAGCCGCAGATTATGTTATTGTCTGTGGTTTGTCACTACAAGCAACGCATTTTACATTACATTAAGCGCATTTTTTCCTTTATTAATATAACAATGCTGTTTAGTGCTGCTGTAAAGTCAGCACTGTGAAATGTGCTAACTTATCTAATACGCAGTATAAAAGCCCTGCGTGCCAACAAGGAAATCCAAATTCCAACCCTTTAACTCTAACCTAACTATACAACCTACTGTAAAGTCAACGTGAAGTCAAAGGACATGCACAACTGTGAATATTTCTCTCATTGTTCTCGTTCACATGTGTGTCATGGATTGACGTCTGCTCGACAGTGTCAATAGAGGTATCAGATTTAAAACCAACTCTTCGGTTTACATCCCAACAAATTCAGTTGCTTTAATCTGTTCAATCAAGACGTGAAGGCGCACTGGAGCATTGTAATCTGACTCGACTCAAAATGCCAGATTTAGCTGTACTTATCCTACTTTAGGTTTTAAGAGGAGCTAATTTTTTATGTAGTTTAGGATTAAAGTGTGACTTGAATTTCTATCCTGTGTATGCTTCTTCTCTGTCTCCCTGTTATCTCGATCGTCTCATGTACAGGTTGCTGGATGAGTACACAGAGACGATAACTGGCGTTCAATAATTCTCAGGCCACTGTAGGCCTTCGTCTGTCTCAAGAGTGTCAAGATGTGCAGGTCACTTCGGAACGCTCGCTTGACTTATGCAGGCATTTGCGCATCATGTATCACCTCAAAGTGCTTAATCATCCTTGCCGGGGCAGATCATACTCCTATTCCTTTGTGTCAGACGCCACACATACAGAAGTTGTAAACAAGTTCAAGTTGTTTACGCAAAACTGTGTCATGCCGCTCTGAGGGTCCCTGTTGCCAACTTGACCTGCAACAACTTCCTCAACATTCTGGGCAAACTTGGATCAGTGCTGCATACACACCTCGAAAGAGTAAACATGTTTACAGAGTTGCTGCTGCAATATGCTTTCTCTAGAAAATTACTGATGAGCATACGATCTTGAAACATCTCACACTTAACGGCCACTGTAAAAAGAGACGGTGCAGCGTGGGGGGGGGGGGTTTGTCTGGAGACTAATTTTGTAGGTAATCATGTCAGTGTTATGCATGGCCTTACTGTGGCACTACATTTAAAGTAGGGCTTAAGAGATGGCCCTCTGATGCCCGCTCTGCTCACCCTGCTTACCCACTTGCCTTGATGTTGAGTCCAGTTGACAGAAACCTAAGAAGAGTGTTTCACACATGCTGAGTGAAGCCAAACCAAAGTAAACCGAGTTCCACTGAGCTGCCCTGGTTAGCGTTAGACATCAAAAAATTATCTGGGCCATTGCTGTGCAGGTCAGTGCAGAAATAGTTTGGTTCATGGAGTGAAAAGGGTATGTGAAAGCACTTTAGTGACCTAAATAATATGCAGCTTTGCCAGTGAATCATTTCTGCCACCAGCAGAAACCTTTAAGGTGATGTCCAGACGGAGCAACAAGAGTTGAATTCCCTTCATATTACTATCAACATTTTTGACTTTCACTGAATAGTCACTTCAGCCATCAACATAAAAGGGTTTCAAAGGCTGCTCTGAAGGGTTCCCCTGGGAGTCCTCACAGAGATTCAAAGCAACTAAAAGGGTTTGCAGATAGACTTTAACCATGGGTGCCACTTCATCACAGAAAAATCAGGGAGAAAACTACAGTAATGCAGTGTCCACCGAAAACAGGATAAACATAACTTGTCCCCAGCAAGACCTGTAAACTGAAATTGCTTTCGCCAACATGAGCTTTCCAAATGATCTACTTTCTAAACTCTTTCACTCCCGCACAAGGCTGCCGAGGCTTTAATTACTTCTGCTGGGCCAGCACAGGTGAAGCACATTCTCGCTAACAAGGTGGTTTCCAACCAGGGAGCACTGAAAAACCAACAGGAAAACAACAAGATGGAGAGGAAAACTGGCGCCCACAATAGAGGGTAACCGATGCTTATAATAATCCTCCACCCAACTGATTTCACCAGCCACTGTCAGATCATTACAGAAGGAACATGGTGCAAGTAGAAAGGAATCTAGGGAGGAATATGTCATCGACTGAAAATAAAAGTATGAACTAGTTTTCACACATGGTGCACATACATTCGCCACAGTGCTCACACTGTATATGCAGCACTGAAATCTATCTCATGTCTGAATTAGATCATCGGAGCACAAATTCCTCCAACGACTCTTGATTACATCATCAGAAATGTAGCCATTATGTCCTGAAAACAGTGAGTGGTTAGAGGTCAAGGAATGCAATAGAAATGATATATGTCCTAGTTTTCATTTGTAATTAAATCACCCTCAGTCTTTACATCATCAGATCCTGCAGTTAATGTATGCTGCCATCATCGTCTCTGCCCTTATTTAGTAAGTCGGTCAGCAGCACAAACACAGGAGTGGTGTAACAGCACAGACTAGTGGTGACTCCGTGTTATGGCACCTTGCACCACTTGCCACTGATCGCGTCTATCTAACCATCTTTATACATGCTGTGCTCTCGTTTTTGTTATTTTTGCTATAAAATATCCTGCCTGAAACTTGGCGCAACCTTCTGCAAAGTGTGTTCTGTTATAAATGAGTGCTGACAACAAGAATCAGAAAGTGTTAAATCTGCTCAGACTGGATATTTACACAAAAAAGGTTATAAACAGCTGTACTGCAGCGGCTGATTCACAGCACTACTGCAGAAGGCCTCAAAATTCAAGACAGATCTCATAACAAAAATAACTATGCAACTGCCTACGAGACCTATCCCGATTTCACTCCACCGGTGATGTGATATCTATTTTGCTGTGACTTGGTGCGCTCTGCTGCACTCCATAGACGGCAGAGGGATTCTGGACAACAGCGTAGGGTCTGTGCAATCACAAAACATGGAAGAGTAACATCTGGATGTGTGTGGATGTGGATGTGTGTTACTCACATTGTGGGGACATAAATCTCTTAACTCATTGTGGGGACTCGCCTTCTTTATGGGTACAAAACGCCATAATCCCTATAATGTAAATCATTAAATTTTAGGATGAAGACTTGGATTAATGTTAGGTTGAGGTTAAGGTGATGGTTAGGGTCAGGCAAGCAGTGGTTATGGTTAGGGTGTGGGTAAGTGTCCAGGAAATGAATGTAAGTCTATGTAATGTCCCCAAAAACGATGGAAACGCAACTGGATTTGTGTGTGTGTGTGTGTGTGTGTGTGTGTGTGTGTGTACGGTTTCTCTTTGCTTATGTCACATGCCTCTATGCCAGTATTCACACGTGTCCTAATGTAACCCCTTTGATCTGTCAGAGTGTTCTTATCATACTGAGGTGCTGTATGCTTTTCAGGCCCTCATCCTCTCACAGCTTGTACGGCTTGTAAGTAGCTCGCATGGAAGCCTTAAAAGCCTTAAAAGCCCTCAGTATAGGACTGGAGCCAGGGCTGTCCACTTCACCTGACGCGCCTCTAGAAAAATTATAGCATTCAATCTGCAAGCTGTGATCAAAATATCATATAAACACGCACACAAAAGGCACTTGAATTGCAAAGGCAGGTGCAAAGCAGACACAAACACGAGGAACTTATTCAGAGTTGGCTTCCAGAGCGTTCTGAAAGGCTCTGTTCCTAATCCCTTTTCTACTTTATCTCTTCCTCTCTCTGCAGGAGAATTCTGGGGAGATTTCTTACTCTTTCAGTCCTCAAGGATGAAGCAGCACAGTGGACCTGCGTACTGAAACAGGTAAGTGCTGAATATCACGATGACCTTCAAACAGACTGATGCACTCACATAAACTTCCTTCCCTCTGTGTCAAAAAGCAGATTTGTTCAGGGCCAGATTTGTGTGTGATTTATGATGGTAAAAGGCTGTGCCGTGTCCACTGACTGAGACGTTCAGAGGGAGTAGAAGGAGAGAGAGATGGGATGTCGCTTCTGAGAAAGAGAGCAAAGGAAGCACATTGAGAGACTCATCCTCAGGGACAGAAAGAGCGAGTGAAGACACCGTAGACAGGATGAAAGTTTAACCAAACATCAGCTCCCTGCAGGAGCGGCAAATCTGCTGCCGTCGCAGTGGACAGACTGGGGGAAAGACATGCAAAGAGACAGACCGGCAGACAGGACAAGACAGAGCGGCGATCCCCAGCTGTTTTTAAAACGCTGCCTCTGATACATTATTGAATATGCAGCTCTCCAACGCATCGCTGAGCTTTCCTCTCATGTTAGCGCTCAAGTTCGCATCGCGTCACCATTCTAAATATAAAGCATTCGCTCACCCCTCTTCGGTTTGTTGAAAGATGCAGAAGCTCTGTGTGTGTGTGTGTGTGTGTGTGTGTGTGTGTGTGTGTGTGTGTGTGTGTGTGTTGCTCTGAGTGGCACTTTCCTTTTCTGAAGCTGGCTGGAGTTTGAGTTGAGTTGGTGCGTGTATGCGCGCGTGCGTGTGTGAGAGACTCATTTTTTGAAGCAAGCCTCAGCAAACTTCAAAAAACAAAAATAGAGTTCATCAGACTCTTTGAAAGTGTTGTTAGATGATGCATGGAAGATACTGAGGCAAGCGGAGCGCTTCACTGGGAGTCGCACGTACTGTACACTGAAAGAAGTGAGATGTTATCGAGGGGATTTATTTTGAATCAGACAGCATGTGGAACACTGCAGGTCTGACTGTCAAGCAATAACTTCTTTTTGCACAACTCAGCTATCCATCCTTTGTCCTAGCTGCCATTTTCCCTGTTTAATAAGTTGGATTGGGGTTGATGTTCTGATGTCAGTGTCCTAAGACTCTGTGCAGGTGGAGTACCAGGTCTGGTCTACAGGTGGCAGCAGAGCAACATACCCAGCAGGCATGTTTCTTTAGCACACTTGATCGGCCCATTTTACCAGCAAATCCCAGCACTGGCCTCCCTTTAGGTCTCTCGCTGTCTCGTGGAAGACAAGTTTTCAAGCAAATGATTCTTCCTGTCCAAGAAAGGACTGTGTAAAGAACAATCAATAGGACTTTTTGTTCATACATCAAGCGTGCAGACAGCTCAAACTGACGTGAAAAATCTTGTCTTGTTCTATTTCAGCTCCCACTTTAAAACTTAATGTTCCAGGATGAACCATGAGCAAAGGTAAGAAACTTGTCTTAAACTTGACCTTATTTCAGCGTGTGTGTGTGTGTGTGTGTGTGTGTGTGTGTGTGAATGAACATATGCCCGCAAGCGTTTGTATAAAGATGCACGCTTTCCTAGCGAGGATGCATGGACACCTGGGTCCAAGTGCTGCTGGGGGTCTGTGCAGTTGTGTGAATGTTGGAGGGTGCGTGTCTCTGTTTTCTGACAGATGTTGTAACGACATGATTAGCCCTCTGGCTGCCAGCAGCTCTGTGTGAGGTTGCTATAGTGACTGTTGGTTGAGTGTTGGGGAGGCCAGAGTGGAGTATGAGGGTGCTGAGGATGAGGAGAGGGGGTGGAATAGGAAATGAAGTGCCTGGTGCCTCTGGCCTGTGTGTGTGTGTGTGTGTGTGTGTGTGTTTGTTTCTGTTGTTGTGCGCATGAGTGGGTGTGTTTGTGTGACGTTTATGTCTGTTTGTTTGTGTATTCAGAAAAGAGCACAGCACTGAAGAGACACTTATCTGTGTAATTGGGAATTTGATCAAGACAATTCACTCAAACACAGCCGATCATTTATACACACACACACGCACACACACACACACACACATGTTCAGCTTGCGTAGGAGCGACAGAGACGGGGTTCCTGTGATGGCTGGAGCGTGGGCTGAGGGTAACCTGTTCTGCCTCACAGACCAGCACCACGAGTGGGTCGCACTATGTATCACTTATCACTTAAATTGCAGTGTCAGTGGAGCTGTTATGCAAACTGGTACAAGTGAGGGAAATGCCCTCTGCCTTTGTGAGACTGTAAAACAGTGGCGCATCATGCAGCTGCAAGATCAAGGCTCAGGTTCAGCTTGTTCTGAGGAAGTGCTTATCAGCCCAAGGGTCAAGACCACTGCAAGGGGGTGTAAATCAACCTGAGGGGTCTCTACCTTTTACTTTTCTTTTTTGAAGTGCCAAACACTTTTCCATCCTCAGGCTTCTCAAACATCAAATGAAACAACCTGAGAGGAGAAAACTTATCTGAGTACATCTCAAACATGACATGATTTTGAGTACCTCAACTCAGGATATCTGCCAGTATAGAGGCAGAGCATCTTAGATCCCTGCATCCCCTGTCGTCTACCCTCCAACATGGCCACCTGTAAACATCAAAGTTTACAACATCCAATAATAAGACACCGGTTTACTCCTTCTGCTGATATAAGTTGTACTTTCTGTGAATGCCATCTATTGGTTTGGGAGGTTATGGGTCAAAACCTGAGACTAAAACTTTTATTTCTATTCAGGTATTTATTAAGGCATTCATTTTATCTTCTGGACATTTTTGGTCCATTCAAATTCTACATAATCTGATTAAAAGTGAAATGATCAACTGCCTTTTTTCTTATTATTTTTTTGATAAAGTTAACATAAGTGTTTATAGTCAACATCAATTTATTGTATTGTTTTGGCTTTGCTGTCAAATTTATTGTCTTTTTTTCTCATTAGTTGTGCTTTTGTGTGTGTTGATGTTATGTGGGTAGGCTGCATTTCCTTTTCTTCCGAGAATTAAACAGAAGAGAAAAAAATGAATGTTAAATGTTAATGCAAATATGAGAAACTAGCAGATATATATGTGTGACAGGGTATGTGACAGGGTGTATGAAAATTTGAGTGTTTTAATCACTGAGGTGAAAAACATCCCGTCAGAACTCTGAGTTATTTGATGTGTTCCCGGGGGACCACCTTGAGTGAACCAATCGCAGTTTACGTAACAATCACAGCGACCCTGAGGCTCTGCTGCCAGCCTGCTTTGTATAATAGACATGGTGAGAGATATAATGTGCTGTACCAGCGGGGCTGGCTCCACACAGGGATTACACCTAGATGATTCTTCAACAGAGAATTTAGTCTCAGGTAGTCGAGCTTAATCTGCGCCTGTGGAAGCGGACCACACTGCTGTGGAGCCGTGGCCAGATATGACAGAGAACAGAGAGCAGCCAGATTAGTTCATACTAGGAAAAAGGGCTGAGCTTGAAGCCGCCTGACAGAGCGTCTCTTGACAGCTCCTCCCAAATCTCTCTACTCTCTCTAATGCAGTCTGAGGGAAACATTGTTCCCCTTTCAGTCTTTTTGACTGTCTCTTTCTTTCTCCCGCTCTGCCCCTGTCTCTCTGTGTGAGGTGAGAGCAAGACATAGAGTAAGAGAGAGTGTGTGTGTGTGTGTGTGTGTGTGTGTGTGTGTGTGTGTGTGTGTGTGTGTGTGTGTGTGTGTGTCTTATCGCTTCATTAGCCTGTAGATTTCTGGGTCATTCGTAGCCTTGTTCCCACTGTTTCAGATGCTGTAATTACCCTCACATGAGTCACATCTGATAATTAGGATGGTCTGAGCAGGACTCAGCCACACACACACACACACACACACACACACACTGTTCGTGCTTACACATGTGACACACATGCCCACATACACACACATCAGTCATTAGTAGGGAGCTTAACATGCAGTACAGTGCTAATGGGATTATCATTGGTGAGGGTCCCACTCATCAACCTCTTACTCCTCTCTCTATTCATCTTCAAGCACCGTTCTGAAACACTGAGAAGAACCTGTCATTTTCCACAGGCTCTTTCTTTCTTTCTTTCTTTCTTTCTTTCTTTCTTTCTTTCTTTCTTTCTTTCTTTCTTTCTTACTTTCATGTCTTCACATACCTCACTAGGCACCTCTCTTCTCTTCAGTGTTACAGTGAATATGCTCTATTGGCCTGATCACACCTAAGGACAGACTCAGTGGGCCTCTGTGGGGGCCAAGGGGTTTCAGCCGCTGATGTCCCCAGTTCAAGTCTAGCAGGGAACCTCTGTCACATGTCTCCTTTCCCCTCATTTCTTGTTTCTCTCTACTGTCTGCTTTCAAGTAAATGAATAAAATTCCTTTAGAAACAGACTGCATAATAATGGATCTCAACATACCAAGCGGGTGACCCCTTAAAATGAGGGAATGTTGACCCTTCATCATGGATTGCGTATGTCTTCCAGTTGTGACCACTTTAACCAAGTGTTTTGTTTTCTTTGTTAGAATATTTTTTAGAGGAAAGTCTGAAAAAATGAACACAGTTTGGTGTAGCAGCATTTTCTTCTCTTCTGCTGTCTTACTGTAAACTCTTAATCATCTCATGACCCCTTGTGTTTATCTTGTGACCCCTCATATGGTCTTGACCCCCAGAGTGGGAACCACAGTTCTGTAAAGAGGACTGAATTAAAAGCTGAATTAAAATAAGTGTTCTGCATTACAAATAATGTGCTGTGAGAGGAAAATTTTGACAACTAAGAGGATGTGCATGCATGTTTGTCATATAATGTCCATTTTAATAGTTAATTCTAGGGTTAGGGTTAGATGAAAAAAGCATCCTCACATTGTAATAAGGTATAACAAGGTAGACATGATCAAGGAAAAGATGATAGTGAGGAATATAACTGCTCTTTTATCCTTTATCTGCTCATAATCACCTCTCTCCATCTTCAGCCACTTGCAACCCTCTCTCCTATCATCACTTCACCCATTATATCAGCTCATTTAAAAGTAATATTACCCATAACCATTCAATTTTCACTGTGTTTATTCTGTTGACTGAAATAGTAATGGAGATATTGACAGCGTAGTGCAGAGTGATTCTGTCCAGGCAGGCCATTGTGTTGAGTGGTTCGATGGAGAGGAGTGGATGACTGGAGGGCTATCTATGGTATTACATATAGTGTGGAAGGCGTGGGAAAGAGAGGCCCTCTGAAAGCCAGAAGCTTAAACACCATGCTTCACATACACAGACATAAAGGGACAACTCACACAAACACACACACACACTCAGATACACATACAGGCAATGGATTAGGATGGGGATTATGGGAGCACAGCTGTAAAACAGGCAGAGACAGATCAGTATTATACTTCATAAACACACTGGATGTGTATTAGGAATGTACAGTAGGATGGATTTATTCTGAGGTGGATGATGTGATGACTTAGGTTCATGTGTCATGACTGAACACTATTCAAGCTTAAATAGGAAGACAGTTCAATAGGGACGCAAAGAAGGTTTAGCAATCAATTACTGAACTAGAATGGCAGGAACTGAAAGCTACTGAGATTTCACGTCTGGGTCATAAAATATTTTACAGTGTTCATGAATTTCAATTTTGTACTGAATGACCTACAGAAAAAAATACAATGAGGTGTAGAATTGTGAGCTTCAAATGTTATGTCTTATATCCAGAGTCTGATATACCATCGCATACAAGGAAAGACAACCTTGACATTTTGCCAAGTGAACAGGTCCCAACTTCGTCACCTCCATAACTCAACTGATGTATATTAATAAAACACCTCGGGCCCCATTTTAATAAATGTGAGCCGTATGAGTTTGTGAAGAGCTTCACTTTTAGACGGCCTTATCTACAAGGACAGCAAGACACAACAGGACATCAAAGGAATAAATGGTGTCTCCACAGCATCTAAAAGTCCAATGCAGCCTTATATGACTAAAGAAGTTATACAGCAGCTCGATGAGGGTTAGCGCTAACATGCTAAGCAGGCACAAGCATATGTACGCTACGTGTTATTTGAGGACACCAGTCGAGGACACACCAGAGAACTTAGACCACATAGAACTTGAACATGATGTAATTATAAACACATAAACACTTGAGGACGTTACTGTTTTGCAAATTCTGAGATTGCAGCATAAAACATGACAGTGCCATCATATTTGTAAGCCAAGGCCTCTAAATCAAGCACGTTTCTCTCGTTCTGCCAGTGCAACAAATCGATGATGAGAAACACCACAGGTGTTTTCAAAAGTCACACAGTGAGCAAGTCAGTTCAGCAGAGCGGCTTACCGTTAGCGTCTGCAGCCACCCCCATACTGCCCCTACTGTTTGTCTGCTTAGTGCATCTTGCACAGACATAATGTTAATTTTTGTGGACGTGCAAAACCAACGCTCTAAACAGTAGCAGGATACGGGAGGCAGCCACAATCCACACATATAGTTAAAATCAAGTACATCTCCAGCCTCAGTTGTTTGTATGTTAGTATGCAAAAATTTGCTAATTATCAAGAAAAACAAAGTATAACTGAGGCCGATGGGAGTGTTTTGTTTTTTTTTTAGTATTTGGTCATAACCAAAGAATCGGATAAAGTGAAATTATTTATGACCTGATGATGGTGCTGTATGAAAAGATGTTAAGGGGTTACCAATGTTATTAAAATTCATCCTGAGGGGGATATGCACCAACTTTCATGGCAATCCATCCAACGGCTGTTGAGACATTTCACTCAAATGTGAGCCTCATGGTGGCAGTAGAGGAAAAATGACAGGATCACAAAGTCAGTTGGATTCATATACTGGAGACAGTGAGTGTCTCCACAACAATTCCAGTCTGGACCTACTGACTGGCATCACTAGATCCCTAGAAGCAGGGCACGAGCAACACCTAAAACAAAGGTCCATCTATATAATAGTAAGAAGAACTTCGCTGACATAAGGCAGAGGAATGAATGTGATGGCTGAGCTTTGTGCTATATAAGGAGGCAGATCCCAGAGGTTCTGCAGAGATTGACTCCACACAAAACAAAACAAGGCAGACCAAAAAAATTGATTTTGACAGACAAGCTAGTTAAGATGAAGTTTATTTGGAGTGAGTCTCAGCATCAAGGATGCATAACAATGGAGAGAGATCATTGTGGCCTTTTGTCACACAGAACGTGATGTGATTGAGTAGTCTTTAAGCATATCTGGAATCTAGATTGAACAATGTTTTCTACTTTGGTATTTTCTCAGTCACCACTGGTGTTATCTATCCATAACCACATATTTTCAGTTTTATGTGCTGACAATTTGAGGTTTCTGTTCACTTTTCTCGACTGCAACTTCTGTCATCACCCCAGTATAATGAAAGTGAATGAAATTTCGTTTGTGATGCTCACAGAGTTGAAAAATTACATTTTAAATATTCATCTGCAACTTGTCATTCTGTCCTGGTTACTCTGAATAATGCACAGTATGTGTGAGCAGCTTTCATTCAGACTATTTCTTTGGTAGATAATGGTTTAAATGAAACGAGGAAGTGTTATCCTCAATAGTCGGGACATTGTTTCTTCAATAACATACTGCTGTTGAGTTTTTCAAAAGTCATTTTCATGTGATCTGAGCACCACATAGGAAAACCTATTTATCTGCTTTGCATCAGAGTGGCTACAGAATGGATGGGACATTCACAACCTGGACACAGGTTAAAGTGACACCAAATTAGGGTGAAGTGACACCAAATTATGTCACTAATTATCACTTCACAAGCAATTTAAGCAATCTGGAGGCTATGGTTAAAATTTTAGTTTAAAACATTCAGATTTGAGGAAGTAACAGTTCTGACGCGATGTCAAAGACGACAGCCTGTTATGTTCCAGAGATATCTACTGAAGTTAGTATGCTAACCAGCTAGCCCTGGCCCATCCAGTCTCATACTGCAACGTTGTACCTCAGTAGGTGATTGTACCTCATCAGAAAGGCACTATTCTTACAATACTTACAATAAGACAAGTTTAATTTGCCAAGTTAACCTTTGTCATCCAACTGCTCAATTGTTCAATCCAGCTTTTTTTCTTTTTTTTGAACAAAAAAAAAAAAAGTCTGATCAATTTTGAAATGCCAAATGGAGAAAATATGAAATTCTGTGTTTGTGACTGTGGTGAAGTTTGAACTGTCCAAATCAACGCATTGTTTGATGTGATGAACAGACTGCCATCACTCATCATCCTCATTAGTCCCTGTTCAGATTCTGCTCAGCAAAAACAAATTAATTATATAGCTTTGACTGAAAAAAGTTCAGATTCCACCTCTAATTGTCATCAGAGCTTTCTGCAGTCACCGTGGTCCGATTAGCATCCATAATGGCTGGATGACTTTCTAACCAACTGTAACGCATATCGTGAAGCTGAACGCGGTGAACACCCACACCCACATTATGAGAAAATGAGAGGAAACAGTTCACCTCTCCACCGCCCGTCTTGTTAATTTGAACAAATTGCCCAGTCATTGAAAGCTACACACCCCTCTGCATCGGAGCGGATGTTGTGGTATATGGGCCCTGCTGTCTGTTCTTGGAGGTAAAAATGCAAAGTTATACTTCCAAGCCAGATGTTGTCATATAACATTTCAAAACCAGGCCACGAACTGGTTGCAGCTCAGCCTCACGCTGCTCATAAATGATGGAGCACTTGTCGATCTACTCAATCTGCAGCCATCTATGCTTCGGCCCTGCTGCATCAGCCATGTCTTGGTCACCAGACATCTGTCATCAGCACGCAGCTTACTGGAGGTCCATGGCCCCCTGTGATCCCATCTTCTCTGCAACCGTCAAATATAATCATCAGTCTCTCTTTTGTTTTCTTTTATATTCACTCTGCATATTTCTGCCTGGCCTCCTCAATCTCTCCCCTCTCACCCTCCTCCTCCTCTACATTTCTCTTCTCTTCTTTCAGTATGCTGAAATCTATAACTAGCAATTTGCCAGTCTCTCCCACTATGACACACTCGTACATACACACATGCGCTCACAGACACATGCAGAAGCATCCAGACCGCAAGAGCTGCTGTGGTGTATAATGACAGATAATTGGCTATTGTGGGTTCGCCCTCGGCAGCAGGAACCAATCACAGTGACAGCCACTTCTCCATGACCCGTGTGTGCTCGCATGAGTGTGTGTGTGCATGTGTATCGAGTGTCTGAATGTGTGTGATGCACTAATTGTATTTTATTTTGCTGTCTGCCTTTGTTGCTCTGTGTATAGGATTATTTGCTAGTCAAGTGTATACATCACACTATGCTAGTGGCAGCTCTCCTTGTAGTATACATCATGTCATTGTTGAATTTATGTAAACATAAATACACGATTGAACAATGCATTTCTGTATGAGCGTGTGTGTGTGTGTGTGCATGTAGAATATGAATATCCATCGGCGAATACTAAAATCTCTGCAGTCTCCACACAGATGCACTGACATATTATCCTTGTACACAAGTATAACCTCAATAAAACGTCTTTTTTTTTTGTACCAATGGTCACTCAGTGCTTCTCATTTTACATTCTCAGGGTTTACACACCTGCCTCGAGGTTCCAGAGCCCCACACAATGCCGCCTTGCTGTTCTTCGCTAATGTTATCGCTGCTTAGCTTGTCATTCGTCACTCAGGTTGATGGAGTCAGCAGCCCTGGTTAATGGTCTGTACGCTTGCCATTTGTACAGAACCTGTTGACTCCAACTTCTTGAAATTGGTCAGAATAATTTTCTCCCCCTGTATAATAATCCTTATGTGTGAATTGTGGCCGTATCAGCAACAGCCTTTAAATAACCAGCCACAATGTCAGTGGAGGATCTCTCTCTTTGCTTTTTCATTCTTACCCTTTATCATTCACTCATTTATTCCTTGCTCCTGTATTCTGTCTCTCTTTCTTTGCCACTTCCTCTCCTCTTGCTGTTTTTCCCCCCTCTTTTCTTTCCCTCTCTCTCCCTGTTTGCACCGTTTCTCATTTCCGCTCTTTCAATAGTAAGGAGTGCTCATCCAACCCCTGCACACGGAGTAAATGAGATCTTGTGTATGCGTGCATACAGCTTTGACTCTGTAAATATGATATTTTCTGTATTGCTAATACGTGCTATCATAAAAAATGTGCACATTTGCGTGCATGTGTGGAGGAGGGGCTGTGCGCTTCATCGTACGAGCCAGCTCAATATGCCCAAATGCAATTTCCTCGATGTGAAAAGAGCAGGCTGGATGTTCATCACGCCATACTCCCCTCTTAGTGTTCAATAAAAGCTTCTTCAGGACTGCTAGGCTGTCACTCCTTAATTTTCACTCTCTCTGACTCTGCACATAAACACACACGCGTCCACACACAGTCCTGCCTTTCATGGAACACTGTGTCTCTGCCTCCTGTGCATGATTAAAGTGCATATCGCAGCATGTTCCCTCAGTGTTTCTTTGCTGTTTAGCATTCTGAGCCTATAACATACAGTGTAATTCAGCCCATCTGTGCTCATCTGTATTGTGTTTGGCAAACATCAACCCTAGCAGTGGAGACTTTTACAGTTACATGTGGATAGAAACACATTTCAGCCCTGCCTGGTAAGCTGATCAGTTTGCGGTTCCAAAAGCTCCAAATTACATTTTTCTCCACAGCTAAGCCAGTGGAGGATTCCTATTGTCAGGGCCGAATCAACATGTTTGCAGCAGAGGTCAAAATGAATCAATCGCTTCCTTTTAACACCTGAATGGCAAAGAAATCCTAAAAGGAAGGTTAGTTAAAAAAAAATGCTGTTATCCTTGTTTATCCTTGTAGTGTAGTCCAGATATTCGATTATAGACAAGGAGCTTGCTTTCATGTAGGCATGATAAACCAACTAGCAGCCTCTCCCCTTACATCCCTCTGACTGCGCTCTCCTTGTTAGCTGCATTACTGTCTCCCTCTATGAAATTATGGTTGTAATTGTCCAGGTGCAGCGAGGGAAGGTGCCATCTCTAATACCGGCCAAGCCACTAATGGTTAGCAGCCCACTGCACCCTCACATGTCTGGGTAGAAAACAAATGACTGGAGAACTGGCAACACGGCAAACCAGTGCCTAAAAGGAAGGAAGGATAATGATGTGGTCTGTGTGCGTATCTGCCAGCGACATATGTGGAGTCACATTTCCATACACACCAAGAAAGGATGGGTGTGCCAAGTCATCAATCTTTGAAGTTGGAGCGATGTTTTTCTGCATACATATGCGTGTTTGTTGGTGGGGTCAAGTGTCAGTGGGAGGGTGGAGGGGGGGTTCAAGTGTATCTGTGGGGCATTAATCATTAAGCATCACTGATTAAGTTGTGTGTATGTGTGTGTGTCTGTGTAAGTGGTGCAAGTGGGTGGCACTGTGGCTCTCTATGATGCTGAGATTAGAGGCAATTATTGAAATGTCATGGCTTTAATGGGCCGCTGCTCTGCTCTCCTCTCATAAGTCATGAGTTGAACTTTCAAGGTGATGAAACAAGGACCCGTGCGCTGAGTCTTTCTGTTTTTTTAAACTTTTTTTTCTTTTCATATTGTTATTCTCCACTTGTCAGCCCTCCTTACTCTTTTCACAGTGCAATTTAGCAGGCTGATGTTCCATATGTTGGAGGTCAGATAAGGGCATGTGTTTTTTAATCCTAATCCTTATCAGACCTTATCCATAGCATTGTCACAACATTAAATTCAAAATTGTGATACAAAAATCTTAAAGTCTGAGCATAAAGAAACATCAAGTTTTAAGGTATCCATGGTTTGCAGAAACGTACAATGCCACCATTTTATTCTGGCTATTGGGTTGCATAAAACGTTGAAAGATACTGTTGACATTGTCCCAAAGCCCAAGCTGACCCAAAAGTATTCATTTTACTATCATAGATGTTTAGAATATAAGCAGATATTCACATTTCATAGACCACAAGAGACCAGTTAACTTTTGGCATTTTTGCTTAAACAGTGGTTTAGAGATCCAGTGTGTTGGATTTAGAGGAATCTGAATAAGAGTCCTTGCGTTTTCATTACCTCAGAATGAGCCCTTTATATCTACAGAGGGAGCCAGTCCTCTTCCATGCAGTCTGCCATGCTGCACCGCCATTTTTTTAAAGCCACCAGATCTTCATTATATATAATATAATATGAATTAATTGATTAATCAACTTGTATTGTGTGTTGTGTTTACATCTCAAATGTTCCTGTAGACTTTCTTCATCTCTGTGTATTTATTTATGGAGTGTGTGAACATTTTATTCAAAGAAAAAAGTACAAAAATGAGACAATCATCTAAAGGTTAAATACACTTAAATAATGAAATGTGTTTTACTGATAGAATAGCATGTATTTTCTATACAGTGTTTCTCTGCTGATTGAATAAATATTTAGCCAATGTAGTATAATTAAATGTCTTTTTTTCTGTAATGATCATGGCACCCTCTTATACATCTTTGACTTTTCCAACACAGGTGTAAGTAAAGACATTAATGATGTTGTTTTCCATTTACAGTAGATGTTCCACTTTCAGGGCTCTAGCATTGGGCATGCTGACTCACTGGCACACCTAAATGGAATGGAGCCATCATTGTCGTCTTATGTTTTTCCTGCTATAATGAGTCAGAGCATCTGCTGTAGGACAGGCCATTTTGACAGTGGTCAGTCCAAGATATACAGGAGATATAATTTGTCCAGTGCCCCATTAGTCCATTGTTCCAACAAACTTTTTGTCTGTTTAGCAGATACACAAGCTCTTATTGTACAGTACCTAGTAGGCCAAAGTCTGTATGTCTCAGGCTGAACATTTTCCATGTAAAATTGCATGCCAGTATGTGAAAAATCAAACAAATAGTGGACATATTTGATACTTTTTATCAGTCCCACCTATTTTTAGAACATTAGCGCATGCAAAGCCCACATGCTATGATATGTTTAGCATAGGTCTTATTATCTCCAGATCACAGGATTAAAACCGTAAGTGAGCAGAACATTTTTTTTACGAAAAGCACAAATATTTCCCCTGCTGCAGCTTAACAGCCTGAAGTATTTTATTAAGCCTACTTGCTAACCCTGTTGCAGATCTCCAATAAAGTAGAGACAGAGTTTAAACTTGTCACTTGCCCAAATTTGTGTCTTGATGCAGGCTTAGCGAGCATGGATATGCTGATCTCGGTGTGTCACTGTACAGGGTGCTGAGGAAAGGCAGAGTTCATGCGTGACTTAAAAAGCATTGAAAACTGATAATGTGCAATATGCCTGCAGGGAGCGTGTGAACCCAAGTGAGCATGTGTGCAGACGGTCGTGTGTTTTCACATACAGAAAGCATCGGTGCATGCACGCAATGAATATTGAACCCACATATCCATACATATTTATCAGTGTATTACTTGAATATTTAATCGAGAGCTGCTAGATATCGCTATAGATATGTGTTGGCAGTGAGAGGGCGCTGGGATGCGAAGCAACAAAACAAAACATAAAAAAACATAGGATGTATTTATTTGAGGTATATGACCTCTACACTGTTTTTGTAGCTCAGTGCATGTGCATTGAGCAAATGTGTGTGCGCGGTGTGATGTCATGAGGTCTTTGCAATACAGCTCTAGACTCTATTTTACCCTGTGAAGGTATCTCGATGGAAAGCTTCTTATCTCTTATGTGTGAGTTATTATCTTATGAGTGTCTGTGTGTGTGTGACTGTGTATAACCCCAAAGTGTATGTGTGGGCATAGACATCTGTCTCTGGTGTGTGTGAGGGCGTGTGTGTGTGTTCCCAGCCTGAGGTTGTGTTTTCTTGTGTGCACTAAGCTGAGGAGTTTCTGCAACAAAAGCACGTTTACGCTCCTCCATCTCATTTACATTGCGCTGATGGGAATCTGCTGCACCACTGATTGTGTTTGGTGTTCTAGGTCAGCACACCCAGATAAGTCTGGGTGCAGACAACTGTGTGTGTGTGTGCATGTGTGTGTGTGTGGTGCAAGCATGAACTCAAAGTCTGAGAATTGGTGTTAAAGTCTGTCATTTTCTCCCACTTTTGCTGACTTCCCGTCTTTTTGTCAGCACACAGACAGTCCTGGCACTCTTAAAAGTTTTTACACATCGTGTACATTCATTTTCCATTAAGCACACACTATATCAAATATTGATGTCCCCCAGGTGCTCGTCTCTGTCCCTCTGTTGGTATTTTTAATATTCTGGTCAAGATTAGCAACAGGGAGTTTTGTGTGTGAGATCTGCTGTGTCATTCTGATCTGCCTGATTTTATGTTTTCACCAGAGAAATGATTGAAACCTTGGGCTGACTGTCAGGACTGTGAATTGTGCCCCTCATGTTACAATTACGGGCCAAGTGGATGTTATCTTCATTAAGACAACTGATGTCTGCAGTTTTAAGGTAGTTGTTTTTAAAACTAAGTGTGCAGCCCCCACCCTAGTTTAGGTTATGAGTACTAGCCCCATAGATTTCATTGACTGGGCATCTCTGATCCCCTATGTATTTTATTTGATAGTACTTTCCAAAGTGACATTGTAAGCAAGGCTCAAACAATACACTTAATAGGGAAACTGTATCTAAATTTTCATTGATTTTTCCTGCCACCAATTGTATAACCAATTCCTCAGACACAAATAAGCTGACGAATGACTTCACCCTCCTTCAGACATCCACTTTAGATTCTGTTGCACCTTTTAAAACAGGAATTTAACACAGCGTGGGATTGGACCCTGGATGAATAAAGACATTCACACTCATTAAAGAGAATGCAGAAGGATGGAACGCAGGTGGAAGAAGACGAGGCTTCAGGTATATTATCAACAAATTGAAGACTTGCTGGTTAGAAAGGCGAGGGCCAACTATTTCTCTGTTCTAATTCATACTAATAAGTACAGTCCAGAGCTCATTTTAACACAGTGGACGGTCTTTTAAATCCAATATGTTTGGATCAGTGTAAGTCATCTAGTGAGGAATGTCTTGGACCTTTTTTAATGATACAATCAGGGAGATATCATCTAAAACTTTTTCTCCTGATTCTTTCACTGATGCCCCAACTGTGCTAGTTTATCAAGTTTTCCGCCAGTCTCTTTAAATGAGCTTTTGATCGCTATGACGCACCTCAAATGCTCCTCAAGCTCTGTTGATGTAATGCCTCCTAAATTTCTCTGTGAAGTAATGGATGTGACTGCCCCTTGGTTGCTCTCAATAATTAACAGTTCTCTATCCTCGGGCTGTGTCCCAGAATATTTGAAGACTGCCTGTGTGCAACCACTCATTAAAATATCCGGCCTTGATCCATCAGAATGCGACAATTACAGACCAATTTCAAAATTACCGTTTATTGTGAAACTCCTTGAGAAGACTGTCTCCACACAACTCCCTGAAGTGTTGAGACAAAACAACATTTATGAAACATTTCAGTCAGGTTTTAGACAGTATTACAGCGCTGAGACTGTGCTTGTTAGAGTAACAAACGATCTTTTAAGAGCTCTGGTGCTGGTGAGTGTTCCATCTTTGTACTGCTCGACTTAAGTGAAGCTTTTGATTCGGTTGACCACGACATTTTGATTAAGAGGCTGCGGCACTTGGTTGGTATATATGACGGCTCTGAAGTGGTTCTGAGTTGACAAATCATACATTTTTTTCTATTAGTGATCATGTCTTCCCTCACTCCATGGTAAATTGTGGAGTGTCCCAGAGGTCAATACTGGGATGTATTGTATTTTCACCGTACATGCTCCTACTTATAGTGTGGTGTTGGTAAACTTTACAGCTGTGTCACCAAGTAAAGCCTAGCCAGCACATCTTCTTCAATTGAATTCTAATAAAATAGCAATCCTTATGATTGGTCCATACAGTCTACCTCTTATCTCTCTTCCTCCTACTATCCAGGCCTCTCTTGGTCTCTTATCAGTCAAACCAAATGTCAGGAACCTGGATGTGCTTTTTGACTCCCACCTCACTTTTGAGAAGCACACTAACAAGGTTATCAAGTCATGTTGCTACCATCTGACAAATATTTCCCGTCTACAATCAATGCTGGACTTTAATTGCCCTCAAACCATCATTCATGCATTTGTTTCCTTGTGATTGGACTATTCTAATGGTCTTATAACAGATTTAAATTACAAATCAATTAACAGACTTCAAATTGTACAAAATGCAGCTCCCCTAAGAAAATCCAAGAAAAGGGAACAGATTACATCGGCTGCCCATTTGTTTTAGAATTGATTTTGAGATTATAATTTTTACTTCTCAAACTCTTCACGGCCCTTTGCCCCAGAAAATATATTGGAACTGCTGTCCCCTTATCAATCAGTGTGCAGCCTGAGATCCTCAGACAGGAACCTGCTGACTGTTCCCACCTCACCATTAAAGACTAAAAGAGTCTGAGCGTTTGCTGTGAGGGCTCCTCAGTTATAGAACGACCTGCCTGAGGAACTCCGGCTTGCTATGTCAGTATCTGCTTTTAGATCACTTTTGAAGACGTATTTTTAGCACAAGACTTTCTCTGCATTTTTACTTTATTATTATTATTTTTATATCTGCAGCAGCTCATGAAGTAGATGTGCACTTGTACTGTAGTTCAAACAGCTAAATCACTCTCATGCTTGCTGGCATAATCGCATTGAGCGTTCCCAGCAGCGCCATCTGGGAATATTTCTGATTTGATTTTATCATACAACTGTCTGCAGTCTTGTTGACGCAGTGGGAAGACAGGAACCTTCAGATTAAACTGTCAGTCCTCACATCTGCTCTGCAAAACTGTAGTTAAATATTTCTTTTCCAGAGACTCCCTTAAAATTACCCCATGGCTCCCTTTTTTTGTTCCTGCTGATCACAATTTATAAAGTGCTGGCCTGAATAACATGAAATGTCCAGGCAATATCCGAGTTTATCAAAGAGCTGCTTCTCACTGTAGATAAGATCGACTCTCTGTCTCCACGGATAAATTGTGCCTGTGATTGCCCGTTTCCTAATCTCCAAAACCAAATATCATCCCAGAAAGTCTTTTCAGTCTGTTGGGGGGGATTTTTATCTAGAATTGAGTTGAAGTTTTTAACAAAATAATTGAGAAAAAAAAAAAACTCTTGCCCATGGAGTCATTAGTTCACTTTTTCCACATTCACTGCAGTGTCTTATGTTATTGCCCTTGTGTCCAGAATGTCATTTAAACAAATAAAACTACAGTTGTCAGTTCACTTGCTTTTTTAACTACTGTTGACTATTTAAACTGAATCTGTGAACATGTGACCAAATGGTTTGACATTACATGCGGCGCCCGCGCTCCTTATTGATCCATCCTGCCGACTCCGTCTGCCGGGGACGATCTCATCTCTTACCGGGCGAGGGAGTGATGACAAAGGAAACCGGGGCCTTTTGGGGGTGCGGGGGGTGACTCCAGATCGTTCCACACTACATTATGTAGTCGCAGGGATTACGCGCCGCGTCTGCATCTTTAAATCGACCCCAACTTCACTCCAGCCACCATACCGGGGGGATTTAGCAGCTACCTTACCGAGTCGTATACTCACAGGGTAGAGGAAATTATTGGAGCGAGAGAGAGAGAGAGAGAGAGAGAGAGAGAGAGAGAGAGAGAGAGAGAGAGAGAGTCAGACGCACGGTGCTGGATTATTTGGGCAGAGCGGCTGCAGCCACAGTGGATGTAACACAGTGAAGACGACGAACGGAGAGCTTGAATCCATTCAGACTGCGAGTTTTTCCAACGACGGCGCCGGGCAGGATGCTGATATGGTGAGCGCGTCTCTTGTCATTCGTATGTGTAGTTTGTGTTATTGTGGAGCGACAGAGCGCGAACTTCTTATGATAATGCGTTCCCCGTCCATCCGCGCTTCACCGTTCAGATACACGCATGTGTGCGCGCGTCCTCCGGTGTCAAACACAAGAGTGACACCCATGTCTGCCTTATCTTTCCACACTAGCATGAACATTTAGTTGTTTTATTGGTGTTTTGGGGTGAGTCTGGGCTTTGCATTCGCACCAGTGGACAATCACCGTGATATTTCAATAATATTCCCTAATTTAGGGAATTGTGTTTGTGGCAGTCAGTTGTGAGTTCATATTGATCTCAGTTATGCCTAATCAATGGTTTATTATCTGCCATGCCTTCATGATGTTATTTGTAAAGGAGCTTGCGGTACAATATGACTGACTGTCACCCAATGCTGATCTTGTTGTTCTTTATTTCCTGTGGTGCCACAGTAATGTTAATACACAGTGAATACAGTTTTGTGCTGGTTATGACATTGCACCCTTGTCAAATGTACTGTGAGATTATTACAGTTCTTTTCGCTACAGGGCGCCTCTTGAAATGAGGTTTTTAATGCTGATGAGAGATTAAGGAGGCTGTAAACCGCTTGCTTTTCACTGGGGTTGGTGCCTGCCTGGGGTTTGGTGCTCCCCCTCAAAACATACTCAGAGGTATTTTCTCACGACTGTACCGATGCCACCGGCACAGAGCACACTGGATGGACATTTGATGGTGTGTACAGACACAAAGCAATAGAATTTGCTAATGGCAGTCAGTCAGTTCAACCAGTTTTGAGTGGGCTGTCAGCGAATTTATGCAAAACTGCATGAACACTTTAGACTCAAATAGGCCACAGTGGATTAAATGGGGGAATTCCTGTCTGTGGATTTCATCCTACCAGCCTGTATCCGATCCATTTGGGCAAATTTTAAACGGGCGACTGGAAATAGAAATTTTGCATTGTAGTTGATTTCCCTGAAGCACAGTACACCCAGTTTAGCAACCTACACGATCACCTTTCGCCCGTGAGATGTAATGATTATATACAATTGCTGCAATGTTGATTCATGACATTTCTATTTCTCTTTATACCACTGCCACAATTCAGTTTGCTGATGGCTACGTGTGTAAGTAAGTGTATGTGTTCGGCAGTAGTCAGCAGTCTTGATCAAACACTGTCTATGGCAGCATTACAGACCTCACTAGCTTATAAATCAATCATGCAAGTACTTTTGCAACAATTAGGTTTAAGTGTGTGAGAGAGGCGCATATATGAGAGAGAGAGAGAGAGAGAGAGAGAGAGAGAGAGAGAGGTACCTTTATGCATTTGCCAGATCATACACATGCAGTGTATGTATTCAGTTTCTCTGCTAACTGCCTTCATCCATATTAAGTGTTGCTATGAAAAACCTGCACAGTAGGAGCCATATGGCATGCTTTGTTTCCAGAATGGAATATCTACATGATATTTACTTTAATAACCCAATTGATTGACAAGGTATGGTGCTGCTGCCATGGTGAGTGATTGTCTTCTATAACAGCAGTGCATGAGGTTTAGGAAACTAGTATTTCATGTAAAAATGTGCCCACGAGAGCTCCTTCTGCTGCTCCCTGTCAGATATGTTTGGACACATCAGGCAAGTGGACTACAACCTGCTTTACGACCATAGCCTGCTACTCTCAGGTCAGAGGTGCCTCGTCACATGCCCGTCTGTGGATGAACAAGTGCTTTACCCCAGCTGATCTTCCGCTGTGTTTGTCTGCTGTGTGCGTGTGTGTGTGTGCACATGTGCACGTGTGTGTGTGCATGTACATGCGTGCCACTGCAGCTGTTCCTCCTCTCAGAGAGATTAAGTTTCACAAGATGTGATGGATGCCAGTGTCAGCCAGTGCAGAGCCAGCTGTGTGTGTGTGTGTATGTATGTGTGTGTGTGTGTGTGTGTGTGTGTGTGTGTGTGTGTGTGTGTGTGTGTGTGTGTGTGTGTATGTATGTGTGTGTTTGTGTATTACATGTTTGTCAGCACATTTCTGCATTTCTGTGTGCCTGCACATGTATGCACGTATGTCGTAAACGTCCATGTCATTGCCCCGAGGGTTGGGTCAGGTTAGGAGAGGTGATGTTAAGGTCAGGGATGTTATGAGTTGGGTTGGTAATTATAGTGACTGCACTTTGGTTCCCACAGACCAAGCCAATGCAGTCTAAACCAGGAAGACATGAGCAGGTCAACAGAGCCGCATCGCCGCTCGGGTCAACTTGTCCTGCTGCAAACAAAGACCTCGGCCAAGGAAAAAAACCCACAAGATTATACAGAACAGAAAAGATTGTTTAAAAAGCTCCTTTGTTGTCTTGTAATCAAAAGTTTGACTTATTTGGTGCCTGATCATGCAGAGGAGTGAGAAAATAAGCATACCTACATTTTTCTTGTTTTTGTGGCGATTGCAGTCTTAAGGCTACTTCTCGAGAATCAAACTGCATATGTAAAGAAGCTATTTTCAGAGACAGCCTCGTGGTGAAAACAGGCTGTAACAGTCAGAGTGGGCAGGCGGGAGGCTCCGGCTTCAGCTGCAGTTAGCCAGCATCCAGCTGCGTTGCTGCTTCCAAAAGTGATGGGATGTGGAGTCGAGAGGAGCGGAGGAGGTCGACGAGCAGCTGAGAGGAGTGGAGGAGGTGCAGCGATGCTATTGATTTACCTGGCAGTCGGAGGGGACAGCTTCCAATCTATCTGAGCTCTCCCTATCATCTGTCCGTCGGTTCACCCGTGTCTCAGCCTTCCTGTCTTTTTCTCTGTCTGAGTCTGAGATTGCCCCCCACTCTCGCTTTGCCATACTTATCCAACATCTGAGCCTAATCGATAGTATGTATTTCTGTCATCTCTCTGTTTGATTTGTTTGTTTCCTGCTTGATCTATTTGTCCACCTTATGCCTTATTATCGCTTCTTTTTCCATGTTGGTCGCTGCCTTTTTTCCTCTCTGTTGCTTTCTATCTGTTTTCATCCATCCATCACATCGTCACACCCACATACAGGCTGTGAATTGGTAATTAATAGCAAAGATGTCTTCACCTGTGGAGAGGAGCATATGGTGAGATATTAAAAATTTAACTTAAGACTTTTCCTCACTTCGTCTGTTCTCCACTCAGGCTCTGTTTGTCTCTCCTGTAGCACTCACATCCTCCTCTTTTGCACTTGCTCTTTCTCTCCTTTTCTCAGTACAAAATTGCTTGGTTGTTTCCTTCCTTTTTATTTTTTATCAAAGTAGCAGACAGGATGAAGCAAGCAAACATTTATTTTTTTGCTCATGGACATTTTTAGCAGTGCTCTGCTTTCTATTCCATAACAGACACACTAGCATCAGATTTCCATATTTATTACATGTGCTGTGTATGCCTAGTGTGTGTGTCTGTGTGTGTGTGTTTGTGTTGGATTCTTCAGAGAACAGGCATAAGATATGCGGTATGTGCAATGAGGAACAGACAAAAATAGAGGAAAGTGAGATTAAGAGAGTGAGAGATGAAAAGACAGAGAGACATCGAGACAACAACAGAGGCAGAGTTTGTGGTTGGGGCGATCCCTTTGCAGCCCCAGACCCCTCCTGTCCTCATGTTCCAATCAGAGGGAGACACTCTGAAGGAGCCAGGCACAACCACAACAATGCCATTTTTCCAACCACACTTACACACACACGCAGACACACAATCCAAGCCAAACGTGTTCAGCCCTCCACCGTCAGGGCTGAAGTGTTTCCCTCCGCTTCCCACATACTCTCAGTTTCTTCTGCGCATTTAATGGCTTTTGTCTTCCCTCTCTCCTGTCCTTCTCTTCAATTATTGTCCTCTGCCTGTCTCTTTCTCACCCATGCTATGCTCCCTCTCCCCCCATCTTCTCTCCCTGTGGCACGCATGATGGTTTGACAGAGCTGACTGGTGCCAGACCACAAAGCCTTATTTTCCCTCTGCAGCTCTTTTTCCTCTCTCTCTCTTCTATCTGTCTCTCCCCCCTCCTCGTCTCCCCACCCCTCCTTACTACCATATAGTTTAATCTGAAGCGGAGGCTTAGTGGCACAGCTGCAGGACTTCCACATCACTTCTTTCTCTCTGCCAGAGGATTTGCTGCTGTTTGGCCCCCTCAGTCCTGCGCCCTCTGTCCTCTCCATTTTCTAAAGCTATTTATTTGTGTAATAATTTATTCATTTTAATTTCCTTTCGTTTTGGGCTTTTGCCCTCTCCTCTTATATCGTCTGTTATCTTCTCCTCCCTTTGCGATACAGTGGCGCCTGTGCGACATGTGTTTGCATTACGTCTTATTATTCCCTCCTTTAATCACTGTCACATTGACACAGCTGTAAAACGCACTTTATGTCTGTGAAATCGCTGTCATCAGTTGATTTTTTCCCCCTACAGATCCAAAGACAGGGCTCTCAGCCAGTGTTTTCACCAGTTTTTGAAGCGAAGTGAATATGTATCGTTATTCACTTAAATTGGCCTCCATCCAAATTTTTGTTTTTTCTTCTTCTTTTTTTAACTTTTGGCAGCATCTTTAGCGCCAAGCGGTCACTGCTGTGGTATTTTCCCAGAGACGACATGTCAGTTAAACATTGTGGGCAGCTCTTAAAAGAACTTTCTGTCGGTGGCGCTCGTTTCTTTATTCAGCTGTGGTAGTTATCACTGCTCATGCTGACTCCTCTGACTGCTTGGGCTGCTGTAGGAGAAAGACGTATCGCTACATGTGCCAATGGATTTTTGTCTTTTCTTGGAAAGAGCTAACCACCGCCAGGTGTTAAGAACAATAAATGTAAAAGCCTTTCATGTGAACCCAGTCTGAATCACAATTGTGTTATATCAATCAGCGATGGAGCAGCAAAATAGACATTTCTATGAGCATTTCTCACACATTAATACTTCAGGTTAAAGCGGGGAATTTTCCAGTCTGGTAGATGAGTGTTTGCTCTGTATCCTCTGTGGGAGTCTTTACCTCTGTTGTCCCTGCCATGGCTGTAGTCTTTGGCTCAGTCTTACAACCTCTCCATTCACTGATGACAGGGCCAATCAGCAGCTGGACGCCTCAAAATGGCTCCCACCAATCAACCGCTGCACATTAATTCTATTAGTCTCTCTCTTAGCCCCTAATTTTTCTGCCTGTCCAGGATTAGCCCTCACCACTGTTTGTTTGTAGATTTATAATTAATGACTTTGATTGTCTTATTTGTTTGCTTTTGCCAATTGAATCAGGATAAGGCTGTTGAGCTGAGCTTTTTCTTTTGTCCCTTCATTTATCCTTCATCCTGTTGTTGTTCATTTCCCCTGTCCTTCTCTCTGGGGGGCTGAGAGTCCAACACAAATCCCATTTCTTGTTGTTCGTGTTCAGGAATTATGTTCTGCCTCCCCATTTTGCTCAGACTCCCTAAGGCACCTGGGATTAAATGATGTGTGATGTTTGTGTGTGTGTGCGTGTGCATGTGTGCGTGTGTGTGTGTGTGTGTGTGTGTGTGTGTGTGTGTGTGTGTGTGTGTGTGTGTGTGTGTGCAGTTTTTCTCAGGCTTTGCTGTTACTCTTGATTGTGTAAGGGCTTTCTATGTGTAACGATCACAGTAAAGATTGACCTCAGATGAGGTGTAAAGTTTTAAAGGATGTGAGTATCGGTGTGCCGTGTGGGCCGTCTGATTGTGTGTGCATCTGTGTCTGACCAACCCTGTGCATGCGTACGTGTGCGTGTGTGCGTGCGCGAGGATGAATAATCTCTTTACAAGCACCAAACATTTGAAATTACTAGACATGCCCTGTCGTCAGAAGGCAGGATGCCACAGGCTTGAATGCAATTTTACAGACCTGGCCTGAAAAGACCTGTTGTGTCTGGTGCATTTAGTGTAACGTGTTTCATTTATTTCATTATGGATACATGTGTCGGTGTGTATGTATGCGAATGGGAGTGACAGTGTATGTATGGATGCTGAACATAGAGGAGGGCTGCACATGTCTGTGTGTCTTGGAACACGTGTAGTCGTAAACCTCGGTTGCCCTTGTGGGGAAACTTGATTGTAGTGAGATCTGGTGTCAGAATCAGTGAATATAGTGCACGTAATTGGAAGACAAATATCATTAGACATGCCATTGCTTTAGATGGGAACTTACCAACAGACAGTCTTCTGCGTAATTACACCGTGCCCATCCTTTACCTTGTAAACATGCACCATGGAGCCATTTCCTTTCCTCTCTAATGTATCCCAAAACCCTTACTCAGCGTTTCCCCAACTACTCCATTCCTGGACGGCCTTTAGACACAGGAAGTGCCTTAGCAGGTCTCTCAATATTGCAATATTAAATTAAACCTGTCATTTAATACATCCCCTTGTGCAGAGATTGGCATCGTTTTCCCTGTGCATCCTCTCGATCTCCAGGCCAAAGCAAAGAGACACCTAACCAACTGCCGGCCTCCCCCGTGCCTGTCATAAGAAGCTCCTGTAATAGGTTTATTGAAAATAACAAGGTTGTCTTCTAGAGTTACAGACGGGACTGTGCTCCTGTCTCGGCTTAAACGTCAATAAACTGTGGAGTATTTTTCAATGGAGCCGTCTTTCTGGTATGCAGCGCATGGCTTAACACACAGAATAGTGTTTTTCTGTGTTCACATTGTAATTCATCAATGCAAAATCGTGAACTGATTCTTCCTAGAAAAGCAAGAAAGTACATAACCAGCAAACCGAAACACATAATACACAGAAAATGAATAAAAGAAGGAATTGCGCTGCCGAGATGAAAAAACATGTTGGTTTTAAGAAGGCACGAAACAGATTCCTCTCCATCAGCTCCAGCCTTTTGTTTTGCTCTTCAAACCCCCAAACACTGGAACATTTAATTAATGTATTATAGCAAATTCTTGCTTTTATGTGTGACATTTTAGGAGACACAGAGAGAGCTTATTAAGCAGCTTCTGGTCATCAAATAAGTTAATTATATAAATTTAATTGGCTCTCAGTTGTTGCAGCAGTGTGTGTTTTTATTTTAGTGACACTTTAGTCAGGTTCAGAATTCAGTCACAGCACAGATTGATCCCCTTTCTCCTGCACAGCTCTGCCACCTCCTGACCCTGAAACTGTCTGTGCTCCCCTGTGAGTGTGTGCATGTGCGTGCGCACGAGGGTGGTTTTGTGTGTTTGTGTGCAGAGATCTGCTTCTCCCTTCTTCACAGAAAGGCAGACACAATAGGCCAGTGTCAAAACCATGGCACATACAGTATATGTGTGCAGAGTTAAAGGCACTAAAACGCAGGATTATAACGTAATCTGACATTTCTTGGCTGATATGATGATTCACCGATTAGAAGCTGTCAGTCTGCCATGCCACCAGTGTGTTTGTGTGTGAGGTGGAGAGACATAATGACAGATAATGTGTTTTTGTGTGTGTGTTCGTGATGTGTGTGTGTGGAGGCAGGGCGGGGGGGAAGGGGGGGCAGACAAGCTTAACGTATGCTGCCTGCTAGACCACACAGACCAAAGAGAACAATCATCTGAATGACAATTGCAAAGCTACATCTCTCTGATTGGAATTCCACAGTCAACCTCCGAACTGACTTCAACTCACACAGGCAGCACACACTCTATCACTCACACACACACACACACACACACACACACACACACACACACACACACACACACACACAGTGAGGCAGTTTATGATAAGCTTGCTTACCCCAAATGGACTGTCCAATTCATGCACACAAGTACACACAGCCACACAAGCAGCATACATTAGGCTTGCTCAACAAATTGGCTGCCCAGCACACACACACATGCACACACACACACAAACACACACACATACACACACACACACTGCAACAGAGTGATATTTTTTTCCTGTTGTGGTGTGTGCTCACTGTAAGCAGCCTAGCCGTGCCGCTCTGCTCTCTCCTCATAGACTATTTAGCTGCTTCTCTGCTGCGCTGGGTGGAAGCCAGTAAAATGGTGGCGCTCATTGTGGAAGGCTGCTGGCTGCCATTGATTTGGCCCAGCAGGTCTCTGAGGATACACACTGTTGCCCTGCCAGCTAGGCCTGAGGAAGGGGGATTGTGGTGTGTGTACGCCAGATATAAAAAGAGAAAGGACTGTAAAGTGCATTTATTGGTGTGCACAGTGGTGCAGTGCGTGAGGACGGCTCTCTCTCTGCAAGATCCCGCTCTGCCGCCCGTCTGCACTAGCTTTATATTCCAAACTGTTTAAACCCCTTCGGGAAAACTCTAGGAAAGTCCAGAGCGATCAATTAGCTGTAATGCTTTTGATGTGATTTGTTGTGTTTACCCATAGAGAGGGAAGAGATGGGAAAAACAGCTCGTTCAGGAAAGTGCTCTTTTCTGGAATACTCCTCCATATTTTGCTGTCATCTGTCCTCCTTTTTCCTCGCTTTTTTTTTTTTTTTGCTCTCACTCTTCGATCCCTCAGACAAGCTTTGAAAAACAAACAAAGGAGCGCTGGCATCAGACTATAAATAATGCAGACACAGATTGGGGTCAAATGCTTTGGATTCCACAACACATACATACGGCCGAATGGGAGCACATGCACACACGCGCACACACACACACACACACACACACACACACATTAGATTCACATTATACATTGTGGGGTTTTTATTCCTTTAAGCAACATTTATTCCCCAGTGAGCCGTCAGTGCGATAATTAGTGCACATACACACTCATTACACACTCTGACATATACAGCCACGCACACACTTTGCACTATATTTACACACACACAGACTGTTTACTGCCTTGATGTCCCTCGATGACAAAGCGTGACAAACAAGTCTGTTCAGAACACATTTCGGTCTCGTTGTGTCCCCCTCCACTCCTCCACCCTCCACCCATCCCTCTGCTCTCCCCTCTCCTTTTCATAACTCCGACAAGGGCAACTCAGTCATCCTCTCTATCCACAGCTCCTATCCATCAGCACACTGCCATAACCTGCCGCTGCTCTGTGATAGATTACTTTTCATGTGCTGATGCATTGGCCTATCAGACTTTGAGGAAGTGACAGATTAGATCATTATGTTCCTTTATGATTATGAGTCTTGTTTTTTCTTTATATATTAGTGTTTGTCCAATGCAAGTCATGTTATATAAGAAGCATTTTTCATTGTTGTGTACCTCCAAGGAGGGTGAAAAGGAGGAGAGGAGAGGAGTCGGGTCTTTATGAAGAGGGACTACGACACATAAAACAGCACATCTTTTCTCAAGAAGGAGAAAGAGCTGGTGAAGGAGACACCTTTGTGTGCTCTTACAATGTATGCTCTTTCGCTTTTACAATTCCACCACCAGTAATTGGTGTGTGTTGGATTTTACAGGAGAATTCTTCAAGTGCGTTATTTAAAACCTGGTTCAAAATGGTGAATGAAGAGGAATCTTAAGGACTGACACTGAGAACTGACACGTATCATTGATTTAATAAATGGAGACAAAAAAAATTCTAAGAATTGAAATGATATGAATGAAAATCCATTACACAGTTACAGTTACATACAGGGGTGTCATTGTGACGCATTCGGCGTTCAACAAATTTCAGCATCCATAGGAAAAATGAAAATACTCCAAACTATAAATTTGGCCCCAGTTTGCTTTTAGACTGGATTTCTTTGACTGCTGTTGATAGAAGCTGAACTCATTCGTTGGGCATCATTTCTAACTATTTTTGGTTGTGAAAAATCAAGACATACTAAACTGTCGATTGAACCTGTGAGCCAGCACCTCAGCAGAACAGGTGCGTGTTTTCTTTCAGACCGTCATTGTTTTTAAGTGAGCATCTTTCCTCGGCTGCACATGACACACAACATTATATTTACCAACTGCTACAGAGCGATATTGCTTTAATGAACCTGCAGTTCACTGAGCACACGTATTGCTAATCCCGTGAGAGAAACTGCTGCAATAGACTGCCATTACTTAAGCTAAATCGCTCATTTATTTCACATATACATGTATATAAATATTGTATATGCTTCTCTTTGAAGGTCTACTAATCTCATGCATGCAACAGATTATATTGATATGATGGTCCTGCTGTAAGAGGCTTTGTTTACATTGAAGTGTATCTCAGTCTCCTGTACCCTCGTGGCTTCATCATCAGCACCACATCAAGCAGCCGACTCTCTTGCCTCGATATTCTAAAATATCTGGATGCAGCTGCCGCATGTTATGAAGTTTTTCCTCGTCTCTAAAACTGAAAAAAAAAAAAACAGCACTGACACTGAAAGTGCACCCAATGTCAGGGTATCATATTATATCCTCAGATTCAGCATTTCATTATTGGATGCAAGTTCAATACATAAGCCCTTTTTTCTTAACCTAACCCTGAAATCAATTGCGCAAATGATGCACAGTTCAAGCAGTCAGAAGCAATGAAGCTGTTGTTTGACCTTCTGTGGAGTTTGTACAGTACAGAGTATTTACAATTCATGTGAGCTGTTTAAGTGCTGGTCCCATTCAGCCTATAGGCTTTCTCCCTGACCCCTGACTCCTAAATCCCTGCCAATGGTGCGGTGTCATGATTGATGACATCATTAGGCGCATCAGTGACACATAGAAATGAGCACACGCTTTGATAGACAGCGGCCTCTCAACATCCATCTTTCTCGAGCGTCTGTGTGGTGTGTCCATTCATCAAACGCAAAGCTGCGAGGTTCCATGGAACATTTCTGTCAGTCTTCATCATCATAGATTGTGATTGTATTCCTCTTATTACCAACTAAGAGCAGGAGGCTACTGCATGTCCGTGTGCACTGTGTCACGTATCAGTGTGTGTGTGTATGTGTGTGTGAGGGAAAGCTTACCATAGTATCGCCCTCTCCTCCTCAGTATTCACACCATGGCTCCCAGTCCCTTCTACTGTAAGACAAGCCCTGCATTGCTGTCACTAGCCATTATAACATATACACCACCGCACAGGGCCTCTCTCCTCTGAGACCGGCAGATCAAACACATACGAAGAGAAACACGTGCACACACATACTGTATGCATGCATGGCATCTTACCTCATTCACTATTCTGTCTCTCTGACTCTTGCTCGAGTTCACTTTCCCTCAATTTGAAGGAAAGTACATTTGCTCAAGTCCTGCAGTTAAGTAAAATTTTTAGGTACTCGTATTTAACTTGAGTATTTATTTACTTTATACTTGACTCCATACAAACTACTGTAGTGGCAACATTGTAAGTCCAACTGCCATTACATTTAGTCATCCATTTTTGCAGTCAAAATTAACAGTCAACGAGTTTTTTAAATGTAATGCTTATAGTTTTATACCATCAAAAGGAAGAAAAAGGTCTCAAGGGAAATATCAGAAATGCCCCTTTTCATCTTTTCTGCCTGGAGAGGCATTTTGTTGTCCATGTTTGATTGACAGTAGCTTGCAGGCAGAGGCCCTGTACTGTTGGAAAAAGTGTGTTATAGTGTGTATATATAGTGTATATAGCAGTAAGGCTCACACCAGCATCTAAGTTACATTTGCGGGCATGGAAACAAAAACTGAAGTGTAAAAATAACAAGTTGCTGTATTACATTAGGTTTAAGCCTGTGGGAAAAGCCCCTTGACCTCATACAACAGTATATCCTCCTAGCTAATTAATGACCTGAAGATGTCAATGATGTTGTCGATGCCTCATCCACATGGAGGGTTCATCTTCTTGAGCACTGGCTGCAGGCGTGCCAATGTTTCTTTCAGGCTACCCAGCATGGTACACTCTTCAGCTTTTATATATACTTTATGTTTGACCAGGTGTTTCCTCTGTTAAGCGTGTTGCCTTGGGCAGATTTGCATTTTGCATTACAAATATTGCAGTGAGTGTTGTCTGCGTCGGGTTTTGAAAAGTAACCACACAACAAGCTGCAGGGTGACGCAGTCTTGCTCTCTCTCTCTCTCTCTCTCTCTCTCTTTTTCACTGTACTCAAAGGTAGTCTCTGACACAGATGTGGTCTCAGCTACCAAAATTTGGCACTGATTTATTTAAAGTGAATCAGTACTCAGTCGGACAAATTTAATTCAGTTCACACTGTTTTTCTGTGGATAACAAATGAGAGAAAGAGTTAAAGATTACTTAGTTTTAGAGGTGCTGGTATGCAGATTTTATTACCCATGGACAGACCCAGATGAGCTGATAACCACTTTTCAGTCTTATTGCAATGCTAAGCTAAGCAGCTGCTGTCTGTAGCCTTACATTTAATGGACGATCAATCTTTTCTGCCAGAAAGCGAATAAGCTGATGTCTTATTGCTTAAAGTAAAGCCTCTGAATACTTCTTCTTCTTCCATTTTTCTCTTTCTCCTTGTCTAAATAGTCTCTCAATGGAGTTGCAGTAACGTGAATCAGTGATAGATCGACATACGGCATGAGTCGAATTTTTTAGTCAGTAAGTGGTGAGATTCAAATCTGTTTAACGCTACTCTAGTCTCTCGCATGGGCCACCCTGCTGTTATATAAAGTGTTGAATTGGGTTGAGACAGATGGAGCACTGGTAGCAGCAACCAGACCTTTTTGGGGGGCTGTTTGGGGAAACATGTCAGTCTCTTCATATCTTCTGTTTCTGTCTGTCTTGCTCACCCCGCCTGCCTCTCCCCCTCTTCTTTTTACGCACTCACATCTTCAAACCGCACATAGACACACACACACACTTCCCTCAAAACTTCCTTCCTCAATGACATCATTGAGTTGTGGTGCCCCCAGCGGCAGCAAGCCTAGGAAGGGTGGAAGCGCTCGCCCTGGTGCTCGGACGTCTGATTTGATTCACCCTGACAACCAAGGACCATTTGGGAGCCCTGTAACCACGGCAACTCCCATCACAACATTCTGGGTGGTTGGTCGACGGGGCCAGTCAGGGCCGGTGTTCCTCGCATCCATTTTTAATGGCCAGTGTACTTAGTCGTTCTTCCTGGGCCTGTCTCCCTGCGGTCCCATCCCCAAGAAGGAGAGGCAGCCGCACTTGGTGGAAAAAGCCCCCATTACATATTTATTGTCCCCAGTCTTAATTACTGAGCCAGAGGGGATGTGGGTTTTGCTCTCTCTCTCTCTCTCTCTCTCTCTCTCTCTCTCTCTCTCTCTCTCTCTCTCTATCTCTCTCTCCTGTCTCTCTTTTTAACTTGGAGGGATGAGATCTTCTCTTTCCTTCTGTCTCTTCTCTCTCTTTCCCTTCCCTCCAGTTGTCAGACCTCCATCCTCCTAAGCTATGCTAGTTCATATCCATATAAAGTAACCACCAATGGAAAATATGATGTTTTGTGTACACTGCATTCACAGCAGCATGTGGAACATGTGAACATTTCTAGTCATGTTCACATGTTCCACATGCTGCTGAGAATTCCTGCTGAAAACCTGAGTAATTAGCATTTGTGACATGCATGTGACGTTATAAGTGTCTGTCACAGCTCAAGGCAAATGGTTTTGTGATCTTTGCATGTACTTAACATCTATTTTTGTGCGCGCACACACATCCAGTTAAGCGTTTCCATTTGTGGAAGCTGAGATTCAGCCGTTCTTCTCAGCAGACTTCTTCCCAACTTTCAATTGGCAGCGCCATATGCAAGATATAATCTAGTTTCAAGCACATGTTACGTTCCTAATTATAATAGTTATGGTTGATTATAGAGTTGGCAGGGAGTCTGCAGAATGTCGCCATGCACAGAAACATCACATTGACTTGAAAAACTCATATATAGTGTTCACGTCTTTGCATTTCCCCGCATGTTATTTTGAGTCTTTCTCGTGTACTCCCACTCCTCTGCTGGCCAAAATCAATCTGAGGAAAAAGGTTTTGTAACCTCATCCCTCTCTCTCAGCCGTTGTAACATGACATTGGAGAAGATTGATCAAGAAATGTATTTTTGGACTCAATTGTCCATGGCCTCCCCTTTGACCTTCAAGGTGATTTTATTGTTATTCCTTATGCTTTAGTTGACTTGTCAAATTTCCTCTCTCTCTCTTTCTGCGGGTATGCCAATGTTTGTTACTTTTGCAGATAAATTTTTATCCTCCTCACATTCTATCTGAATAGATGAAAAGGGGAGATGAGGCTTGTGCTTAGCTCTGTCCATTCCAAATGCAATCACCTTGAGGGAGGCATGGATGAAGTGTGACTTATTGCATTCACATAGAGCTCTTCTTTATCTGGCATGAGTGTCTCTAATGCTCATTGGATGTTTTTTCCTCTCACAATAGGAAGGCCATCTCTTAACTTGTGGTGCACTGTGGAATTCAGTGAATGCATGAAACAGGGTTCATGAACTGCTGCGTGGTTCCTCTGACGCCTCCTCCCTCTCCTCCTCTTCTACCTCAGAAACGAAAAAACAGGACGTTCACTCAGTCATTGTGGGGTGTTGTGATGTGTGCGGCTGTTTCTGTGAATGAATGCATGCTTGCCTCCTGCTTAAGACCACAGTTAAATGTGCTCTTAATAGGGCAAAGAGCGGGAGGTAAAGGGCTGTACTTTCTATTTGGTGCTGAAGAACCACCACCTATTGAACACCCAGTTTAGATAGTGTGTAATAGAAGAGGATGTGGGAGATGGGTTATAGCTGGAGCACGGTGTGGATAAAAGGTCTAGTTATTGAAGGGTTACCGTGCTTCTGGCTTGGAGGAAATCCATATTTTATTTGACGTTAGAGCCGCTCAAGGCCTGTAAATTATTACTGCTGCATTCCACCTGCTTGTGGAGGTCACCCAGCCGGCTAGATCGGTAGATGTGTGTGTGTGTCTGTGTCAGCACACATTCATCCTGATGTGGGTGCAGCCCCGGTAGCCTGCAGTAGTACTGTATGTGTAGCATGTCACAGGTCCACAGCAGTCACACCGTGACCATACTGCAGGCTCATCCATCCACAGATCTATCCTACCCTCCATCCATCCATGTAGTAAAACACATAACAGAGATGACTGCCTCCGATGTGCCACTTCCCCTCCAGCATAAAAGGCTCCCTACTGTACAGTGTATACCACTGGAGGCAGTGTGTATCATGGCCACAATGACAAACACAAATACAGACATACATCTTCACATATGCACAGTTACATCAGAAGTATCAAATGGGTTTTATGTACTGGTATTCTACTCAAATATTTTATGAAGTGTCATCACTGTACTTCAGTGCAGAGAGTATACTGTCATCTTTACTCCTGTAGTTACTTTGCAGATTCAGATTTTATTTGCAAAGCATAAAATAAGCTCATGAAATATTACGCACTTCTGTATAAATGGCCTGACCGTCAGTCACCTGGACCAGTTAGAACATTAAAATACTGCTCAACATATCAATGGCTTATCACTACAAAAGGGAAAATATCTCAATGTACAACGGCCACAATCAATGATTATTTTCATTGTTGATTAGTCTCTTGGTGCATAAAACATCAGAAAGTGAAACATGTCATCACGATTTCCTATAGAGCCAATGCTGACGTCTTCAGATTTCTTTTTTTTTTGTCTGACCAACAGCCTAAAACCTGATTCTCACCCTTTAAGAAGCTGGCACCAGCAAATTTGCTTGAAAAATGACCTAAATAATAAATTGATTGTCAAAATACTTTCTACTTTTACACAAATCTCATCAACTAATTGTTTCAGCTCTACAATGGACTTCAAATTTTGATTTACAGCGGATGCTTATTTACTTACTCAATGAGGGACTCTTGTTGGATTATTGCTACTTTTCCACTTAGATTAGCTCACGTCAGAGCTCCATTTGCACATGGACCCGCCGCACACTTGACCACATTACTTCCTCCGTCTCTTTTCCTTCCTCTCATCGCTTCTTTCCCACTGTACCATTCAGTCTCCATATCCCTCTTCCTTAACCTTTTTGCCCCTTAGCTGCTGCTCATCTCTCATCTTCCTCTCATTTCCTCCCTCCATCCCTCCCTCTGCAGTCCTGCTGCTATCTTTACGACCCTCTCACTAATGCACCGCTCAATTAGCCTTCGATGAGGTTTGCACTAAAGGCTGGGTAAATAGGTAATTACATGTTGTCATCCCCCCACCTCTTGCTAATCCACTCAACTTCACTCCTCTCTGTCTGCCCCTCTCTCTCCCTCTTGCTCTCTCAATATCATGGATGGCTGCCAGAGATGGTCCAATAGTGGTCCGGCGTCGGCCTGTTAGTCACAGCTGGCTTAACCCTTCGATTGGCCACATTCAGCACTCTGCTTAGCACACAGTTTTCACTGTTTTCAGCCAGCACTTCAGCTCTGTTATTTGGGACGCTTTATCATCAGAATGGGAAAACTGGAACCACCCACTAGCTAAATGCTGATGAAATCCTGCCTGCTAATAGACACATTAAGCAGGTCCAGGTGTTTTGAACACTCCAGCTACTTTGTCAGAGAGGTGAAATGAATGGTGGCAGGTGGAAAGTAGTAGTGGGAGGGATTTGTGCTTTTTTGTGACGGACAATCAGAGAGCGTAGGCTCTGTGGCTCTCAGCGCTGACGGCTATTGATGCGATCAAATTGCCTGCCTCAAGGCAATAGTCCACAGGCAGTCTGTGAAGCTGGTGGAATGTATTATTTTGCTTGTGTCTGCGGCCGAGAAAGGTAACAGAGTATTTATCAGCTTTACTGCTGCTGAAATAAATTGACGCAAACGCGTTGTCTTTGTGTTGTCCTCATCTGTTACATCAGCAATAACAATGTTTACCATGATATATAAATGTCCATTCGACATCATCCATCCAGGCAGGCTGAGAAATTCTGCCGTTGTCAAGACTTGCCCATTATTCAACAATGTTGTAACAATGTGGATTTTCATCTTTCATGTGTTGGGACCAGGCTGCTTTCAAGCAAGGGGCTGCTGAAAGGCTTCGTTCTAGGACGACCAACTAAAAGCATTGAGGACAGAGAACAGAGAGGAAGAGAGTAAAGCTTCTAAAGTGACCTTTGAAATCAAAATTAAATGTTTATTCTGGATGGAAATTGAAGCTGGACTCACAATCTAAAATGACTAGACGTTGGTAATGGTGTAAAAAGAAAATGTGGGATTCCTATTTTGGATACAAGGGAATGTAATAACCCCAAAAATAGGATATTTGATTGACGTTCTCATTTTAGTGAGAAACGAGATATCTCTGAGACCACGAGCTAAAGAGGGAGAGAGTACAAAAGGAAAATAATAGTTTGTTTGGGCTTTTGGAGATAGGTAGTGAGGCACAAAGTGAGAGAAATAGGTTGTGAAAGGAGAGAGGAGTCAGGCTGAAGGAAGGAATAAATGAAGGTAGAAAGGAAGGGAGGGTGGAGGGGGGCAGAGTGTTTGGGGGAACCAGAGGAAGTGATAAGTTGAGTATAGCCAGACAGCCTAAATCCTCATCTCAATCAATCACATTTTCCCTTCCTCTCCTCTCAGTTTGTCTTATTGATTTCTTGTTTCTGCCAGTGTCCTGAAAGCCCGACTCAAATGACTACTCTGAGTTTTTGGGGCTCCATCTCCCAGTGAAAAGGACCATTTGGCCATTTGTCTCACAGCTATATAAGGGAAGTAAAGGGATCACTAGGGTCTCATCCAGTAAATGATGAAGCTGCCCATTCTCCCACGAATTCCTTTCATGCAGCTTAAACGACTACCTCACATTTGTCCATGATGTTTTGGGAGAAACTTGGTGCTGACCTAATTACACTGAGTGCCAAATCAGGGAATAGTGTGGCATTGATCAGAGCTATGTGTCTGCAGTGTGCACATCAGTTCCTTCACAAGCCTCGTCTCTGTGTGTGTTCACAGAGACCTTTGTGTGTAGTTTTGCTGAAGCATTATTTCGGCTCAAATGGGACTTTAACAGTACTTAACCATGTCCTGCACAGGTCATGTGAAGACCTGTGGCAAAACAAAGCCAGCAATGACAAGGAGAACATCACCCATCCTCTTCAGTGTTATAGATACATACAAAATGGTTGCATATGAATCTGTAGAACATACATTTGATACTGTTTGTAATATGTGTGAATATCTATAGCCACACAATACAAGTGTCTGACTCACATTTGTGAAAATTAAAGAGGGCGTTTACTGGAGTATTCGCTCTCTGACCCCATTTATCACCTACCGCTGAAATGCGATCTGTATCCGGACATGTTATCCAGATCAGGAATGCAAGGTGTAAATGCATCATGATGGGAATTGGTACAAGCATTTGTTTTTAGCTAATATAAAATATAGGTTGTTGTTCAAATTTAGAGAGCAAGCAAGTGAGAAAACTGAAAGAGACACACTACTAATTACTGATTATAAATCTGTTCTGTGCCATGAAAACACCAAAAGATGTGTTATTTAACAGAACTTTGTGAAAAATGGAAGCAATACGGGTGGGAAATGAATGATATACTGTAAGAAATACACTCTGGAACAAACTGACACAATATTTTTTATACAAAGAAAGGAATAACATAATGTATTACATTTGCCGAACATACAAGAGGGGACAAATAATTAAGAATTTGTCACAGACAGTGTTTCTCAAAGTTTCTAAAGTTTCTCCAGACTAAATAACTCAGAAATTTCTGTGATTTTTGAAGGGAATCTGGGGTTGACTTGCCACCACCGCACATTACTCAGGTTTTGCTCTGGAGGACAGAGATCTGATCTCAACAGGTATAACGAGAGCACATTAAAAATACCCTGTGTGAACGCAAAGTCATCCCATTTTTAATACCAGGTGTGAATGGGGTGCCTGTTCCCTGCCTTGTGTCTTCAACACACACACACTTAGAGTTCTTAGAGTACAATACCTCCACACAGTGACTGCTCTTGGGCGCTAAATGTAGGTGAGTCACCTGCACGCAGATGCAATTAAATCTCTGTCACAGTGTGTTGTCATCAGCTGCCATTCGCCCACATTGACACTGAGTTGTGTGCCACTAAAGATCAACATTTTTATCTCAAACATGCTGAGGGGTTACTCCTAGAGTCTGTTTGAATCTGTTTGTGTACGGCAGAGGAGACGGCAGATCACTGGTAATCAGTGTGTGCATGACTGTATGTGTACACACATGCTCAGTAGTCATATACATCAAACTAACGCTCCCTTCAAGCCATTTCCAGTTCTGTTTTGTTTGTTGTGCTGTGAGAGAGGCTGTTGTATTTTGCTGGCATTTTTGCAAATCATATTTTCATTCTGCTTTTTATCTATCTGCAATGAGTGTGTGTTAACAGGCTCTTCGGTGGCAGCGTCTTTGGTCTCTCAGATAGATAATCAAAGTGTTCTTGTCCAAGCCACCTGAATTGAGGCAGAGGAATTTAAGGTACAAGTCGTGTTTGTCAGACAACAGTTTCAGCGCTGCCTTACAAGGCGGTTACAAAGGACACAAACGGCAGCCAGCACTCTCGAAAATGGGACATGATGGCGATACAGTTGTCGACTGAAAACCCCCCTGCGTCCTGAGATCAGAGTCAAGCTTGAGTGAAATGCTTCGAGACCAAGACAAGAAGTCCTTTTCACACCTGAAGTTTGGCTCTTTTGCACCTGACCAAAGACAAAATTGTCACCTTTTCGTTCTTGTCTTTTGTGTTTGTGTTCACACTGACCTTTTGAAGACAAACACGAAGCCTTTTGGACTGACAGCGAACTCATTCGTCGGACAGTTTTTTGTTTGTTGTGTTTTTGGTTATGTCATCCTGCGTCATCTGATGGAGCCATGTGGGAGAAAAAAGCTCACAATTATGAACATGAATAGTGAAGACATAAATAGTGACCAGTCAGTCGAAAATAGGACAAAAAAAGACATCTTGTGGGCGAGGAGTTGGACACAAGGACAGCACACCTTTGTATTAACTCCTCTTCACTTTCTGTTTGGTCAGGTAAAATCCTTGTTGCCACGGTTACCAAATGACCTTGTAAATGCACAGCTTATACAGATGACTTGTAATATCACTTCCTTGACAGTTTAAAATAAGGGCAGATTGATTTAGTCGTGGTTTTTCTTCAGGAATTCATGCTAACATCACATCTGTTGTGATGAAATCCTGTCGCCGGCCCATTTCGCTTTAACACGCTGGCACGCCATCGGTTTGATTGACGCTGCAGCCCGAATGCACTGAACCGAACGGGCGAATGCACCAGAGTTAATTTCAACCGCATCGCACAGGTTTGATGTGACAGCTCCCTGCGACCTTCAACATGTCGTCTTAAGAAACTTACCATTATCCTTAACGGAAAAGGAAGAGGACACAAACTTTGTTTTTTTTTCCCGCTCAGCTTATCTTGTGTTTCGTGCAGCGCTATGATGCAACAAATACAAATTGTCTCTCCATTGACATTTCTGTCAGTCTGCCACTGCTTCAACAGGGCAGATAGAATAAGTTAATTAGTATGTCTAATTGCATTTGGTGGCTCAGCTTTGGGAATATCAAATCAAATTAGGATACTCAGTGTTCTTTTTCCATGGCACACGGTTTGCCTTAAGCTATGCTTTTTAGGATCTGTCTTTTGTCTTTGTCTCTATCTTTCCCTACGTCCCTTCCAGCTGTACTACGCCTTCGCTTTGTAGTCTACCCTCCTCTCTCGCTCTCATCATCCACCCACACTTCCTTTTTCTTTTCTTTCCATTTTTGGATCTCATTCTCTCTTTTAATCTTCCTTTTTTTCACCTCCTTCCTTCCTTTTCTCACAACTTTTCAGCTGCATCTCTTAGTACATTTTTTTTTCTCTCTCTCTCTTAATTTTAATGTCATAACCAGCACATAGTGTAATACCTTGACCCTCTAAATGGAACAAAAATAAATACAAGCTGTTAATCCAATAAGCAGCCAGTTAATGCAGTAACAACTTATGATTAGTACTGCTTTTTGTTGCCTGTTGATGATGTAACAGGCAGTCTTAAGCATTATGGGAATAGCTTAGCGTAATAGCAACATAACGTTTAATCAGTAGTTTCTAACATACTGTAATGTAGTTGTAGGCTGATTTAAGGTATTTTTAATGAGTTTGGGCGGCAGTAGCTCAGTCTGCGGGGACTTGGCTTGGGTCCAGCACAGACCAGTCAGTACGGAGTGTGGACTGGTATCTGGAGAGGTTCCAGTTCACCTCCTGGGCACTGCCGAGGAAGTTGTGCAAGACACTGAACCCCTAATGTGGCCGCCTACTCACTCTGAAATCTCTGCATACATTAATGCATGTATATGCATATATATATGTATAGGTCCTGTTTGTGCATAAGTGTAAAATAACAATGGTGAAAAAATGTTAATTTCACCTGGTGGGATTAATCATGTGTACTTTGCTCTTCTTCTTCTTAATTGCCAACAACTGTAACTCCTCCTGTGAAGAATCCATGATGTGATGCTGGTATATAAACAGATAATGAGTGACAGCATATTTTGTACTATAATACAGAATATGTCTTCATAGGAGAATTTTAATGACAATGTACATTAACAAACACTTTTAACACATTTTATTATATATCTATATACCGCTTGTAGATGATAAAGAGTAAATTGTTACCTTATCGGTTACAAAAATTAGTTTTAATCGCATATTCTGACTGTTCTGTCTCTCTCGTCCCCCCCTTCCTCTGTTCTCTCCTCGTCCTCCCCTGATGTGTACTTCAGTCTGTCCTGTGAAAAAACATAAGCCAGTCTGTCACTCTTTGAGTCAGTCTTTGTTCTGTCAGAAGTTATCCCAGAGATAAGTGTGACTGATCGCTGCAGGCCCGGCCAGACAGTCAGTGTGTAATTGAGTGATAGGGACTAATGTAAGTGAATGGCTTCGAGCCGACTGTGATCCACAGCAGTGGCAGAAGCTCAGGCACAGAGGGAGGCTTTCTGTTAGGCCCTCGGTAATACTAGCTACAACAGCCACCCAGATTACAATCTGGTGACTACCTGGTTGTGTGTGTGTCTGTGTGTGTGTGTGGCTCAGGTTATCTTCTTTTTGTCTTCTTTCCATCCCGGGTCTCTTCTCTTCTCTGTTTCATAGCTCCGTTTACCTCTACTTTCCCTCAGCACACCTTTTCTCATCCCCCCTCTCTCTCTTTTCATGTCTCCCTCCCTCCCTCTCTCCCCGTTATCTTAGCTCTTTAATTAACGTGACATACTGTGAAGTGAGATACTAAATAATGCAAGCTTTTCCAGTGACATTGAATCAGCCAGAGTGATTAGTGGCCACACACAACACACACACGCAGAGACAGATTTGCCCTTTTTTTAAACAGTGATCTACCTTCTGATATCTGTATTCATAACACAGCTTGTCTTAATTACACAAATATGCACATGAATGCTCTGTTGAGAATAGAATGCATTACCAGTTTGCATTTTAAATGGCTTTAGTATTTAGGTGACAGTAAAATATACAGTAGAATATATAGGGGTTACTGAAGTGTTGAATATCGCTTTTTAAAGTGAGCACAAAAGGGGTTAGTTAAGAAGCTTTGGTTAAAAATAACCGTGCAACTACAACTAAAAAACAATTAACACACTTTAAACAACAAGAAAAAGTTGACTAAATCCCGTTGGAAATTAGAATTTAAATAGAGCTGATTTTTAATGTCCAAAAATAACTGAAAATAAACACTAAAAAATGTAAATTCCCTGCGCTGTGGGTAGCATAAGGTTTATGCCTTTTCTCAGCGTATTGCTGACTTCCCATATATACTCCAGTTGTGTAAATCACAGTGCAGAGGACTTAATTTGTGCAGGCGGAGATCTAGGTTATCCCAAAGCAATTGTTTCAGACCAAACCAAGTGGAAAATCCAGTGTGGGTTTAGTTGTTTGCTGCCTTGGCTGCAGGGATGCTGTGAGCTCTGGGTTCCAGCGTTCTTCTACCCCTACCTCCCTTGTCTTTTTTTAATCAGATGGCTTGTTCAGGAGTGGAGGGGATTAAGACTGCTGCTGCCACCGCTGATGACTCTGTCCAGTTTTGGAAAGCTCACAAACACATGCACATAGATGCACGACACAGGAACACACACGCTTTTCAGCACAAGCAGTTCAGGACAGGCAGAGGCAGTCAGCGGTGATCTACAGTACGTGCACATACAGAGGCATCGACATATGCATGAGTTAACCCATGTGCACATACAGTACAGGCCTACACAGTCATTCATGCAAACATGCACATTGCACATCTGAACGTCGTCCGTCTCCTTTGCCTCCGCTCATTTTCGGCTCCCCTCACTCAACACTGTCGGTTTCTGGACAGCAGCAGTGATCTGCCATGTCTCATTGTGTCATGTGATTTGAGCTGTGAGATTTCTGATACACAGAGTGACGCCTGTCTCTCCTAATGCCAGACACTCACACCAGGCGCTGCAGATGGCAGAGAGACAGACAGACAGAGGGACAGAGAGAGAGAAAAATCTGGCTGACCAAAAGGAGAAAGAACAATGCTGGGGAGAGAGTAACAGTAAAAGATAAGATGAATGAGGAGGAAGAAAGGGGATCTCTGAAAACTGCAAAAGGAAGTGAAAGGAACACATTTTGTGAAAGATTGGAGAGTAAAAGGAAAGGACTCGAGGGTGAGACAAGTCCTTGTAAGAGAGGAGGTGAGCTAAGGATGACAGGATAGAGACACTGAGCTGCATGTTCACCCAGCACTGTGCGCAACATAGCCAGCAGATAACACCAGTCAGTCTCCTCCCTCTTTAATCTCCCATCGTCCATCAATCCCTCACTTCATCCTCCCACCCCTCCATCTTAAAGCCATTCACTCCTTTTCATCAATCTGAAATCATGCGTTTTTGACGTACATTTGGAGTAAAATCTGGTATTGAAGTGCAGCCCGCTTTGTAGATTGTGTAACAAATGAAAACTAAAGCAAAAAATAAAAAATCGAGGCCGTTGCTTACTCGGGAGATGAACTTTAGAAGCCGACTGATGTTTTAATGCCAAATGTTTGCCATAAGTTGAAATTCATCAGCTACTTTGTGAACTCTCTTGCACGCACACACAAACATGCGCACACCAAAACACACCTCCGGGCGATGACTGTATGGTCCTAATGAAGCGAGAAGAGGAGAGGCAGCTGCATAACTGGAGTGTAAGGCCTAGAGGGAACTCACACACTTCAAGTCTGTGTGTGTGTGTGTGTGTGTGTTGGTGTGTGTGCGTGCAAACTACATAATGTCTGAAACTCTCTTAATTTGGATTTTTGAGCAGATCTAATGACTTTTCTCTTTCCCTCTCCTTCTTTTCTCTCCCCAGGTTGTGAGGGCCTGTTTCTATCGTCCTGTCGTACAGTGAGGCAGTGAGCTGACGGTGGATACAGCATGCATGTGTCGACTTATCCCATGATGCATTCTGCCAGTCCGGGCCTGCTCCTCCTCAGCTTCCTCTTCCTCGCTGATGCCGACTGTGAGTCCCCTCACACTTAAAGTCTCCGACACACACACACCTTCTCACAGTTGCATAAATAGAAACAGTTACATGTGTATATAAAGTACAGTACATATCTTTTGAATACACATGCCATCTGTATGTATATACACGAGCACACACACGCTTGGATTGACCTGATTTTGTCGTACAAACTCCTCCGCTACTGATGTCAGATCCCTCCTGTATGCGTGTGTGCGTGTGTTTTTATCTGTTTGTGTGTGTTGTGTAGCAGGTTTGATATGAGGCCAGCTGTTTTTGTCCATCCCAGTATTACTTGGCATGAGTAGACAGACCACATATGGCAAATCAGATAATTTCCTCACTGCCTGTGTGATCGTGTACATACACTGTGCGTGTTTGTGAGTGTGTGTGTGATCCCTGATCATGGCTAGTCTGATGTATTTCTCAGTGAGCAAGTTGACATGCATATCAGTATTACAGTTATGAGTCATATCCTGGTTTTAATTGCGGCTGCAGCTATTGATTATGTCCTTTATTGATTAAGCTGCCGATTGTTTTTTTGAGTGGTGAATAAAGCGCCAGGAATTGATTGAAAATGTCCTTCAGCAGAGCCGAAGATAACATCTTCAGAATGATTGTTTTGTCCAACTAACAGTGCAAAAACCCAAAGATAATCAGTTTAGTGTCACATAAGAGTAAGGAAACTCTGAATTTCTGTCATCTGTGCATAGAAAAGTAACTTTAATTAATTAGTCTTTAGAATAGGTTCGCTTTCTGCAAATTGACTAATAAATTACTCTGCTAATCGTTTCAGCCTCAGATTTTCATCATATTTGGGATATGACGTTTACATGGAACATAAAGTCTCTATTCATCTCCTTGTGCATGAATTTAAAAAGTTTATTTCTTCTGTTTTATTCTGTAATGACTGATTTCATTCACTTTTGTGTCTGGCTTTCTGGACACATCTTATCATACATCTTAAGGGAAGACAACAGTAATAAGAGATAATCAGTTTAGACCCCATTAAACCAGTGCCAAACATTCGGCCATCACTACACTGTCAACCATATATTTGTATGTTTTCTGGCTAACCACCACCGAAGACACAGAGACAGCAGGTGATGATCAGACACTTAAATAAGTTGTTTCCATTTCTTTTGTCAAACCCAGCTGTCACGTTCTCGAAGCCTATAAATAAGAGCTTATCCAGGTTTCTGATACCAGGATATGTTTGTTTTTTAAAAGGCCGAGTGTCTACCTGTGTCAGAGAAAAGTCTTGGCCAGGCATGACTTCTCCATCAATTTGTCAAGTTGGTGATTAGCAGTGAGGCTTTGAATCTCATAACAGGGGTGATGAAACTGCCTGATTTGGGCTGAGAGGAAGGATAAAAGGTATGAAGACAGAAGGGGAGTGTGGGAGGACTAAAAGATACAGACTGAAAGGGAATAATGTAAGAGTAAGAGGAGGAGGTCATTCAAGCTCACCACGCAGACTGTTAAACATCTGTTTAAGTTATCCTGTCAGAGACATCAGTATTGATGCTGTCTAGTAGAACTGTGATTTGCATATTTTTTGTTAAAAATGCTCCATACGTGTAAATCTGTTATGCTAAATATGGTACAGTTTGTAAAGCACATAGAACATGCAGCATGTACAATAGGAAAATGCTGCGTAGCTCCAAGCTTGTGGTTGTATGACGCTGAACATATATCACAAGCACTCTGTAACACACAAGCGTATAAGCACACAAGTATAGACTTGAGGCAGCCAATCCCATCCTGCAGTGTTTATACGCACACCGTGACACAGAGCCCAGTAAAAGCACACACATCCACAAACCACTCTTGTTTTCCTTTCAGCCTACTGCCCTCTTGTCCCCTGTGTAAGTTCCGGGGTCGGCCAGTAAAGGCCCAGTCATCCATCAAAATGATGATGCTCCCAGACTTTCTCTATGACGGTTAGGGGAGCAGCACAGATGCAGCGAGGGTGGAACAGATTCATACTTTGTCTCCTCTGTCTAGATTTTGCTCTTCCCCCTGCCCTCGTCTCATTCGCTGTGACTCCCTGCATTGCTCTTTTCCTGCTCGCTCTCTGCCTCTTCTCGGCACATCCATATAATCTGGTGAAAAAGGAGGGACAGAGGGCTTGAGGGGGGAAAAGGGAGGAAAGGCTCCTCTTTTCTCTTTTTATCTCATTGTGCATGACGTACAATGCCTCTTTTAATATCAACAGTGGGGACTCAGAGATTTGAATGTTGAGAATTCAAACAGAGGCTGCTGGGACACTGACATCTCGGTGCTCGTCTCGTGTCTACATGTTTTGAAATGTTAAACGCACTCTGAAATATTGCTTTCAGCTGCGCTTATCTTCACCAAATGAATGGAGTACATTTAAGCCTAATTCACAAAGTAGAGGCCAGTCCGCTATGTCTGGACAGTGGCATCACTCTTTAACAAACTTTACAAACACCATCAGCACGCATGCTTGCTACACAAGTGTACACACTAGTGGACTAAGGGTATTAAGATGCAATCAGATGGAACAGCATCCCATGCGCATAGTTGGAAACATTGCATGACTTTGCACCATATGTGCATCCTGCTCGCAAGCGCTGGTGTAACAATACAAGCAGCGTGTTGAGCTTTGTATGTGCGAATGCATGTTTTTTCAATTTCTCCCTGTTTCTCTCTCCGCCTCTCTCTCTCGCCACCATTTTTGTTTCTCAGTGTGTTTGTGTGCGCGTGCGTGCATATGACATCTATCCGGTGGATTAAGAGTAATGCCCTGATCCTGTCGCAAACTAGGCCACGGCTCCATGTACGCAGTGAGATGCCCTGTGTGAGAAACTGCATCCCTCCACATGTCATTCAGGGCTATGGGAAACAATGCAACAGCAGGGTTCTTTCTGCTGACCCATGTTTGCCCCAAAACCAACAAGCTGTCGTCCTTCCCCTTTGCAGCTCGGATGTAACAATAAGGATTCCAGCTGAAATTAAACTCCCTGTCTGTGTGCAACAGAACACAACTAAACAGCTTCTTTTTTGGGAAGGGAGGCAATGCTGAGTTACAGCGCAGTGCTTCAGTAAGCAGACTGTATATTTTGAAACCAGGCAAGAGTAGTTTAGGATTCTGCCTAGGGAGGCTCCTTGTAATGTGAAATTCTTTAGCCTCAGTTTGCTTTACATCATTTATGTGTTGTAAAAGCTGCTCCTTTTTTTCAAAAAGTGTGATGTAAAAAAAGAAAAAGAAACATAGGGGCATCAATAAAAACTCAACCAGTTTTCTCAGTTACTGAAAGTAAGACATTTTCATACATGAAATATTAGGCCTTAGTACGACGCAGGAAACTCAGAATTTGCTCATGTTGTGACTGATTGGCCTGTCAACATTTGGCCATATTGCCAGTGCTCGCATGGCCTTGAGGTTGACTAGAAAGGTGGTTGGGTCAATCTCCCACAATGCACCGCTGCTTTTGCTTACTTTGGGTGCCCTCGAGCGATGCACGTGTTCAGAGAGGAGCCGTCTTCGGTTACCTGCAAGTATTTCATTCAGCTTTCCCTCAGGTTCTAAGCCCAGGGGTCTCAGGACCCTCTAAACTGAGCCCAGTTTTTAATTTTCTTTTCACTTCAGTCAGTTTCAGTTTAGTTTTCTTTTCAGTTTAGAATTTCAGTTTTTTTTCATATATATATACAACCAGTTCAAATGCTCATTGTATCCTGTAACAAGCCTGACACCAGCACGCTATGCAAAGACAAAGTGATAAACTTTGAAAAGACACGTTTCTTTCCGAGGATACGGTAAATGATGTTGTATTCTGTACATATGATTTGAGGCTGTATCCATAAATCTCACTTGACTTTTGCTCCATCGGGCAAAATTGGCACCACTCTTACACATAAGAAGGCAGAGAAGCTGTAATACGGTTCATGTGTATCAAAGATTTGTGAGTTCAGACATGTCAGTGAGGGTTTGCGTGCGTGCATGCATGTGAGTGTGTTTGTAGTTGTATGTTTTATATGTGTATGTATGCAAGCATGTGTAGTGCTTAGAGTAGACAAGAGATTAGATTGCGATAAGTATCTAGTTTCGTGCAAGCTTCAAGGCTCCTTGGTGCTGATGGATGAGGGACCGTCAGGATTCACTGGCATGAGATGAAGGGGCAGGATCACAGAGGTTAAAGGTTTCTGCCCCGGGGATTAGTTAAGGGTGTGAAACAGAATCAAGCACTTATTTTCTTAGATGGATTGAGTGTCTCTTCTGTGATTGATTGCTATTGCCCGACTCACTGAAAACACAAAGAAAGACCAAGATCTGGCTTGACATTATTGCCTATAACCACGGTACAAAATGTCAAAATGTCAACATCTGCTCTTGACAGTTTAGACCATGATGGAGGCGTTGCATGATTTCTCCTGTGGACTGGGAAGTGATCAAATGACCAAAAGGCCTCCACGGTTACACTGGTCAACATACTGATGTAGTCTCAAGAGATCAATACAACATTTATGCTCTCGCTTAATTCTTTATGGTGACAGATTTTACATGCAGGGACCAGTATGACAGATACTTTGAAATGCTGCCTTACACATAACAACATGGAAAGTTAATTTAGACATCTTTAGAGGAATACCTCAACATATTAGGAAATATATGAACAGATTGATACCATTCTCTTATCTGTCCGCTTGATATGGAGCTGGAGCCGGTTAGCTTAGCGTAGCATAATGAGAATGGGGAAAACAGCTAATTCCAAAGGCAGCAAAATCTGCCTGCTTGCGAACACATTTTCTTTGTTTAAAATGTACAAAAAACATTTGTGTTTTTCAGGTAATTTCCACAGGTAGTGGGGCACATAACTCCCCATAAGACCACAAAGTGTTGTTTCTACACTTTGTAAGGATTCAGTAAATGAGATATAACATGTGAGGCTTATGGCTGCAGGAGAAAACCCTACAACAGTATTTGTAGCCTGATGGTGTACAGCTTTATTTAAAAAAGAGAGTGCAGATCACTCACTTTTCCTAATGCTAGGGTCAAGCCAGGAAATGTCATTGAATTTCATGCTCAAATTTTCTCTGCTGTTAAACAAATAAAGGGGTCATTCATTACCCTTGAGACATTTGGAGGGTTAACATAGTTAGGCAATGTTTATTAAAAATAAGAGGAATGAAATGTGCTGTGACAGAAAAGTCTGCAGCGTTGTTGCGTAAGGAACACAAGAAATAAACCTAATCGAGCTGAAATTGTCCTTTTATTTCTTTATTTTTAACTCACATGCTCCCTTATCAACAAGACTAATTTCAGTCATTATCTAAATAATTCATGGTATATATTCTGGAATCATTTATTGTATTGTATTAAGATTCAGCTCTCGTGATGATGTGCCAGCTTGCGCTCATCCAGAATATGACATGAAGCCTTAAAAATAAAGAGCCTCATTTAAATGCTTGACAGCCTTTTTCCATCAACTCTAGTCTCACATGTTTCTCCATAGAAAGCAACAGAAATGGGTCGCATCACAAACATTTTTAGAAGTCTGATACACACAAAATTGATATGGCAATCACAGTTATTTTAGATTTTTAACTGTTTGCTGCCAGTGTTGCCTTTAGATTAGCCTACTGTTAATATTCTGAGTAGAGGACACAAAATAAACCTTCAAATCAGTAATGCCGTACTCGGCTGAAGCTCAGTGACCCTTTGGACTTGCTCAGTCTCTTCTCTGTTGTGATCTATTAAAGTCAATCCATGAGTGAGAGTGGATGTGGCTGAGAGAAGGAAAGTGCATGTTGATGAGAAAGAGGATGAAGCAGTTCTGCTGCTGAAGCTTCTCCCTGTGGTGCTTCGCACGCCCAAAGCAATGAGGCTATTAGCAGCTAGCATAGCTGTGCGCCCATCCGTAAGTAATAGGATCTGACCGGCGTTAGCTTAGCATTAGCTTAGCAGGTGCACCCGTCTGTGAAGCGGCCTGGATAGCATCAGCTTAGCTCTAACTTAGCTAAGCAGTGGTCTGTGAGTAATGCACTGTGACCAGCACTGAGAAAACCCTCTGTTCATCTTTATGGGAAGCCAGGCCTGACCCAGTAAAGTTGTGTGCCCAGTGGGTAGCCCATGTGTTTCTAATGACCTGTGTGTAAAAGAAGACCCTATTTGATTAATTCCTCCCCTTGTGTTTCTAACAAATTAACCCTGATTAACTCGGCACTAGCCGCACCCTAGGGCAGCTATGGTGGGTAAGTGGCATGCTAATTGGACGTGCGTTAATATCTGCTGTAAACGTGCATTTTACCCTTTTCTGTTGCTTTGTGGTGTTGTTTAAGTGATGCACGGTGACCTCAGCTGGTAGACTTCCAAAAAAAGAGATGTTTTATATGACAAGAAAACAATGTTTGAAATAATCCAATACTGCAGATTTGCTGAGATGGATGGACACTTTGTGAAAGTTGAATACATATTAATGTGAAGTTTTATCAGAAACTACAGCATTTCATTGTTTGTAATTACATTTTCTATGCTGAAATGGCCTGTTTTAACAAATGTTTTCCAATTAAACACTTATGTGTGCTGTAGAAGGATGATAGTGGTCTGTGCTTATTGGCCCCGGCAATCCAGTTTCATTTCCAGGACGAAAGCAAGCGGCTGATAATTTGCTCTTAATGTGTCGGTTTGATGTTAATGTGTTTAAAGTTATGGTTCTGGCCAGCTGCCCACACACTCTCAAGGCTGACTATCATGGCCCTGGCTCAGGCCCCGATATTGGCCTCGTTCCTCAACTTGTCTGACAAGCCTACCTCAGTTCTCATTAGGGGAGTCATCAGCTAACCACCCACCACTGCATACAACAGTATGCAGCTGGATCTTTCCCTGGCAAGGACTGCGAATTACTCATTACATGGCTAACTATCGACACACACACACACATACACAGGAAAATGTGAGGCGCAGGCACAGATGCTTGGCAGGTTGTACCAACATCCAGAGCAGCTTTTTCAGATGTGATCAAAACTTCCAACACGGAGACACGAATACTCTCAGGCTCATGACCACATGTCCACAAAGACTGGACCAGGATCATCTCTCTGATCAGGAGTTGTAATGGCAAGTTTTCCCCTTCCTACTCTGTGGGGTGATCTGCCGTTCAACCTGTGAGCAGAAACAGCCAATCGTTCAACTCAAACACACACGCGGGATGAGCTACTGTTAACGTTTCGGCTTCCCCATCTCCTCCTTTTACCCAACACTACACTAAAGCTCAGTCGTTCTATATTCTTATCAGTGATTTTTTACTTTGTCGGCTTCTCTTTTCCAATTTGTAACTTTCATACCTGCAGTGTCAGACAGAGTGGATCCATTTCGTACTGCCGCTGCTGCTGAGTCTGTTGCTTTTTGTTGATTTGCTTTGCTTTGACAGGCCGGTCTGCTTTATGCTTTTTCGCATCAGATCAGCTAAGTGATTGAGGGCACACGAGATGAGGCCAAAGGGCGCGTACATTTTTTTTTGGGAAAGATCTGTTGGAGTTCAGTTTTATCCTAGGTGTTCCTACAATAAAACACACATTTCAGTCATTGTTGTCATTGTTGCATAAAAAAGTATGGGAGCCCCTTATTTATCACACTTCTGAAGCTCTAGTTTTACAACCTGAGACGTGCTTCATCTTTTCATGGTTAGTTCCACCTGCTCCCAAATATGGACTTTCTTGCATTCTTACGTTTATACAATTTTCCGATCTTAATACACTTTCGTAAATCACACTCCCTGAAGCTTTGTGCCAGCATCTGTTCTTACAAACTCAATCTCTCTCGCTGTGTCCCTCTAGGTTAAGACAGCATCTGCCAGCTACAGTATGTCCCTGTAGTCTCCTACAAAGTGTCATTAGCTTCATTTAGTCTTGCTGTTTGTTTTTGCTGAGAGTCAATTGAACCGTCACCCCATTATGGCGTGCAGGTTAATTTAAGGAGATCCAAAAACAGTTGTGTTTGTCACAGTTAACATATATAACAAGAGTCCAGTCGTTGGCAGAGTCCAGTTTTTACTTGTATATCAGCTGATGTGTGTGTGAAGAAGTCCAAATTAATGATGTGGTAAGGTTTTTAATTTACTACACATTGTTCTCTACTCCCTAAATCCACTTATTTAAATACCAAAAAGACATAAAGACCATCCTTGACTCTGGAATCAAAGTTTATCACACATCTTCAGCCGTGACTCGAAAGTGGTCTGGAGGGGCGCTGACTTTTTAATCCCTGCCATCTGTTGTGTAGATCAGATCCCACTGTATGGCGACCTTTATGTAGGCCACCCTCCATCCACGCCACACACACACACACACACAGACACACCAAGAGGGGAAAGATTGGCACTGTCTAATTCCATCTAAATCTCTCTCCATGGACCCACTCAGTAGTTTCCCCTCACTTCCATCTTAGGTCATATTGAAGGAAAAGAGGCAGCCTGTGAGGGAACGCCTGGCGACATGCACGAGCAGCTAAGCCTGTGACTGCTGCAAAGTGCCTCCCTAGAACATGCTCTTGTGTGAATTTCCCAAGTCCATCTTCTTTTTTTGGATTTTATATCCATGAAATAACAAAGCTGCATAATAAACCTCCCCTACCCCCCTCCATCCCTTCCTTGGCCCAAATGTCAAGGCTTAATCCTACCAGAAAACCCCTGATGATCTTGGCAAAAGACAGAACACTTTGGATGTAGATAGAGAGCAGAGCAGATGAGTGAGGACTGAACAGGGAGGATGAATCTGGAGGAAAAGGTGGTGGAGCGAGAGAAGGGAGAAGAGAATAAGGATGAGAGCTGATAAAGAGAGGGGAGGAGGAAGAGAGAAAAATGGGAGAAGAGGAACTGCAAGAACGAGTTGGAAGAAGTGTGAAGCATACGGTGCAACCCCCCAACCCTCCCCCACCACCTCCTCCTCCTCATTAAGTCAGTCAATGTGACAGGAAGACTTATGTAACACCCCAGAGATGGAGGGAGGAGATGGAGAAAGAGTAACAAGCAGGAGGATGAAAGAGGGAGCAAGGAGAGCAGCTGTGAAGGGGGGGAGAAGTGATGCAAAGAAAGAGGAGCTGGTAGAGAGATAAAGGGGCAAAATATGAGAAAGAGAAAACTTAAGACAATTAAACAGGAGATATGTGAAGGGAGGGATCCGGGCTGGAGAGATGAGGAGAAGGGGGGGGAAGATAAAAAAGCAATTGAAAGATCTACCGTGCCTTTTAGTGTGGCTCTGCTGGCTTTACACTTTTCATTTGTTTTGTGCGGGAGAGATTAGCAGGAGGATTAAGAGAGCGACTCTCCCGCTCCTCATTCTTTCTGTTTCCATCCCTCTCTCTCTGTCTCTCAGATGGGTGCATTTGCTCACTCACTCATCACACACGCGTACAGTATAATGACATGCATGTATGAAGTGTGTGCATGCAATAATGCACTGTACATATCAGGGCTGCGACTGACCATTATTTTTGTTCATACATGAATCTGCCAGTCAAGCATGCTTGGTAAGTATGCAAAATGTCAGAAAACAGGGGGGGGGGGGGGGGGGAAACAACATCACAATCTCCCAGAGCCCAACGTGACAATTTGAAGTAGCTTCTTTTGTTCAACCCACAGTCCAAAACCCAAAAATATGAAATTTACCATCATGTAAAATCTGCAGATTCTCACATGAATCATTAAATTAATTAATTATTTGTCAGTCTGGTTGTCAGTGGATCAACTAAAGCACAAAGCTCTGCCATGCATATGCATGTGCACAGTTTGTGTATACGTACGTAAACAGGCATGAACAGGATGAAAGTAAGCAGACGCAAAAATGCACACACACACTTTCCCTCTCACACACACACAGACACACATATACACACATACACACACTGTTTTATTCAGGCATTGAGGTAGATTTGGCCGTGAGCCAGTGAGGTGTAGAGGTGATTGGGCAGCTTGGGGCTCTCAGACCATGTTTGCCAGTACATCTGGCTCGTTCTCTCTTGCTCTCACTCACTTTATCTCACCCTGTGTCTCTCCCTCTCTCGTATCCACCTCCTGTGCTCATCCTCCTCTCTCCCTCCACTTCTGCTGTTCATGCTTTCTCTTCCCTTCCCATTCTGCTCTCCATCTGTCTCTCTCACTCGTTCCCTTTATCTCAGTCACTCTTCTGTTCAGCTCCCCCCCCCCCCCTCTTTTCCTCTCCTTCTGTGAAAAGCTTAGCTTTTCTCCCTCCCTCCTTTTAAACAGCAAAAAGCAATTTCTCTCCCTTTGTCAGGGCGGTTGGCGGTAAGCCCTTAAGTAGGGATTTTCTGGTTTGGCTGGAATGCCATTAGGTGAGCTGGCGGTGACGTGCCGTGACTGACGTGCCGAATCTTTTTGATGTCGTGATGTCACAATCCAGCGGAGGCTGTGGTTATGATATTGTTGGCGTCCCCGGAATGAGGGGCTTTAGTGGTCATGTCAGGAGTAAGTCTTCATAAATCCTTTATGGCACAGAAATATTAAGCTTCTTTGGTGGTACAGGGACAGAGGGAAAAACATGGTGGAACGTGCACACGTGTACAGAAAAGAAGACACACAGACACAAAGCCACCCACGTGCACGACTATGCTGAAACACAAACACAGGTGCATGTGTACTCCAAGAGTTGGCTCACACTTTAACACACACACAACCAGTCACAGTGTTCAACAATGTTCTGATTCATTTCAATTTGGGACCTTTGACACCGTCCTAGTGGCTGGAGTATTGTCCTCTTTTTCACTTAAACTGCACACACACACACACACACACATGCACACTCACACATCTGGCATTTCCCTTTCAGGCACACTTATTTTAGTAGAACAGAGGTCTCAAACATAAGTGTTACAGATGTGAAAATAACAGATTATACTTGTATATTAAGTGGAAATCATTTAGAAAAACACAATGATCCATTAGAGAATGTGTACATGAACGCGTGAATGCTTATTAGGATCGTAGTAATGCCCATGTGAATGGTCTTCACAAAGAGCATTATATAACTGTCCATCAAGTCTTCGTTAGTTCCTGTATTTGCTGAACTACACACACACACACACACACACACACACACATACAAACACAGATTCACTTTAGCTTGAACTTGACTTAACTTTTGTACACATCTTTCCGTGCAGCACCCCCCAGATTTACACGGACCCCAGAAGACCAAACAGGAGTCCAGGGGGGAGTGGCCTCCTTTGTGTGCCAGGCCACGGGGGATCCACAGCCCAAGATTGTCTGGAACAAGAAAGGCAAAAAAGTCAGCAACCAGAGATTTGAGGTATGATGCTGAGATACTAGTGGAGGAAGTGTCTCTTTTTTCCTCATAATACAAACTTCTTCTCATGCTGAAGTGGTGAGAACTCAAATGGGAACGGGTTAGCATCCCACAACACAGCGCAGCAGAGGTTCTCTGGCTGTGTGGACCAGCTGTGCTGCAGGTCTTGCTGTTTTCCTCTTATTATTCCCTTTATTCCCGTTCTCACAGCATTGTATATGTATGACTGGTCAAACACAGGGGTAACTCATAACATTAGTAATGGCTGTAGAGCTGACGCAGATTCATTTTTAGAGTATAGACAGAATATTCATCGGAAACTCCTCTGATAATCCATTAATAGTTTAAAACATGGTTATTTGCTTTCTTGCAGGGAGTTAGCCTGAATGAGGAGATCAATACCATTCTCGTGTCTGTCCATTAAATATGGAGGTGTAGCCAGGAGCCAGCTTAACCGAGCACAAATGGGGCAAACAGTTAGCTAACACCCTGTAAAACCACAAATTGTCCTTTTTACATTTTGTTTTTGTTGATTAAACAAACAAGATGCAACAAGTTTTTGGATTTTAGAGGTGCTGGTAGGTGGATTTTTTCACCAGTGGACAGAGCTGGGCTAGCTGTTCATGCAAGTCCTTACGCAAGCTAAGCTAAGCTAAGCATATACTGGCTGTACCTTCAAAGCCTGTTTGACCAATAAAAGATCAATCTTCTCCTGTAACTCTGCAAGAAAGCAAATAACCACCTGTTGGTGGAAAACAAAGGGAGACATTTGAAGACATGGGTAATTTTTACCATTTTCTGACATGCTATAGGCCAAACAATGATTGATTCATAATAGTTGTGAAAATAATTATTTGCTGAAATGGCTGAGTTACATTTTGGTTAGCCAGTTTCAGTATTGCTGCTATTGCTGCTGCTGAATGGAACAGAGCCAGCATTAATGTCAACACGTCCACCTGTGCTTTCCCTTTGATGCCACTGTAACAAAGGGACTGTATTTATTGAAAGTTGACTTTTAAGTCAGTAATGAGTGTTTTGTTTGAGGTTTTTTCCATCAGTATACATACAATAAAAAGTCTTATTCTAGCAATACCCAAACATCATCCATTACCAGTTTGCATATAAAGCCAAAATTATTTTAACAAATAGTTTAAAGGTTTGATCAGTTTACCTGCTTCTCTTCATTTGTACTGGAAAGGTTAGAAAACTGTTTGAAATGCCATCTGCTCCAGTGCTTTCATATGTCAGATGATGCCTTGGGCTACAGTATATGAAATTCTTATATGATCCGTGCTATTAGTTTCCAGAAGGCTCTAACCTTTGATTTATTTCTCCACCTCACAAGTCACTCTTAGATGGAGATGTTGAACCAGGCTCTCCCCTCCACAGTCAGTGTCACCCTGAGCTCAGGGTGCTTTTCCACTTTAATAAGTGGAGTTTCCTTCCAGGTTTAAGTTCATCTTCCTGTCTTCCTATTTGTGATTAAATCACTTGGGGAGATATTTTATTTTTAATCCACCGTATATAAACTCAGACTACCTGCTGTATATTTCTCTTTCCTGGCCTGTCAGTCAGGAATTGTTGTGGGATTTCTTTTTATTGGATTTAGCCAGCAGAAACCTTCGCAGAATTCAGAATCCAGATTTATTACATGCTTGTATTAAACTTATGCAAGGGCATTGGAAATGCACAATCCAGTATTTCTAGAAGAATCTTAGATGGTTACGTTTCCTAAATATGACAAGGACAAAAGAGATGATCAAGGACAATTGTGATTTCAAATATCCTTTCTCTTTGTCAGTTCAGACATAAGTTGCAGTGGGCTGCTTGTGTGCCGCTGCCTGAAATCCATTTTAATGTGTGTAGTAGCGATTGATCCCAGACTGTGGATCCAGGTATGCCTTGTGGCTCAGGATTAAAGCTGACTAGTGTTCTTGTACTCTCCCAGCTCTGTCCCTTCAGCTTCAGCTTGCCCAAATTAAACACAATAAGGCCCTCTAAAACTTCTTTTTGTCTCTGAAAATGACTGTTTATCACTTGGCTGCAAACAATGTTGAAGCTAAAATTAAAACCAAACAGCAGCACCAGTCGTGGTCCAATGCTTGAGCTGAACATATAAACAAGCCTGCTGCTACTGGATCTGTAGTGCAGCACAGTATTTTAAAGCGGATGGTTTTAGAGGAGGTTTCTGTTTCTTGGGGGCAGCAGAATAAAGCTAGAAACACAACACTGACTTAGCTGCCCATGTATAATGAATGAATGTATTTATTAACTCTCTTTTAGCTCTGTCTTTTCTCTCCACCACAAAAATAACTGGCTCTTTGGCTGCTAACACAGCTGCTAAATGCTCCGCTGTCTTCACCAGTTAAGCACTAACATTTGTTGCCCAGTGCCAGGGAGGTAGTGAACAATGAGATTGAACCAGTCAAGATTGGGGCCGCAAAGCCAAATATTAAGTAAAGACTAGCATAAAGCTGCAAATTCGGGGGATAATTCTCTATGTTTGCCAGTCACTGATTAAAGCCGCTTTTACATCTTTTCCTTACAACAGGTAATAGAATTTGACGATGGGTCCGGCTCGGTCCTGAGGATCCAGCCTCTGAGGACCCCCAGAGATGAGGCAATTTACGAATGTCACGCCTCCAATTCTGCAGGAGAGATCACTGCCTCCACCAGATTAAGTGTGCTACGAGGTCAGTGTGAACACACACGTGCATGCTATGTTTCTGTTCTGCTGCAAATCCATAATTTTTTTAAATTCATTATACTCTACAAAAATCAAAGCCTTGTATAAGATACAGTCTCTATATATCTGTGCATCACCAACCTGTGAGCAGAACTGACGTAGCGGAAACACTTTATTGTTTCTTAAATGTAATAACATCCCTGTAATTTAGTGTTTGCATCCAGCAGTAATACCGTGTATACAGGTGTAACCAGAGTGATTTAACATCAGCCGACCTGCTGCTCTGATAAAGCAGAAGATCTTCAGTTTAAAATTATAACCATAAATGGGGATGTTTGCTCTGGACGGAGTAGGTTAAGGTATAATCCAGGCGAAATCAGTTTTTAGTCAAATTTGAGTTTTGAGTTGAGTTTTTTTTGTTCGTCAGTCTTCTTGTAAAGCCAGCATGTGTCCTCAGATGCAAATATATATGCAAGTGCAAGCATGGGTCCACTGCGGTAGATGGCTTTGTTAGTGTTAGCAAGAGTCCATTAATGCAGATAGTGATGTTAGTGTTAGTGGAGTCCATTAGGAGAACATTATGTACCGGTAGTTTGAAGCTCAGGAGTGTCTTAGTGAGTGAAGCTGCTCGACTGTGGATAATCACATCGCCTGCCTTTACAGTACATGCTCGTGGGGAAAGGACGTGCAGCCTGTTGTTCTAGCTTCTCATCTCTCTCTTTCTTTCCCGCTTGTCTCTCAGAGGTAATAACATAGTCTACACTTCTACCTCTCCCCTCTCTTCTCTTTCGGTCTCGTCTGTCTGCGTTTTCCTTTTCTCCCTGAGTTCATTCCCTCATACTTTCTCTTCCTTATGACCTCACCCTTTCTCTCTGTCTTTTTATACACTTAGCTCCTTCTCTCTCTCTCTCTGTCTCTCTCTCTATCTCTTTCTGTCTCTTTATACGCTCTTAGGTCCACTACACAGCAACCTCTAAATTATTCACATCAGACCACTCTTTGCATCTTCTGCGCTGTTCCGCTCCATCCGTTCAGAATTTTTCCTGTCTCACATGGTTGTCTTTGTTCGTGTGTGTGTGTGTGTGTGTGTGTGTGTGTGTGTGTGTGTGTGCAGGCAGGCATGCTCAGTTGTGCGTGTACATGTGTTTCTGCATCTATTTTTGATTTCTCCTGCCTCCCATGATGGAAGCGAGCTGCTCGTGTCTAATCTTTAGCTTTATCTACCATAACCACTCATGCACACACACACAGGGGTGGACACACACATATACACACACACACACACACACACACACACACACACACACACACAAACTTATCCTCAATCTAAGACAGTCAGTCTTTATGTAGTGATTAGCCTCTTTCTACTCCTCTGAGGAGTCATTGTGTTGTGGATGAATAAAAGGCCACCTGGGAGCAGCTAATAGCCCCTGATAGACTGTCAGTACAAATGTCAGTAACAAAGTGCACACCTCCCACACACACATGTGCGCACCCACACAAACACAGACACGCAGATTCACTCACACACACACACACAGTCTTGTCAGTCATGTCTCTCTGTCTCCCCTGGCTCTGTAAAGGCACAGCTCCAGTGACTGACTGTCTGACAGGAGGGATCCGGTGTTAAGGTTAGCCGGCTTAATTACTGAGGATTAGAGCCAGGCTAATTGAAATCTTGGTTTCCAGTAAATCACTGTGATTGGCAATGGCTGAAATAATAATGAACTTGAGAGCAATTATATGCTTTAGGATCCAGTGTACGGTCAGATACTGTATAATTCATGGCTTGGTAAAAGTCGAGTGTGCTTCTGTTTAAATTTGTCTAAATGAGTCTTAAAGTGCTTTGGTCTGAAAATTCAAGTTGGAAATATGAAAGATGAAGTTCTGACCGGTACCCATTATTTAAATATACGTTAAAGGACCATTCTGTTTTTCTACTACCTGGGTCTGCAAACAAAGCACTGAGATGGGTACAATGAAGTCTGACGGTGAAAGAAACATGAGCGGTCAGATGATCAGACAAGTTGAAAGCAAGCCAGCAGTTTAGTATCCAGACCACTTTATTTGGAGGTTAAACTGAAAGTGAGTGCAGCAGAAATGTTGTAGTCTAAATGTGGTGGGTCAAGGTTGAACCACAAAGTGGGTCTGTAACTGTAGTGGGTCTACAGCAGACATAATGCTGCCTCTTGCAAAGAAATTGGGCAAACGTGAGGGTTTGTTTAAAACCTGTGATCATCTGAATGCTCTTTTTTCTCACCCTTTCAGACTTTCAGTACTGTCACTGCATTCCCAGATCTCAACAGCTATCTAGGCTGATATGTAATGTTCTTACTACTGACAGGAATGGTACAAAAAACTATGAAAATAAGACCTAGATTATGATAATTTCAGTCATGGATTCATTATTTATATTCCTGCCATTGTAATCTTAGATATTCCCACCTGACCATATCATCATAAACTGACTGACACAATTGTAAAATCTATGGCAACCCCATGGTTAGGTGTACCTCATATTAAGTCTACCTTCATATGGTCACAATGTGGTGGTGCAGCCTGCAAAACAACTTAATGTGAGGCAGAAATGAAAGAAACTTGGACCAGAGTTGAATGAACGCATGTCTGACACAATACATGTAAGAAGCACAAAGTATTGCAGGAGAGCTTTGTTGGATTACAACATATCATGTAGGTGTTAATTTTATTGCATCCATCAGTTTCTAGTGTTAATCCCCCGAGTCAGTCACGAATGGCAGAAATAGGGTTGTTTGCAGGTGCAGATCAGGCTTCTGATACAGCAGCCAGCTCATGCTTTAGTTCCCATGATTGTACAGTCAGACGTGATTTGCAGCCGTCCAGATTTGCAGATGACAAACCCAGCGAGCGATGTGTGTGGATTTCATTTTGGGTCTCACATAAAGAGGACAGTGTTCGCACAGAAGTTCCCATGATTGGGAGTCCGGGCTTTTCTATGAGCTGTGAAATTATCTGGATCTCTCACAGTGGAAACAGAAGTGGGAGCGCATCCAAATGAAACAGTGGGATGTGTGGAAGGCTCCGTCAACAAGGCAGTGTAGGGTTACACATCTGCTCTGACCTCAGGGGGCTCTTAACTGTTCAGCAGCGCACGCACATGCACGCGCGCACACACACACACACACACACACACACACACACACACACACACACACACTAGAGCAGCTTTGTCCCAAACGCACTTTGGTGTTACTTACACCTGTCCCCATGATGGATGGTGGAGAGCTGGTTATGTGCATGTGTTGATATGCGTGTGTGTGTGTGTGTGTGTGTGTGTGTGTGTGCATGCATCAGCCCATTCAATCCACCCTGAATCACTTGTATCACTTCACACCTTGTCAGCTTTAAATTAAAAGAAGCTTGTTTTGTTTTCATCTGCACAAAAAAGCATCTGTCTGTGTGTTTGTGCGTGTGTGTTTTCGTCCAGTATGTGTGCATACCTGTGCTTTTGGCTGACTGTGTTCTCGCACACACCTCCACCAACACATATCCGCAGCTTCTTTCTTCTTCTATTTTCTTTTGCACGTGTGAGTGGTTGTAGAGGAGGGGCAGTGAGAGATGCGTGGTCTCAGGGAGTAGCATTTGAACTGTGCGTCGACACTGTTCAGTGCAGTGTCCCACCCCAGGTAGATGAAATAGAATGCATTATTACTGCCGACGAGGGGCTGGCTTTGAAGTAAGCGTTTGCATAATGAAAGCGGAGAGAATCAGGATTGTTATGCTGTATGGGTCCCTTGTGCTCTCTCTCCCTTTCTGTCTGTTTTGCTCTTGCTCTCTCCCCTGTTTTCTCTCTGTTTTCCTTTCTGTCACTCTTTCTTTGTCTCACTATATTCCATTCCATTGTGCCCTCTCTCTTTTGCACTTTCCCCATCTTTTGCCAGCCACCCACACACTCACACACACAAACACCTTCTCATCTTGTTCCTTTGGTTTATTATGTCCATGTTTCCATTTGTCGGGCGTTGTGATTGATTGAAACTGGAGCTGTTAAAAGGCCACACACGCACAGCAAAGCCAGTGTCTCACGCCCGGTCGGCTATGGTTCGATGGGCTAGTACCAGAATTAGCATCTTCTTGGTGAGGTTCAGCGCTAGGATTTCCCGTTAATGAGGCTCTGTGTGGTTGAGAGGGATAAAGTCACAGGGGATTCTCGGTAATACAAAAAAAATGGGGGAAAAATTAACTGCCTTCTAGATCAAATACAGCACAGACGCGTACAGAAACACACGGTCCTTGCTCATCTGTCTTTTTTTTAACGTGTCTATCTTTGTCCTCTTTATTATGGATGACTCATGAATCTGACATTTTACCTCGCAGTTTCAAAGTGCAGCCTTGAACAAAGTTGAGAATGTGTTTTAAAAACTGATTTGCTCAGAACCTATTTGATTCCACGGGTGAATACAGTATCTTTTCACTCTGACTGAGTTCAGGCGTCTTTGATCCCCCACCTCCTCCAAGCATTGTCCCCTCCTCTCCCTTAAATCTCCCACTTCAGCTGAATGAAGTTGGCCCAGTGCCTTTGATTTCCTTTATCACAGTGGAACGCCTCTTCATGTTTGATTTAATTGCCTCAGATGTCTATGAATTCACGTTTGATTTGCCATCCCAAAAGGGTGCGAGTCCCGGTGGATGTGTCGTTATTGAGATTCACCTATTTGGTTCGTGCAAAAGGATGGAGGATTGTGTGCAGTAGACTGAACCAGGCAAAAAGTGTAGCTCAACTGCTAGTGATTCCCAGCAGAATAGAGAGTATTTGACTTCCAATTGATTCATATTCGAACAGCAGTTGCCTAAAGCTTTGGTGAAATAGTTTGTCAGGTGCAATGAAATGTTACTTATTCTATTTGACCTCACTGTTGGATTCTTGAAAAATCTTGCCCCCAGGCTCAAGTCTGATGCGAAACATATTTCAACTCTAAATTAAATCAAAATTTCATTTTTGCATTTGACCAGCCAGTTTCCCTTATATCCTTTTCACACTGGACTCAACATGCTTAGTCCGCACAACATTAAATATAGGTTGTTGTTAAAATTTAGAGAGCAGGCAAGCAAGAAGGCTGAAAGAGACATGCCCCTAATTACTGATTATATGTCTTCCGTGCGCCATGAAAGCAGCAAAAAAGGCATTATTCAACAGAAGTCCATGAAAGATGAACGATACGGGTGGGAAATTAATTATATAAATTAACAGGTAACTGTGTGTGCGATGGTGTGTGCTGCTCTCTGTGCAGCTGATTTGCTGTTAACAAGGAATATAATTTATCTAGTCAGAGAGTAGCCTCCATGCTGGTACTGCAACACTGACACAATAGTTTTATACAAAAAAAAAAGGAAGAACTTGATGGATTACATTTGCCAAATTTACAGGAGGGGACAAATAATTAGGAAACTGTCATAGACAGCATTTCACAAAGTTTCTCCAAACTCAATAACTCACAAAACTCTGTGATTTTTAAGGGAGTCTTGGCCTAATTTGCAGCCACCTCAATTTCACGTGCAGTTTTTCCTCTGGAGGACAGAGATTCGATCTCAGTGAGGATAATGAGAACTCATTAAAAACACCAGTTGTAAATGCAGAAGCTAGAACAGATTGTTTATAAGAACAATAATGGACCTCGATACAGATCCTATTTTAATACCAGGCGTAAATTGGGGGAGACTATCTGCAAGTTAGGATTAATAAAAGGAATAGTTTGACATTTTCTGAAATACGTTCATTGACTTTCTTGCTTGAGAGTTAAAAGACTGATACCATTCTCATATCTATTTGTTCCTTGTGAAGCTACAGCCAGCTATTGGGTAGCTTAGCATAGCATAACAGGGAACAGGGGAAGCAGCTAGCCTGGCTCTGGGAAAAAAAATCCTCCCACCAGCGTCTATTTTGTTTTACACAAGCCAAAGTGCTGACAGCGTGAATGACAGGTTGCAACCAGAAAATGGGGTTATAGAACAATTATATTGACCAAGCCTTTTACATAATGTTGTATTCAACATAAACAGTGTTCACTCATAAGAACCGGAGCTTTTATGAGGCTTTTACCACAGAGCTGACTGATTGTTAATTAGAAAAGGGGGGGGAGGGGGGGTTCCAGCATAGTTATAATAAACTTAAATGTCACAGCTTGTTGAACCTATTGAACTCGCTGCTCTCTCAGTCTCAATGGTACGTCTATGCTAATACTAGTCAGAGGAGAGGACCACAGGTAGAAAATAAGTCATCTTAAGACCTGGGTGTAGACATGACAAGGTAAGGTTACGGTATATATTTTAAGCTATAAAGTGGCAAAAGATCTCTATGTACAAGACATCTTGTGAAATCCGAAGGAGTGCTTGCACCCCAGGATGTACTTCTGCAGTTACATACTGTGCTCTCAGTTTCCAGTTTATTTGGTACACCTGACTAAAACTAATACAAGTCTAATATAACAGCCCTGCAATAAATCCTCTGTTCAGGAAGGCTCTAATGTTCCTTTTTTGTTGAAACTGTTTTAGAGAGATTTAATTTTATGATAATCTTGGAGGCTGCAGTGTGTGGAGCTGTTCAGCTGTACTTCATTATGCTGGCTTTTGTTTAAATCAATCTAGGTAGACTAAATATTAGAAACACCTCTCATTATGGCCCAATACTGTTCAGTCTCCAAAATGACCATAAAGTTCATACAGTTTCAACAAAAAATGAGAATTATACCCTTAATGAAGGCAGGGTTTATTGCAGGATTGTTGGATTAGGCTGAATAAACTGGCACCTGAGTGTATATTTGTGATTTAGAAGAAAAATAACTTCTCTGCTCCTAGAAATGATGATTATATGCAACTAATTTGCAACAGCAAGTTTGTTCTGAGAGAAGCCAAATGCAGACTGATTTATGTTTTCTATTAACATAATGAGGTAAAAATGTGATACTGAACATATGTTTCCTGACAATATATTTCATCTGTTTTCCACCAAATTCTTTCAGTGCACTATCCACTCATAGTGACTGCAGCGTCTTCATGGTTATGTTTAGGCACTTGGTGAAAGTTTGAAATATTGTAGGCTTTTTGATACAGAAAAACTCAGCAGTGACGTGAGACATAGTTCTTTTCTAATAGTCAAGCATTTAACCAAAACCGTGATTATGAATACAAATTAGTTGCATATAAACGTGACTTGTAGGAGCCAAACTTGCAAACAGGAATGAAGAGAGAAAAAATGTGCAGAGAAGTCAAAATATAAAGCTCGAAATAAAATGCTCAGCGTCTTCTCTGCATTAGTCATAGCTGTGTGAATGCAAACACAAAAAGAGACGAAGCTTAGACGTACAGCATCACTTTGTCTTTGAAACATGATGTGTGATGTGGATGAAGGTGTGTTTGAGCCCCACTGAGACGACTGTGTGGGCTGCAACAGGTAAAAAAAAAAAGGTTTGGAGGCTTGCTGAAGAGTCGTCACCACCTCTGTTTGACTCGTATTTTGTATTTGATCTTTCTAGAGGACCAGCTGCCCTCGGGGTTCCCCACTATAGACATGGGTCCCCAGCTGAAAGTGGTGGAGCGTTCTCGGACCGCCACCATGCTCTGTGCTGCTAGCGGCAACCCTGACCCAGAAATTACCTGGTTCAAGGATTTCCTGCCAGTCAACACGTCCAACAACAACGGACGAATCAAGCAACTCCGCTCAGGTAACCGCTGCTTTTATCCCTCCATTCTTTCCCTTCCCTTCAATCCCAGCTTTGATTTCCACCGGAAGGTTTTTCCCCCTCCCTCTATGCTTTTATCCCTCTCTCAATATCCCCCTCCCAACCCATTTTTTATTTTCTGTTCCTACAAAGCTTCTGTTATTCTTGCCCTTGTTCACCCCTTTTCTTATTGCTGTTCCACACTCTGTGGTTACTGGCTGTGTTTCTCAGCTGCCCCTCTCTGCTGCTGCTGCTGCTGTGGTATCAGTTGACTGTGTGTGCGGTTGCCAACTTTTCCTAACTCCTCAAGGCCTTAATAAAAAAATGAAATCTCCACTTTTCTCCTTCGCTTTCCTCCAAACTCTCTGAGGTCCTCCTGTGCAAATCACCATCACAACCTGTTTAATTTTTCACTTACTGAAAACATTATGAAATATTTGGAACAGCACGCATCAGTGCGCAACATGTCTCCAGTCATATCTCGACAAATGTCTCTCAGGATTTGTGAGGTAAATCCAGGTGATGGTGGCGTGCACTGTCGGAGCAGCCTCTCCAAGATGGCTCACTGCTGTGACTAAACAATCAAATAACCTTCTGCTTTTCCTTATTTCATGGCAAATGCGTCTTGCATGGGTGTGAAATTGACTCACGGGCGTTGTATTAATGTTAACTGAGAAAATAAAGTGACATAGTTTGTTAAATTCAAAGACACAGAACAAAATCTTCTGCAGCCAAGCAAGTCAATCCATCTCGATCAGCTTTTCAATAGCCACAGTAGTGTGTAAAATCCCAACTTGTAGCAAATTCCCCTCCTTCCTCATTCCTCCTTCTGCTACCAGGGACCAACTCTGGGCCCAAAATCCCTCTTTTGTGATTGGACACCCAACTCTCTGGCTTCTTTATGAATAACAACCTCTTTGCTCGTGTCCCCGACCTTTTTTTTAATTATTCTCTGGCTCAACCCCTAAATGCCCTGCTCAGACTCCCTTTTTGACCTTTATTTAAAAAAGAACAATTGAAAAGATTTACAAAATTGTTTGAACTTACAATGTCAAATACTTGCAATGTTAGCTTGTGATGATTACAAAATTTTAAGCACAAAGTTCTGTGTAGATGATCCATGACTCTTTTGGGGGGGAGTTCCAGTGCTTTTTTTCAAGGTGTTTCTACTAAGTCAACTCCTCTGTGTAACCAATGGTCCGATTGTAATGCCATGTCTATGCTGTTTCTTTTCTCTTTATATCTTTTTAACCACAGAGTCCTTTGGTAAGTGCTTCTGTTCCGAGGCCCACACCCTCACTGTCTACTTTTCTACATACTCTTCACTAATGTTGCTCCTGTTGCTGCTGCTGCTCACCTTTTACAATGTTGAGGTGTTATTAAAATGCATGGCATGCATTTTACTAACAGTCACACACAAAGATGATAGGAGGCACAGATGCACACATACAGAGACATATGCATCATATACATCATTTTGCTTAATGAAGCATACTGTAGATGCTACAAACTGGATACACACACATAGATATAAATACACACATGCACACACATATCTCATCACCCTAGAGGTAGCTGGACTCACCCTCACCTGTGCACCTGCAGCCTTTCCACACCCAAAGAATTACAACAACTTGCTCCTCACACTCACCTGTTTACTTTCCCACTCCTTCACTTATTCAATTATTCTCTCCCTCACTCACTCACTCACTCACTCACTCTGTCATTCACTCACCGACTTACTCTCTCCGCTCTGCTGTATAGAGTTACCGGTCAATAAGCCATCAGCTGTAGATGGCTGTTAGGTAGGCCTCTGGTGGAGCCACTGTAAGGAAATCAATGGCAACCAGGTTTCAGAGGTTGACTGTGCAGTGTAGCAGGTATATACTGAACCTGGTTACCGCTGCGTAGAAGTAGTAAACTGGTCAGTAATCAGTTAACAGCAGCATAATCAAGTCTTTAAAGAAAAACCCACCCTTCATTACTTTTTCATTGTTACATAATTCCCAATCGATCACTTCTTTGTTTTCCGACACTTCAGTCAGTGACGTCCTCAGTTTCCCAGAATGCTTTTTGACAACTTCTAGAGAACATGCCTCGGATGTATGCATCAATAACAGCTTTCATGTTTTCCTGCTAGACAGAGATTTACATCTCTTAACAGCTGAAAATTATGACTAAATATCGTGACGAAAACAAGACGAGATGCAACGTAAATGCTGGTTTACAAAATAAAAACTCAAAAAAATAAAAACATTTGTTGACTAAAACGAGATGAGACCAAGTTACGTTTCGTCTCGTCTCATTTTAGTCAACGAAAATGAAGAGATGTTTTAGCAGTTTTTATTTTGTAAACCATATTTAGTCTCGTTTTTATTCGTCAACAATATTGCATTATATATTTAATTATAGTTATCGTCACATGACCAGCATTTACGTTGCACCTCGTCTTGTTTCTGTCACATTATAATCGTCATTGTTGACGATAATATTTAGTCATAATTTTTGTTGACAAAAGCAACACTAGTCAGAGAGATGTTTTCCTGTGGATATATGGACCAAATGATTATTTGATTCGGCAAGAAAACACTCAGCACATCAGTCAGTAGTGGAAGATCTCCTGTTGCCGCACTGCGTTCTGGTCTGTCAAGGCCACTGCCTCCTCTTTTTGTACGTCAGACTCGTCACTGTATGATTATTGATGGTTGCTTTAAGATTTTGAGTCTACAAACACAGCGTTTGGCCGAGACATGAACTTGACACTTCACAGTTCATGTGACGATTTCTACCTTTTGCCAGTTATCTGGAAGATTTAGAGATGCCTCCAAACAGCAGAAAAATCAATAGAATTTTAGCACTGTTTAAGCACTGGAGGGTGGATTTTTCCTTTTTAAACAGACAAATTTAAACACCACACCACAGGATTACAGCTGTTTTTGAGAGAAGTGGTGGACAAGTGCGGGTTGAAACTCAGGGCAGTGTATTTAGAGTCCCAGTCCACCTCTTAGAGACCCAGATGAGTGCAGTGGAGACACTACCCTACTCTTACAGCCACATCTGCCCCTGCTGCAAGTCAATGAAGTCAAATCAATAACCCTCCTCCTTATAGCTCTGTCACTCTATCTAGTATCTGTCTTTCTCTTCTCAGGCTTATTCTGTCTTTATTTACTCTGTCTTTCTTTTATGCCTCTCTCTTCCTCTCACTCTCTAAGGAGCTATATTTTGAGTCTTTTCTCTCTAATTTGATTCTTCTCCTTTACAAGTTTACCCCTCCCCCCAAAAGTCCCTCCCTTATCCCCTTCTCCTCCTGTGGTACTAACATTTTCTTCTTCTTCTCCTTCTCTAATCTCGTGCATTCATTGCCCACTCAGGTGGCACGCCCATACGAGGTAAGACTGCTGGGAGGACCAACATGACACAGTGGCCTGATTCCTTTTCAACCCCTGGTTCCTACTTGTCTCACAGATCTGAACAGGCAGCTCTGGGTGGATTCATAAATATGGGTTTTGTCCAAAAGACGGCCATATTGGTAACACTCATCCAGCTGCTTCAGATCTGCAGTAGGTGCAAGAGGGGGAATTGGAATTGAGCAACCAGTTCATTATTCTATGACTTTTAATCACTTCCCCTCTTCTCGTCCTTCATCCTCTCTTCATCCTTTCATTTTTCCATCTCAGCCTCAACGTTCACTCTATGACACAGACCTCCATCGCTTCCTTCCTTGCCATATTGTGATCTCTCTTTTGTATCCATCAGTTTAACGTCATTTAGCTTCTTACATCTACTTTGTTTTCAGTAGAAAGCATGATGTGTTTACGACTTGTTTTTATTTCTTAGTGGCTTAGCTTGAGGCGATAAAGCGTACCTCTTACCTCCGTTTGTTTGCTTTTTTTAATTTTTTTGTGACCGGATTTTCTTTTCTTTTTCTATTTTTTTTTCCTTTTTTCGGAGGGGGAGGTGAGGAGGGGGGGTCTTGACCTAAGCTTGACCTGGCCTCTCCTCCCACCTTGTCTATATTTGCCCAATCAAACGTCCCAGTTTTGTTTTCCCTCCCAGCTGTTATTCGCTCAGCCTGAAAAGTCCAGATGGCAAAGACACACAACACACAAACACAAACATGCACATACACAAACACATTTCTTCATGGTTTTTTACCATTACTTCCTCTTTTCTCTGTCATTACCGATAAAAAGCCCCAAACAACCACTTTTTTGATAAAGTTTTTCTGGGCGCTTTTTTGCCTTACCACACCATCTTTGAAGGACCTCTGGTTGACTTTTTTGACAGTTTTTCTGTTTTCAGGGAGCGAGAAAAGCATCGGTCCCTTCCCAAGGCTTTGCGTATGTCGTTCCATTTTTTTTATCTGTTGGCCTTGATGGAGCTCGGTTGATGTCTTTACCTCCTCATTGGGTGTGTTTTTAAAATGACATCACACTCCTGATCCCACTGGTGGATCCGAAAGGGTTGGGGATATCTTATTGCCATGGCAATATCTCTGTAACATTATATACGTGGAAACTAAAACATGATTTGCTCCCTAATATAACTGCATCTTAATTTTCAGCACAGAATTTTCAAAATGCTGTATTTGTGAGTGGATTTCTCCACATTTTGGTTGCTTGGTTTATTTGTTTCTGCCTTGCATGAAGACTACATTCTCCGTTTTTGTCGGCTTTGTATCAGTGTTTTCTTTTTTTTTTCTTTTTTTTTTTGTTTTGTTCCCATTTCTAAGTCAGGAAGCTGACCCTTGTTTGGGTGGTTTCTTGCTGACAGTGGAAGAAACTTGCTAATTCTCTCAATAGATTTTGCTCCCTTTTTAGCCCTGTGCTCCTCATACAGAGTTCAGCTTGTTTTTGCTGAAAGCTCCCTCAGATTCATTTATCCTTTATGCAGTTCTTACCATTTCTATGTTGTGTTTATTTCCGTGTATTTATGAACTGTGCCCAATTGTCTGATGTTTTCCACTTTTGTGTAATTGCTCTTTCTTCCTCACTGTCTTTCTGTGTGACTCTCTCTCTCCTCTCTCTACTTCCACTCCTCCTCTCCATCCCTCCGTCCATCCAGGTGCCCTCCAGATAGAGATGAGTGAGGAGTCAGACCAGGGGAAGTATGAGTGTGTTGCCACCAACAGTGATGGGACACGCTATTCCACCCCAGCTAACCTCTATGTCAGAGGTAAGAGGAGGATAAAAAAACGCCCGTCCTCTGAGCACCAGACTCCAATTAGCGCACTCAGATTTAAGGATCACATTGATAATGGATGTGCAGAGTGGGATGTCTAGTCCAAGAAGATATTCATAAGTTTTTTGCATAGATTGCTAAGGATGTGCATTTATCATATTAATGTGATGGATTAATTCTGTTGAACCTCCTGTGTTTAATCATTCTTTCCTGTATAGCCATAAAACAGGATGGTTTTAGGTCCTTTACATCAGCTATGGTGGGCCTGAATGCTTCACTCAGCCTATTAATCTCTCTGCCCTCCCCTCTTAGCCTTTAGACCTCAGAGAAAAAAACCAAATCATTGTCGGGTTAAGACTTGTGTTTTTTCCCCATATCTGACAGGCATCTCACCTCCTCAGGCGCTGTCTCTTCAGCACACACACACACACACACATACACACGCATACCCACCAAATGTTTGAATCTTGGAGACATTTTTATTCCCGTGGCCTTTTGCTCTGTTGTCTGCCCGCCCAGAAGAAAAATTAATAAATAAAAGCTTTAAACAGCGTAGCATGCTTTTCTGACTCCAACATGGCTCCAAGGGATTCGAAACAAACATACACACACACGACCGAATGCTCACACATAAACACCCATCCAAGTCATACACTAAACTATATATATATATATATATAAACATATGTGTGCGCACACACACAGACACCCACAAAGAGCGCAGAATCAGTGATGTGCGTCTAACAGTGCTTGCAGGGCCAGTAAAATCTTGCAGTGCTGCTCAGTGAGTGTTTGACAGGCGGTCTATGGAGACAGCCGACAGTGGAGGCTGCCTGAAACAGGAAGGCTTTCAACAACACACTGGCCAACTATGGCCTCTGTTTTCTCTCTTTGCTCTCCTCATTTCTCTCTTTCTTTCTGTTTCTCTTTGGCTCTCCCTCCGCCTGTTGCCACCTTGCCATGCTCCTTTGTCTAACTTGTTTTCTCTCTGTGTCCCCTGTCTCTTCTCTGGTACTTTCCGTTTTCCTCTCTTTTCTCTCCTCCTCCTCCTTGTCCTCCTCCCGCCGTGCTCTGTCCTACCTCCCTCTGCAGAGCTGCGAGAAGGTTGGTACAGTTACGCCTGTGTGTGGCTCTTTTGAGTCTCTCCTGAGTATTTTCTTTTCTTCCATTACACTGCCATTTGTGTTTGTGTGTCTCGGCTGTTTCATGCGAGGTACTGAAGGTTTAAACCTGCCTGTACACTTTACTCCTTTGAGATACACTGTACCCCATGTTCTTCTCTTTCTTCCCTGTGAGTGCATGTGTGTTTGCTGTGAGGTTTTTTTGTGTGTGTGTGAGTATCTTTTGTGATTCAGTTCATAAAATATTTAATGGAGCACACCTAAAAACACCATGAATAAAACATTTCGATATCACATGCACCCTAGTGGTGATGTACCAGACTGCCTGAATGCTTGCAGTCTCCTTTGAATGCCATAAAACCTCAACAGAAAAATGATCATCATACAATACAGTGTATAGACGCTGCTTGTTATCCACTGTTCTACACTTTACTGAACAACACAGTCATGAATTTCTAATCACCTACTGCCTTCCTGCTTTCATTGCTGTCTGGTCCAGTGCGTCGTGTCCCCCCTCGCTTCTCCATCCCCCCAGCGGACAGCGAGATCATGCCAGGGGGGAACGTCAACATCACCTGTGTGGCAGTGGGCTCCCCAATGCCGTACGTGAAGTGGATGCTGGGAGCAGAGGACCTGACGCCTGAGGATGACATGCCCATCGGCCGCAACGTCCTGGAACTGACCGACGTGCGCCAGTCCAACAATTACACATGTGTCGCCATGTCAACACTTGGCGTGATTGAGGCGGTGGCACAGATCATTGTGAAAGGTGGGTTTATCAGCATTGATATGAGGAGTGAGGAGAAGAGAGCATGTGCTTAAGAGAGGATGTGATTTTTTGCCCAATTGTTGTCATCGGTTGTGTTCATTGTATGATTCTAGGATATTGAGCTGGTCATCTAAATGTTTCCACCTTTTTTCACCAGCAGAAGTTGATTTTCATGTTAATGAGTGCAGAATGACGGTATAAATCTGAGTCTAACAGATGATTTCTTAGTTATAAAGAGATAGCGTGAAAGATCTCCCCCTGTCTCTCTCTTTTCTCTCTCAGCTCTGCCGAAGGCTCCTGGCACCCCTGTGGTGACGGAGAGAACCGCAACAAGCATTACACTCACCTGGGATTCTGGCAACCCCGAGCCTGTCTCCTACTATATCATACAGGTGTGTAACAGACAAAAAGGCACACTGGGTTTTTTGAGATGCAGAACTTGAGATGCTGGTGGAAGCTGCACAAGATTTTTGTATGAACATAAAGTGTTATTAAGTCAGTAAGTAGGGCTGCAAAAGAAAAGAGTTCCTTGTCTCTCCTGACAGTTATAAAATTGTCAAATTGCAAAATGAAATGTGGTGTCTTATGGGTACTCTCTGCCCACAAGGAGTAATGAATTGAAATACAAACTGTAGCACAGATGCAATGACTGAATACTCATCACAAAAAGCATTCTGCATTTTGTGGCATAAATCTTGGTTTATATATATATATTTTGTGTGTGTGTGTGTGTGTGTGTGTGTGTGTGTGTAAAGCCTTACCTCTCTGCTCATAGAAACCACTCTCTGTGTGTGTTGGGCCTCAGTGCAGAGCTGGGAGTCCTCCATTCTCTGCCTGTACATCTCAAACTCTGCTAAAGCCTGACAGCAACAAAACATTACAACAGCTGCATTACATTGTTCTGCAATACATTACAGCAACTGCAATATGTAAATGCGCAACTGCAATTGCATGCAAGCACTGCTATATCCTACCACGAGCTCAATTCAGATTGCATTAATTCAATTCATTAAAGGCTGCTGCAGAGCTGCGACATAACATAACATGAAGGTAATGACATAAGAAGGAAAACGTCTCTAGAATTTGCAAAGAAGCCACTTTGTGCAAACACAAAACAGTTACACCAAACACAACCAAACNATATATATATATATATATATAAATATATATGTATATGTGTGTGTATATACATATAGATTGATAGATAGATAGCGATATATGTAGGTCCTCCTCTGCACAAAGTTGACTAATGCAGCTTTAAATCAGTATATTCTTCCTCTGTCTTCCCCCCAGCACCGTGCCAAAGGTTCAGATGACCCCTATAAAGAGATTGATGGCATCGCCACAACACGCTACAGCGTGGGTGGCCTCAGCCCATATTCCCACTATGACTTTCGAGTGGCCGCTGTTAACACCATTGGCCAGGGCCCCTCCAGCGAGGTGGTGGAAGCTCGCACAGCCGAGCAGGCCCCCTCCTCTCCTCCTCGACAGGTCAGGGTTTGATATGAAGTGAATTCATGAAATGTCATTTTTACAGCAATATTGCATCCATCACTTGGAACTAAAAGCAGCGCAGTGTTGTTGAAGTTCTTCCTATTTAACCTACAGGTCAGAGGTCGTATGCTCAGCACCACAACAGCAATCATCCACTGGGATGAACCAGAGGAACCAAACGGACAGGTGGTGGGCTACAGAGTCTACTACACCTCAGACAACACGCTGCCAGTCAACCAGGTGTGTACACATGTCCGCTTGATTTTGCTTAATTTTGTTGCTGCTTTTATGAATCACAGATGACTGTTAACTTGACTGCATGTGTGCATCTGTGTGCTTGTGTTGTGCAGTGGGAGAAGCAGATGGTGCGCAGTGCCAACTTCATCACCATCCAGGGTTTGACTCCTAACAAGACTTATTACATCAGAGTGCTGGCCTTCACCTCCGTAGGAGACGGACCCCTGTCCCAGGACCTGCAGATTATAGCCAAGACCGGAGGTAAGAGACGGGAAGCAGTGAGGCTTTTCTTGTGGTTATGTGTTAGACAGATACACCATGTTAAACTGAACATGTTTGCACACATCACCTGCAAGGTTCACTAATCCTGTTTTTCTTCAACGCTGCAGTACCATCCCAACCTTCAGAATTTAAGGGTGAGGCCAAGTCTGAGACCAGTATCCTGTTGTCCTGGGTGGCTCCACCCCAGGGTGGTCCCGACAACCAGATCACAGGATATGAACTGGTCTACCGACGAGCTGACGACACAGAGGAGGTAAAGATTGGTATCTGAGAGGACTGTTTTTCTAGTGAATTCATGAATGGTTTGATGGATGATTCCAGTATAAAGGATGAGTGTATGAATAAATGAATGGATGGGCAGACAGAAGATCTATTCATCTCAATATTAAAAGCTAAGTCAAGTCTTTACAGGATGCTCTTTTTAAACACCATGTAGAGTCGTTACTACAACCTTTTTCATTTGTTTTCTTGACTAAACATTCCCATTGTTTTTCTGTCCTCTCAGAAGAAAGTGAGCTTTGAACCCACCACCTCCTACCTGTTGAAGAACCTGAAGCCTTTCTCCACCTACACCTTCCAGTTGGCTGCCAGGAGCAAGCATGGCATTGGGGCATATACCAACGAAGTGTCCATCGACACACCGCAGACGCGTAGGTCCAACCACAAATACTGTGTGAATGTGTGTGAGTGTGTGTTTGAGAGAGAGGTTTCTCTTTTGACAATGCATAAATTAATTAACACCAAATCTGAAACGCAAGTACATGAAATGTCAGATCTGACCATCATAAATTTGTAAAAAGGCTTTTGGCAGCGTCTGCTTTTTTCGCATTGTCAAAACGGAGCCGCCACGAATCCAGACCTCAACTGACCTCAGATTTGATATTTCAACAAATATATCATTAAATAGCAAATTATTTATGATTCCCAGAAGTTAAATGGTATTTCATCAAAAATACTACCTAACAACTTATGGATGATTGACAGCAAAGTCACTTAATTTGTTGGCTACCAATCTGAGGTCTGTAAGAGAATCAGTAAAAACAAGGTAAGAGGTCAGAGGTTTGTAGGTAGAGATGAACTCCATCATGGATCACAGAGGCTTGGGTAGGCTGTAAGAACAAGTAAGTTATGGGCAGGTATGTTTGTGTGTCAAAGCTCTAGTCAGTGTTTTTGTGTTGCATCTCTTTTTAAACCATTCACTCGTTTTCATTAATCAAACATTTCTACCAAGCAGAAGTGTGACGCCCATCATTCAGTATCTTTGTTCAGCCATCTTGCTTTCTAGTCACAGGGTCATTTTTTCGTAAGAGCTTCTGTTCTCCAGTGTTTTGTTTTCATTTTATGTTTCTTTGTCTTTTGTTCTCTGTCTCTTCGTCTGCTCAATTTCATCCCCATTCCTTCACGGCAAACCTCATTTCCTCACCTCTCCACCCACCAATAACTACGCGCACACACAACCAAATAACATGTACCCAAACGACCCCAACTGTTCTTCCTCTAAAACTGGCCAATCAGTTCCTTCAGCGCCTCCCCAGGACATCACATGCACCAGTCCCAGTTCTACCAGCATCCTGGTAAGTTGGGCTCCACCTCCTCTGGAGTTTCAGAACGGCGTCATTACAGGATACTCCATCCAGTTCTCCACCACCGAGGGCGACAAGGTGTCTAAAAGAATTGATGGAATTCCTCCGGAAAGTTCTCCGTATCTCCTGGAAAACCTAGAGAAATGGACAGAGTATGGAATAACAGTACGAGCACAGACGGAAGCTGGAGATGGACCAGAAAGCTTACAGCTGCTTATCCGCACCGAGGAAGATGGTATGTTCAAACAACAAAACCCCCTGCCTGTCTTAGGACAGTCCGCCCCACTAACAATGGCTGCCTTACTAACATAGCACTAATGAGCTCAAAGCACCGTACACTAACAAGTTTCTTCCACTGGCCAGTAAAGGTATTTTGTCAGTCCTTGAGCTGCAATCTAAACGGATGATGGTGCATTTAAGAACCACTGTCAGACCCTCCAATTTTGAAAACCTCTCCTTTATTCCTTCATAACTGCCAGAAACCTCCAGCATCCGGAAATCTCCTCCTGCTACTCCCTCACCACTGCTCTCTCTTGTCAACAGCAACCCTTTTTTCTCCAGAAGCCGTTTTTATCCTCTTTATTTACCAGCATCGTTTCTTCCGCGCTTTCCCCTTTCTTCTAAAATCCCCTAGTTTTTTGTGAAAAGGGATGACTGGGATTTCCCACTATATTCTCCACTAACAAACCCTCCAAAACAAACCCCTTGGCTGTAGCTTCACCTTGGCCTTTCCACACCTTGGCTTCTCTCCGTGACCGTCTGCCCTTCCTCTCCAGTTCTCAGACAGTTATTTGAACACCTTTAAACTAACTTTATTCAACACATTTAATCGTGACTTTAGGAATTTGTAATATTTTCAGCAATATTTTTGATATTCATGCTTAATATCCCATACTCCTAAAGATTTTTTTCTGACTTTGGCTTTCTTTAGAGTGAATGCATGGGTCAGATAAAGAGAAGTGGCTGGAGTTTTTTATATTTTTTTTTTCTTTTTTTTTTCTTTTTTCGAGAAGTGTAGTTTTTGGCAGTGCAAGCAAAGGTTTTTCTTGATAACAGTATTTTCTCTTTGACTGCCTGCCACTGTTTATCTGCCCATGGCAACAAATCCTTTTCTATCTACCATTCTTATCTTTCACTACATTTGCTTCTTATCCTCCACTGCTTTTTTCCTCCATGTTTTTCCTCAAGCACTCTTATTTTTTACTGTTTTGACTTTTTTTCCCAGACATCAGAACAGAGTTTTAGACTTTTTGGAAGTTTTTGGGTTTTTTTTTTTTTTTTTTTTTTTTACCTTTTTCAGCTTTTGGGTATATTTTTTTTTATCTGCCCCTGAAACCAATATTTTTTTTTTGATTAGACAATAAAAACTTGTTTCACTAAAGTGAAGGCCTTTACTTGAGAGGTTTGCGTGGCCATCATCTGTGATCCTTGACCTTTATCCCAAAATGCATTTTTAGTTCCAAGTGGTCCTCCGCGAGGGGTGGAGGCAGAGACTGTGAACGCCTCGGCCGTTAGGGTGAAATGGCGAGCGCCGGCGCCCGAACGGCAGCACGGTCAGATCCGGGGCTACCAAGTCCACTATGTGAGGATGAACTACGGAGAGCCTCAGGGTCAGCCTTTCATCAAGGACATCCTCATAGAGGACTCTCAGGTGACACTGACATTGACTCTCTAACAAATGAACTGTCAGGAACAGTTTTATGAATGAAACTCCTATTTTATTCTGTGTGAGCACCATTTATATAATACAAGAATACAATTTTATGTAAATTAATCACATTAATTTCATAGTTTTAAACCAGATTTTGTTTTCCTATTCATTGTACAACTGCACAGCCCACAAGGTAGCAAAGCTTCTATATCAGCTTCCTCTATGACGCCTGACTGTATTAGAAATAGCTATGAATGATCCTAAATAAATCAACAAATTGAGCAGAAACCTTCCCTAAGATTGTTTAAAACAAACATTTAGACATTTTGAGAAATATTCTTGTTTTTCCTCTTGCTGAGAAGATCAATACTAGGAGATGGGTAGCTTAGTTTAGCATAAAAACTCGACAAAGAGTGAAACCTTTAGCCTGATTCTGTCCAAAAGTAACTCAGTCTGCCTACTGGCGACAGGGTGTAGCTTCATATTCAATGCACAGACATGAGACTGGTATCTTCTCATCTAACCCTTCGTAAAAAAAAAGCAAATATGAGTTTTTCCCAGTCTGGCCTTAAAGCAACTACTGATCTGGACAGGTTAAATAGGGCATCATTCATTTTCTGTCCAGGATAAATAATTGACATTAATAGATTCATACCTGCCAATTACTGCTGCTGATTTCAAACTGATGCTTATATGGCAGTAAAATATGATGCATTAAACTTGAATATGAAGTCTTTCAGATCATATCCTAAATATTGTGAACTGTTTCTCCCTTTTCTCCATACTGTATCATCGTTCAGTGGGAATATGGTGACTCAGCTGAATACGTGAGTAGACCCTCCTTTAAGCCTATTTTTTGATAGTAATCACAACAAAGCACCGAGAGTAGATGAGTCATATTTATGAGATTGTAGCTTTAAAAATCTCCAAAGACCAGAGCGAGGGCTTAAAACCCAGCAGGACATCTCGTTTTCATTTCTTCATTCTGTGTACTCCAGGATTTTCTAATGAAGAAAAAATGGAAACACATAACATACATAACCGATATGAGTCATTTGTGCGAATTGCCAAAATATTATGACTATTTATGTTTCTGCAGGCCAAGATATGAAGAAAGTATTGTGATTAGCTTTTAGATGGAGGAAAATTTAAATGAGTTTTGAGGGTCTGCAAAGTTAAATGACATTTTGTGTTACAAGTGAACCACATTGAGCTCTGTTGAGATAATTTGATGTGGTTGTATTGAGCTTTGTTGAGAAAATGTATTTCCTGTCTTACAGCAAAAAACTGAGTAACTGTCTGTGCTGGTACACTGTCAGACAAAAAGCCCCAAAATGTGCCTTTGGTCACTGTGGCTGTGACTAGTTTGACCCGGCTTTTTTATTACATTGAAGCCCTGCTCATTGTCCTGAGGGCGCACATAAGTAGTTACCTTTGCAGCTGACAGTGCTTTTTGTTGTTGTGCAGGAGGTGGTTCTTGGAGAGCTGAAGGCAGACACTTCCTACTCTGTATCAGTGGGGGCTTACACTGCCAAGGGTGATGGTGCTCGGAGCAAACCTGTTACTGTCTGTTCTGCCCTACCACGTAAGTGGGTCGACACAGACTTCTACAGAATCACACTGCAAAAGTAAACATGACCACACGTAGCTACTAATGATCACTAATGATCATTAGAGGCTGTTAAATCACTGAATTGGTTTATGTGTCACTCTGTCACACCTTGCTATTTCAGTAAGACGTCATCATTTGGTACCATATTAATCATATGTTGCCGTTTTGCTTGAGGCAATGAATAATGTGCTTTGCAATTATCCTCTAATTATCCTTTCATCATTCTCTCTCTCCTGCTCTGCCCACTTTCCCTCATTTTAGTGCCTGAGAAGCCCAAACTGATGGTGAGCGCCACCGATTCAGGTACTGCTCTGCTCCAATGGTACCCATCGCCCAACCCACCCACCCCGCTCCTGGGGTACCGCCTCACCTTCGGTCGCATTGACGTCCTTCCCTTTACGGTGGTCGAATTCCCCACCAAGGAGAACCGCTACACAGCCCAGGACATCCACAAGGGAGCTAACTATGTGTTCAGACTCTCTGCCCGTAACAAAATGGGCTACGGAGAGGAGGCTGTAAAGGAGGTGACTACTCCAGAAGACGCCCCAAGTGGATACCCAGAGAATGTAATCTTAGAGGAGGCTTCTGCCACCTTCCTCCGGCTGGCATGGAAATCAGTCCCACTAATTGAGCAAAATGGGAAAATTGCGAAGTACTCGGTGCTGTACAAGGATATAAACAGTCGAGGGAACGCCTCAGAAGTTGTGGTACCCGCTCCAGGGTCGAATGTTTTGTTGGAGGGTCTGAGTGCAGATACTGTGTATGATGTCAGGTTGTGCGCATTCACAGCTGTCGGCCCTGGGCCGTACAGCCCCAGTGTCCAGTTTCGGACACAGCGGCTGGACCAAGGTAGGACTCACACTCACCTCCTAACGACCCATCTTCATCGCTCAGGACACAACATACGCTTCCTAACAGCACATTTGTGTAAATATCTTGCACAACAAGTCCCACATGCACACTCAGACACACAACATCTGGTGACAGCATCCTAAGTGTCCTTTTTCGTTGTCTTGTCACTGTAGTCATAGACCCAACGACCTTTTCCCAAAGCAAGGTAAGAGTCGTGGGTCTTGGGCGAGTGTCCCTGTCCAGTCACACTCACTGTGTGCTGTTTAGAGCAGATAGCTAAGTTGAGACTGGTACTAGAGAATGATACAGGTAAGGCCATTCATTTTGCTTGAGTGGAGCGATGAAATGGACTGGAATCATATTCATGTTTATCTGTTTTATTTTTTTATTTTTGCACCTTAGTTTTTGCCACCAACTTCAGAGTGAAGGCTGCCATGAAGAACTCTGTCCTGCTGACCTGGGAGATCCGAGACAAGAACCCTGCCCAGCCATTCACCGTGAGTAGATTTGCATTTTATCATACCTAAATGTAGTTGAATAAAAACCATAACTCAAATAGGCCAGGACTCTAATGGTACACAAACAAATAAAGGCAGGGTGCAAATACAGGATGGGGAAATGAGCTGTTCTACAGTGACTCACACTGTAAAGTCAGCATAATTTATTATATTATTTCCAACCATTCATTGCCTGTTTTTCTCTGTGTTAGTTTGCTGTTCGTTAATTTCAACACTTCCTGTTTGATAATTGATAAAGCCTGGCAGTCATACAGTTCTATAATGCCTCTTGAGCTGCTGGAAAGCTTTTAATGTAAAATAGATAGAAGAGGTGCAGCTACAGCAAAGACAACAGACAAAAACATGGAGACTTTGTGATAAAGTATAATTAAGTATACTAAGAAAATTAAAGGGGAAATTAAAAAATAATATCCTCTGTGAAATAAAGCCCTGCTTCTTTGTGTTGAGGCAAATAAAGGCAAAGAGCTCTATTTGAGAGCTTGTGCTGCTTTGTGTTTTACCCTATGTAATATGCAATTTCACTCTGACCTCCCCCATGTGCAGATCCTGTATGGAAAGGGCCAGTCTGTGGAAGTGCATGGGAAGCAGACTCAGAAGCTGATCACCGGCTTGGAGCCGGACACCCAGTACTCCTTTCTGCTCACCAACCGGGCCAACAGCGCCGGCGGTCTGCAGCACCGTGTCACTGCCACCACTGCCCCAGACATCCTAAAAACCAAACCTACGGTGGTGGGAAAGACCAACGCAGACGGCATGGTGACTGTGCAGCTACCAACTGTGCAGACCACTGCCAAAGTCAGGTAATGATGATGGATGAGTTAAGGAGAGTGAGGAGAGTGAGAGTGAAGGATTTGGTGTACTGTAATGGCAAGATGTGAGTATTTTTAGTAGTATTCTGTGCAGAATTTGTTCCAATTAGGTTGTTTTCAAATGAATTGTTCCACAGACCCCATGATGTAATTTCACTTCTTCCTCCTGCTGCTGCTTTTCATTTCTTGGTCTATCCGGGGGATTGCTCTGAGTTGGCAGCAAAGCAATTCTGAGAACTCCAACAACAGGCCAAATGAAAGCGCAAAGCTGATAATCTCATCTGCTTTTTGTAACCAAGAACAGTAGATACCAAGTGGAAGCAGTCCTTCAGCGTTAAACCGTGACCTGAGTCACTCCAGCACAGCTCACATGTTCTCCCAGTCATTCTCCTCTAGTTTGTACCCGTCACATTGGAAACCTTTTGATACTGAATTCGAGATTTCTACGCTGATTATCTCTCTCTAAATGCAAAATTGCCAGATTTAAGCATGTCATTTTCTCACATTTGACATAAATAAGCTACTTTCTACTGTATCAGTTGGCATGGTAGTGTATGCTCAAGTGCAAGCATGGAGCGCCGCAGTGAGTCATCTAGTGAGGACCCATGGATGATTTCGGTGTGTGTGCCCTCACCGCTTATGGTCTGACTGCTTCTGAAGTATTCCCCTACTCCAGTGATTCTGTTTTTGTTTCACACGTGGCTTCAGAAAAGTCTCCCTCTTCCAAAAACAACCACACTGTTTAGATTTAGAGTGCTGTGTCACAGCTGCTGCTGCTGCTGCTGCTGCTGCTGCTGTAACACATATACTGTATTAAATGGTACAGCTCTCCATGGAGTAGAGCACTGAAGGAATACTTTGACAGTTTAGGAAATGTCCTTATTCGCTTTCATGCCTCGAGTTAGATGAGAAGAAGTATGCACCGTAAATATAAACATACCTTTAAAACCTTTTGGATGGAGCCAGGCTAGCTGTTTCCCCCTGTTTCCATGCAAGCTAAGCTAACTGGCTTCTAGCTATAGCTTCATATTTATTGTACAGACATGGGAGTGGTTTCAATCTTCTCATCTCACTCTCAGCAAAAAAAGAAATAAGTACATCCCAAAATGTCCAACTACTCCTGTAAATGCCAGAGCACTGATGTGTCTGCAGGGTTTGAAATATTGAAAACATGGCAAGTTTATAGTCAATTTCCTTACGCCTAAACCCAGTGCGTGCTGTGTTTCAGGGGTTACTATGTGGTGGTGGTGCCACTGAAGAAGCAGAGAGGAGGGAAGTTCCTGAATCCCTGGGAGGAGCCCGACCAGATGAACCTGGATGAGGTGACACATGCAGCACACAGGAGATTACACCAATAAATAGCTAAATCGTGATCATAATAAAGAGCTTAATATAAGGTAATACTGATGTTGAAGGGATTATGATGGCGGTGATCATTATTGAATATGACACAGAGACGGTACGCAAATACAAGTAAATGTTATATGCATGTACAAAAAGCTTATTTGCTTTTAGATCAACTCATTTGAATCGGTTTGTGCTTCCACTGGTTCACTGCAGGGTTGTGTCCTTTTTTTCTGCATGCATTTCTGAACGAGTGTAGCAGATCTTTTTTTATCATTTGAATGCATCCAAAGCTGAAGAAACGATAATATCACCAGAACACATAGACAGTCTTCCAAGTCATTCATGGCATGAGCGCTGAAATCATCCATCCTAAGAATGCGTGGGAACTGTGTTTGATGACAGATTGAGATTTAGCGAAAATACAGATGTCATTGGGGAAAAAGGCTCAGCAGCGTCTGTACTGCCTACATAAACTAAAAAAAAAAGCATGTTAAATTATCGACCCCACACACGTCCTCTATGACTGCTTTAAGATAATGCCATCAGGAGGTTTTAGATTGCCTGTATGTCAAACAAAGGAAGTTTGCTTTTAAGCCAGAAGCCACAGTGTTAGAAATGCTAAGTTTACCTTGTGTGTAGACTGATAAATGCACTGGCACTTTTGGATGTTGTTGGCCAGCTGCAGACTGACCACTGCCATTAATTCCTTGTGTATTTCAACTCTTTGACATCTGGTTTTTTTTTTTTTTTTTTTTTTTGGGGGGGGGGGGTTTCAAAAGCGTACTTTGTTTGCAAGCTCACTCACCTCAAATTGCCCTTGACAGGTGAATAAAGTATTTTGAACTGAGATTTCAGGTCACATAAAGAAAGAATAGTGCTGAGTCTACTGGCTCTGTTGTATCAGACTATTTGTATCTTACTATGCAAAGGTAGACGGCCTGGCCATCCGTTTCCTGTTCAGACCAAATAATACTTTCACATAACATTTCCCACCTAATTCCTTTTTCTAAAGACTTCATCAACTCATTGCGCTGTTCTCAAAGCACATTCATGTGTGAGACATTAGTTTCAGTGGGGTTTTTATGGTACCCACTGTCTCTGTGGATAAATGTGGTAGCTATTCAGTTAATGAAGACATTTGTGCTGAGGTGATAATGCTCTATACAGCCCATCTTCCCTTCACTGATGAGGGGTTTTGTGTGGGGTAAAATTGCCCAAACTGCCCTTCTGAAAAAAGGAATACAATTTCCAAGAATTATGCAAATGATTTTTTAGGAAAATAGTGTCACAATTACAGGGGGATGACTCTGTTGCTTTTACTGTAATCAGAGAAATTAAATTGTTGATTTGCAGTGTGACTGATGGCATTTGATGTTGCGCCATTAGATGAAAATTGCAACTAATTGAAGCCTGCTATTCTCCCATTTTCTATCATTTCTCATCTTTTCTGTCAAACTCTTTGTTACCTTTGTTTCGTTCCTCTAATTCCCTGCTCTCTCCTGTCCTCTCTTTTCTTCTCTTTCAGCTCCTGAAAGAGATCAACAGGACCAGTGTCAGCCGTGCCCTCCGCATCCGCAGACAGGCGGGCCAATCAGATCCCAGGGCCTATGTCACCGCTCACTTTAAGACCCTCCCCCTGGAGTTCACGCTCGGTGATGGGCGAAACTACGGTGACTTCCGCAACCGTCCACTGCAGAACGGACAGGAGTATGTTTTCTTTGTGCTTGCGCTGCTCGACCTCTCGGAGAACGTGAGTAAAAACACAGAGTTCAACTATCAGAATACAGCTTTTTGTCTCAGGTATATGTGAAAATGCATTAAAACCATGTCCTCCTCCAGACTATGTACGCCACCAGCCCTTATTCTGATCCCGTGACCTCATCGGATGTGGATCCTCAGCCAATCGTGGACGAGGAAGAGGGTCTGCTGTGGGTGGTGGGGCCTGTGCTGGCTGTCATCTTCATCGTCTGTATCGTCATCGCCATCCTCCTTTTCAAGAGGTAAGTACAGCATGATGGGAAGATGTAAAATGGATTAATAAACTATCGGATTGGCGAGGGAAGGATGAAGGAAATCAAAAAAGAGACAGGGTGAAAGATTACGAGTTTTGGTGAATATGAGATAAAGAAAAATAATTACAAAGGCAGCTTACATATTCACAGAAGGGCAACAGCTACTCTGTTGGGATTAACTTGTTTTTGTTTCCAATTTGGCTTGTTGCTCCTCTGTGTATTCAATTCAAAATATCTGTTGAGCAATATAGTATATTCCACAGATACTTTAATATATTCCTTACATGTGGTGTCTATCAAGCAGCAGTTCTTAAATCGCCTTTAACAGAGCAAGGTCAGGAGCAGTGGTTTTCCCCCCATCAGACAGAAGAACCCTGCTACATGGAAATGTTGTGGAACTACGGTTCCCAAAATGCTTTTGGAGATGTATTTTTTTTTGTTTCCATGCACTAGTTTAGCTGCTTGAGCCCTGTTTTTTCCAGCCTGTATTTGTTTACAAGTGGCACCATTGAAAGTATAACGAATTAGCAATTAGCAACTATTAGCAATTGGATGTGCAGACAACTCACTGGATTACTTTGATGCTGAGGAAAACTTAAAAACATGATGATTCTCAGGCAAGTTCTGGCATGAAAAGGACCATCTTTTTTATTTATGGATGTAGGGATAATGATATTATCAGGAAGGGCAAGTAATACCAAAACAGGAAATGTGTGTGTCATGTCTGTGTGTTCAGATTTGATTGATCTGAGTTATAACGCAGAACAGTTGCCATGATAATTGGACACTAATGGTTTGAAAAGTGCCTTTCACCTCGTGCAGTATCTTTGCCTTTCCCCCTTCAACTTTCCACCACCCCCCACAGTTTGAAAACCTCTGTACTTACTTACTGTAGGGCCAAATATAGTCTGGACCTGGACTTCTAGCAAAGCCCTTGTTCAGTATGTGTTTTCATCATTTATGAATCATACAGGACTAACATCTGTTATACTAATCACACCAGAGTTTAGCTCAGAAGTTCTCATAGTAAATTAAAAGTGTTTTTTCTGTCATTTGTTCCTAGACTCTGTACACAGGTACAGGTACATAACAGATAGGGGAAGAGAGCATTATCATCCATTAGCATTATTCATGATAATCACCTGTTGTTCTGGCTTGAGCTTTGTTAAAATGCACATGAATAATTGCTGTGACTGATGTGGCCTTGCAAAACTATTAACCTTGATGCTAATGCTATGAAATGTATAAACCCTGGAGTGTAACCTGTTAATGTCTCACTTGTGGCTGAGTTGCACTTCACAGCACACTGTATGTTATTGTATAGTGGATGTCACAGTTAGAGGGTGTGCTGGGAGATGATGTGCATGCAGTGTTGTGTGACATCAGGGTAAGAGCTTTTGTCTTTAGATTTACATTCACTGAGTGTCTTTGTGTCTATATTTAACATATCTAACATTGTAATAAGACACTGATTAGTTTTAATGAGAGGGACAGAACGATAGTCCCTGATGTTTGTTGATTGGACACTAATGTTATTCATCCTTGTCTGTTCTTTTATCTGCTCTTCTCCCTGTTTGGATCCAGCAAACCTGACAGGTAAACAAACACCACCTATTACCATATCCCTGTCCTACAGGGGTATTTTCTTTGCAAAGCCTTTGCAAAGAATGCTTTAGATAATAGATCCCAGAAGAGTCAGGATTTACCTGATGTTTCTTTGATGATTGCATATAAACAGTGCGCTGGGTAAAATATACTAGAAGTTGAACAATTAATCCAGTGCATTTGATAAAGATAAGGGGCATAAACTCAAATTGTGAATATTCAGAATAGGGAACAAAGACAGCTCTGCTGCATGAGTTTGTTCACGTTGATGATTTTAACTAAAAGTCAGTGTAAAAGCAAAGAAAATGGGAGATGCCACTTTTAACCCCTGGCAGATTCTGTGAAATAGGCAGACCGCCACCTCCATCCCAAACAATGAGGCAGTCATTAACATATAAAAAGCTGCAATGCTAATCCAGCAGTCAGCCAAAGCTCTGGTAGAATTCAAAACAGAATATTCCTGAAAATTACAGCTATCCTTGTAAATGTCCAAGGAGCAGTTTTTTGAGGCTTGCTCTGGTGCATTTATTCAAACACAAATTCCAAAAACTGATCTTATGCCAAAGTTTACAAATCCCACATTTTCTTCATGTAGCGAAAGGTTAAATTCATCAGTTTGAGGTGCATGTAAACGCTGCCTGTCGATCCATTATTCCAGGAAAAGAGCCGAGGCTGAGGGCAGGAAGGGCAGCTTCCCCTGCAGCAAAGCTATGTCGTCCCACCATCCCACTGATCCCGTCGAGCTGCGCAGAATCAACTTCCAGACTCCAGGTACACTGGATGCACCTGCACACACACACATACACACAGGCACAAACGCCATGCGTAGTTTAATGTGTGGTTTACAAAGTATTGGTTGTGTTTATAAGATTAACCATGGTGTTGTTTCCCTTTTCAGCCTACCGTGTATCAGTGTACCGCGGTTATCGACGTTTGTCAAGTTAGTTGGTCGCAGTCCGCCATAGATCTCCTTTTCTGTCTGCTGTCATTGTTTTCCTTACGTCCACATTCATTTTCTCGTCTCTTTCTGTCTTTCTCATCTTCATGCTAACTAACCTTCCATCCCACATAGGATGAAGCTGCTTGAATTGACAACATTTCATCAAAATGCCTCTGGAATACTTCTTTAAACCCCCCCCCCCAAAAAAAAAAAAAAATTTCATGCTAAATTTTTAACCGCCTGTGTCATATTCTTTTTTTATCTTCACCAGCAGTGTGCATATACTCTGAGGACGTGTTACTGTGCCTCAGTAACTTTCACAACACGCACATTGTTCTTTTTTATGTCTGCCTGGAGAGAAAATGGTCACTTAACAAAAAAAAAACAACATTTCCATTTGCTTCCTCCACTGACTACGGACAGAACACTAAACAACACCTCCTCTGAGAATCCTTACTCCTAACATTTTCCTCCAAAAGAGTTTAGTTGGTACACGTATTGAAATGGCCTCTTTTTCTATTTCTGTGCTCGGCAGGCATGGCAAGTCACCCGCCCGTCCCCATCTCTGAGCTGGCAGATCACATTGAGCGCCTCAAGGCAAACGACAATCTCAAGTTCTCTCAAGAGTACGAGGTAGGAATGCTGATTATCTGTCCCTGAAAATCTTTAACTTGGGAAATTCATCTGGTTTTGATGCAGTCACACGCACATTTATAGTTGACTCGTCAATTCTTTTGCCGTTCCGTCTCGATTTCAATGGCGAGCGCTGCAGATTGAGCCGTGCATCTTAACTCTATAGTTAAGTCGCGTTTTGATTTCGTCTTCACAGAACGATGCGAGATAAAGCACATTTTCCTCTCTCTGCTGTCTTGTTGTTATCTATACAAATATAAGGGGCGGGGGAATTGAAATTGCAAGCTCAAAGAGAGTTTGCTTACAGCCAGATGGTTATCAAACCCTCATTTCTACGCTCTGGTGGAGAAAGAGGCGAAACAGAGATAGAAATAAAGAGGCAGCGACAGAGAGCAGACTCACCAAGAGATACAGAAAGCAAGTGTTCCCTGCAAAAAAAAAAAAAAAGACACTTCTTGATTAGTTTCCAACTTGCAACACAGTTAATGTGGAACCAAGAAAAAAAGGGCTTCCACTTGGAGATAACAATGTGCCTGAACTTGGTGTGCTGAACTGTGGCATTAAATAAGAAAAAAAACGCATCAGTAGAAATAGTGCGGGCATTACAATGAGCTCCACAGAGAGCTATTAAACGGGTAAAAATGTTTTCTTTTCTCGGCAAAACAGAAAAAAAATCAGTTTAGACCGACGGCCTCTGGGTGAAGAAGGAGACATAAGGCTCTAATTGGCTACCACAAGAGAGAGGCAAATTGTGTGCGACAGAGATGCGTATGTAGAGGAAGACAAGGTCACATTATGCAGAGCAGAGTAGAAAAACAGAGTGAGGATGTTTTAGGGAGAAAAACGTTGGGAGAGAGGATAAAGGAGGGTGGAAGAGACAGTGAGGGAGAAGCCGTATGTAATTGTGGTGTGAGTTGGAACCACTCTGTTGAGCCTCACATTCTCTCTGCATGACTGTGTGCTTTGTTCGGTGCTGAACCCTTAACGAGGGAACGAGAGAGATGGATGGAGGAGGGATTGAGGGAGAGAGGGAGGGAGAGAGGCCAGATATGATTGCGGTGTAATAATCAGACACACATGATGTTGGACAGAAGTCTCAAACACATACACACACACACACACACACACACACACACAGTCATCCAGTACCACTCCTGTCCATTTTTTCCCCAAACCAAACCATAATTATGTGTCGTAAAATATTCAGAATTGCTAAGTTGCTCTGGCTCTCTCCTCTTCGTCCCTCTTCATTGACAGCCCCATAATGACCTCATGTCTGCCTCTCCCAGCTAACAGCAGAGGTTGCACTGTAATTACCCTCCAGGAACTTAATGTGTTGGTCTAACACAACCATCCTTTCTCTCCCAGATGAATTTATTGTGCTTTTATCAACTTTCTCTGGTAGCTAGTTGTTTTTTTTCTTTGTGGAAAGTCCCCGCATCACTGTTGTTTCTTGAAATGGGGTATCGTATTTGCAGACATGTCCCATCCAAGTTCAATAATAGCTTGTTAATTTTCAATTTGTATGTGGTTTCTGATCGCGTGGTTTTTCTGCGGCAGTGCTGGGCAATGCATGTAAGATCAGATTCATTCAGTTCTTGCCTTTCCCGATGAAATCTACTGCATTTTAAGCCAAATTTTGAAGCGATGGCAACCTTCTTGCCAATGCTCAGTTTTAAATGCTGATGCTTAAAGCGTATGCATTATATCATTAGAGGACTGGAAAGGGGCACGCAATTACTGCCTCTCAGTTTCTTTGGTGAGTTGAGTGAGCTCTGATTGATCAAGAAGAGCATTTTAGTGAGTATTCCAAGAAAGAAAGAGATTTTTCCTTACTCAAATGAATGGCCTCAATCGTACATGCATCGCCATTTGCCAGAATATAATGTCAGTGACACGCCAAATGCTGGTATGACAATTTGAAAGCCAATCATTTAAGTTACGCTTTTAAACCGAAGCAGTAAAACCAAAAGATTTTTGAAACATAGTAAGCATGCAAACACTGTCTAAAGCAGCCTGGAATTGTCAGCACAGATAACCAGTCTGGTGTATTTTCAGTTGATGTTTTCTCTCTTCTCTGTTCCGACCTTGTCTTTTGCCTCTTGTAGTCCGTCGATCCCGGTCAGCAGTTCACATGGGAGAACTCCAACCTGGAGGTCAACAAACCAAAGAACCGCTACGCTAACGTCATTGCCTATGATCACTCCAGGGTTATACTCTCCAGCATTGAGGGTAAGACACGCCGCCAGTGTGTTTGCATGTGTCTCTGGGCTTTTGTAATAATGTCTTTGTGAGGACTCATTTGAGAGTGAGGGCATTTTTAGGAAGTGAGGGCATTTGGGTCACTTTCTCGCTTCTTTAAAATGCTTTTTGAGGTTTGTGAGTTGGTTTCAGGGTTAAGTTGGGGTAAGGGTTTACATTGGGCATGTAGTTGTGATGGGTGAGGTTGGGGATAGATTGCATTTTGTGTACAGTGTGTGCGTTTGAGTACGACTTTGTGTGTGTGTAAGAGCAGCTAACCATGAGGGATGGGAGGATTATTAATAGTCCAAAGATGTGTTTCATTGACATTCCCATACACACAACGCATACAAAGTACTCTGTCTGCATCAGCCATAAAAATGTTGATGTCAGGATTCAAACAAACCTACCTACCTGCATCATACAGCTGATTCGATCTCTCACTTGACCATTTTAATGTTGATGGGGATAAATTAGGCTCATGCTTAATTAACAGCCTGTTTACCGATTTATCTTCATGATGTGCCTTTTTTAAACGGCCTAAAATGAGAATAAAAAAATAGTCTCAGTCCTGTTCTCAGTGTGCGTTTTGAAGCGCGCTAACCCACCTAAGCTGGGAAAGACCTGAGGCAGAGAAACTGGCAGCTCCAATGCAGAGAGAGGGAGGCAGTGGGAGGCCAAGCCCAAACAGATGAGCCTTATCTGGGCAGAGCATGTGTGAGCAGCCCTTCCGCCCCCGCCTGTCCTGGAGCCCTGGCTGTCTGTCTTTCTTTCAGCTTAGAAAACACATATACTCTTGAGCATGTCCAAACACACATTCACACACGCACGCATGCACACACACACACTCGACTATAGATTTAAAACACATGCCCAGGATGTGCACAAGCACAGATATGCACTTTTGCTCCCAGTCTCCTCCGCACATGCTCATGAACGCACTCTCTCTGCCAAGCCAGTGTAGCCACCAAGTGACTGGAAGTGTGTGTTTGTGTGTGTTGTGTGAGTGTGTGTGATTGTTTTATCTGCACCGTGCTTCTGCTGTAGTCCCTTGCAATAAAGTTGTAGCACATCAAAGCATTTAGCCAAGCTGTCTTTTAAAGACTGTGGTTGATAAACATATGTTCGAAGCTCCTCTTGCCGTCTGTCCCCATCCCATTTGAAATAAGTTGTATAAACACCCTGCACTCCTCTATCATTTAAATGTGTGTGTGTGTGTGAGAGAGAGAGTGTGTGTGAGATGGTGGCTTGGGGTTTTATAAGTGTATGGGACAGAGTTGTGTTCAGAAAATAAGTTGCAACAAGAGAATCGGCTACAGGAGTTTCGTCCTGTTGGGAATCTACCGTTCGCTCATTGACTTCCATCTTTTTTACATGTAAACTGCTATCAGACGACTCCAAAGGAGTTTTGTGTCCCACTTCGGCAGAATCGGGTCACGGCTGAATGCATGCGTACACGTCGGTGTGTATGTCTGTGTGTGTGCTTTGGCGTTTCGGTGCATGTGTGCATGTTTGAGCTATGACTCAGTGATTTTTGGGATTATGGTATTAGGCCCCAGATGAGCAGGACTGATCCTAAATCAAACACACACAGCCAGTCTCTCACATCATACACACATACACACACACACACACACATACACACACACACACAATCCCTTCCAGGACAAGCAGTGTCAGCTGAGTCTTACACAGAGACAGCCTTACAGTCATATTGCCATTCAAAGCGACACATCCAGAGTATACTCAGATTAGGCCCATGATCGTCTTAGCATGCATTATAAAACAAGACGGCTGAACAATCCAACACCAAAGGACGCTTGGCCCTGTGAAAACATTAATCTCCCTGCCATGACCTCAGATGATCCGCACCCTTTATTACTGGGACATAAACCCGCTTTCATGCTTTCAGTAGACTTTAAATAATCCATATAGATTATTTCACTGGGAATCAGAATAAGAATCAGGTTCATCTGCGAAGAAAATTACACGGACAGTGAATGTTTCTGTGTGAATCAATGCCATTCATCACACATGCTGCAGTGGCCGGACATGATCGCAGAGTATTTCAGCATCAGTCACATCTGTTTCACCCACCTCTTCTCCTCTGTTTACTCACCCCTTTCCCTCCCACCTCAACCCATCAGCACTCTTTCTCCTCCACGCCATACACACTTCTCTTTCCATTCCCTTCCCTCACCCTCCATAACTTCGACTTTTTCCTTATCTTGCAGGTGTCCCAGGTAGTGACTACATCAATGCTAACTACATCGATGGCTACCGCCGTCAGAACGCCTATATCGCCACTCAGGGATCCCTCCCTGAGACTTTCGGAGAGTTCTGGAGGATGGTCTGGGAGCAGCACACAGCCAACATTATCATGATGACCAAGCTGGAAGAGAAGTCACGGGTAAGACAAAGTCACGGATAAGAAAAAGGCGATGGGATGACATGGAGTATGGGAAGGCGAGGACAGGTTAGCACTGCGCTAAGCCAACACAATGTTGATGTGGATTGGTCACTTTGAGAGAACTGGGATAGGACAGTAGATGGTATGCTGGCATAGCACAGTGGGGGAAGTGTATACAGTAGTAGATAAGCATAGGGATCTGTGTGATAGGATAGACTACAGAGTCACTGTTAAGTAGCACAGAACACAAGACATATTGGAGTAAATGGTGTTCAAGCAAGTGGAATTTGTTAATTAATGTTATCCCAGGAAAACAGCTGGAGTTTTGACTTTCTAACCCATCTTGCAAAGTGAAACAAAAATGTTCATCTACAGATTTTATCATCAGCAATAACAGTTTTACAATAAGTGCCAAAAACCTAAAAAGTCTTAGAAACGCTACTCCATCTACTACATCCTGACAGACATTTCTTTGATGGAACAAGTGTGGCAGACCTTTATTTCATTCATCTGTGCCACCATGCATTAGTAAGCAAGTGACTTTGGTAAGCCACATGCCGTGCAAGGCAGTGCATTATTTCTTTGATCTACTAAAGCCAGTCTGCTTGTCAGATGTTTTTTTGGGGAAATGTTGTGGAGCTCAGCAGCTCTCAGAAGAACAGGAGTCACATGTAGAGTAAAGTGCAACTGGATGTTCCACTAACAGCACAGAAAAGGCTAAAATAGATTAAGAGTAGAGCAGGACTGGGCTTGTTAAAGGAGGATGTGGTTGGATAGACTATAGTGCAGCAAGGAAAGAGAAGAAGAGTATGTTTGGATGAGGGAGATGAGGTCACAGAACATGATAGGATGTGGAAGATCTTTTTTGAGGTTAAATTTTTAGAGAAATGTGCAGGTAGGTTAGAGTCGGTTTGACAGCAGCGAGGGGGTACAGGACAGGCTACTGCAGGCCAGAGCATTCATTTTTTAGCATGTGGAAGGACAGTTGAGTTCAGATGGATTCAACAGAACAGGGCAGACAAGGAGAGGACACGTCATGTAGTACAAAAATAGTTTAGAAAATAAACCAAAAAGCAGCTGACATCATTATGGTGACTGAGCCAAAAGTGCTATGTTTAAGTGAGGAGTTAGATTAGGCATGAAGGATAGAGCAAGGTGTCATGAAGATGAGGTTGGAATAAAATACAGTAGAATATAATGGAGTACAATGGTGAGCGGGACCTGGGGTAATTACAAGTGCAGCTAAACAGGGCCAAGGTAATGAATTAGAAAATCACTTAGCTTCAAGGCATTTTGCTGTTGTTAACAGAATATGCACTTGAGTAAAAATCCAATGTAATGAGAATGTCATGTTAGAATAAAATGAGCAGGAATGGCTTGAGGTATGAATCATGATTAAGTGCTAACCAATTATGTCCAGAGCCCTGCTCAGAAAATGATCCTTTCCTCTCATCTGTGCTTCTTTTCCTATTAACCTGTGTCTTCTGTGTTAAAACTCAAACTGTTTCCTTTTCAACTTTTTCCAACTGTCTCTGTTGTGTCTGTTTGACCCTCAGATGCCCTCTTATTTCTTCTCTAAGGCAAGACCCTTTCTCTCCTTTGCTAATCCCTTTTAAAAATGCAACCTCACCTCACATGGTTTTCTCCTTACCTTTTTTCCCTATTCAGTGCCCCTCCCCCCCATTTTTTCTGCTGTTTCCCCCTTTTTTTCTTTGTAATAGCCCGTGCATTGAGTGAGAATGCAGAATTGTTTTCAGCTCACCACAAGGCACTCACAGTTCTGACATGGATTTCATTGTAACCACAGCAGTTCAAAAACAGTGCACATCAGTGTCCACAGTTTGCATGATCACACCCACAAGTGTTTTCCTGTTTTCCTATCTAGTGGCTATGCAGTAGAGGATGTAGCCATTAAAGAAGACATTTTTTTACATGACGGAGTTCAGTAGTTCTGCAGAATCACTACAGAGTGAAGGACTGCAGAGCACATAATTGTAAGCCATAGGCTGCTACCGTGCCGTAAACATGATCAATCTGTAGTTTGTGAACGGCTGGCTTTAAATTCTCTAAATTCAATAAAGTAGTTAGAACATTATGCAACAATGAAAGCATTGGATTTAAATATACTTAGCTGTTTATTCTCAGCCCACTACCTCCGTATCCACTGTTGGAAGGAGTGGTGGGCTGTTTGTTGGAGAGAACGATTTAATCTCATTTAACACCTCTCAACATTATGACATTATGTGTTCACGCATTAACAACAGAGATGATCACAGATGGCCCCACTGTGGGAATCTTGTCGGTATGCTTCCTTTTAACACCAATCAAACCACACAAGAGCAGGGCGCAGTTATGCCGTTAGTCCATATATCAAATGGATAATATAGTCTTCACACCAGGCATTTACTGCGACCCTGTTTACTCTTTGGCAGTGGTCTGGCCCCCCTACGTGGACGACCATTCCTGTCCCCACAGTGTCTCAAGGTCTGGTGGGAAAACAACAGTTGAAAAGCTGTAATTACAGCCTGAACGTCCCGGGCCAAAACGCATAATCCCCAGTCTGGAGCAGTGGAATGCAGAGCGAGCTGAGCTGAGCTCCCTGCTGTCTTTGATGTGAGGACTGGAGGGATCAGCACATAACGTTTGGTTTGGCCTGATTCTGCCAAGGCCCTCCTCCCCTCTCCCTCCCCCCTCTGGGATTTTTTCCCCCTCTCTTCTCTGTGGTCTCTGAGGCTGAGCTAAGAACTACAAATATGACCACCTTCTGCAGGGGAACTCAAGGTGTTTTGGTGGTTGGGGATGCTGGGATTTGGTGTGCAGGGTGTAGTTTTGTCAGGATTTGTGAGGTTGGAATGTAGGGCAATGTACAGCATCAAATATGTGAGGGCTGAACTTTAGGTATCGCTCGGCTTTTCCAGCTCTGTGGTGGATCTTTGCGAGAGCCCACCAACCTATGGTAATCTCATGCCACACACTTTTCTCATCTTTGAAACAACTCATGCAGGATCGCACCCCAGAAAGCAGAACTCTCTCTAACCCTCCCCGTCTCTTTCTGTCACTCTTCACCCCACACACTTACTAAACCTCTTTCACATGCTGGGTTGTCGCTATATGCACATTTTTTCCAAACATTAGTGTCTGAACTCTGCAAACTCTCTCACTGATCTGCTTCAACACTCCCCTCTTTTTTTCTGCCTCTGTACACGTGCACATGCACCAAAGTCAGCTCTGTCTTTCTCTCCTCTGTCACAAAAATGTGTGCAGACATCTACAAAGTGCTCTGCAGCTCTCACAGTTCCTTCCCTCTTCCCTTGTAGGTGAAGTGCGATCAGTACTGGCCAACGAGGGGCACGGAGACCTACGGCCTCATCCAGGTCACTCTGCTGGACACAGTGGAGCTGGCCACCTACTCTGTCAGGACCTTCGCTCTTTACAAGGTAACATGACATGTGCAGCGGAGCGTAATGGGGTCGTGTGTGTATTGATCTGTTGAAATATTTATGCATACTAGTTTGTGTGTTTGTGCTCGGTTCTGCGGCCATGTCGCTGTCAGCACATGAATATGCAGTTGCTTGTGTTTGTGACCCAACATAACAAACACCCTCATGAACAGATTTTTCTTTTTTCAACTTTTTCATACATTATGGATCCTTCCAATGAGATTTAAAGTGATTCGTCACAAAATAGTGGCCTAATTTCTTCTGCGAGCTACTAGTTGTTGAACTGAAAAAGTGCATTGGGATCAATTATTGTCTCACCTAAAATGGATTCCCTGTCAGATCACAAGCAACACAAAGTTTGTTCACATATACAGTACACTATGCTACCCATGGGCTGTTAAATAACACCTGATAAGTCAGGTGTTATTCTGTACTTTTCTTATTGTCAACAAATGCCTGAAAAATGAGAACCCCATCCTACTAGTAAGTACTGTCTGTGTAGCCCAAGCCTGATATCCTGCACCTTAATCCTCTCCACGGTCCTCCATTGTTGTCCAAAAAACAATTAAAAACACATCAGTGAGCCACACTGTTGTGAATGACATGTTCCTTTATTACCATTAATGCCCACACTGTAGTTTATCCCGAGTCAGTCCCACATACACCATCCTGCTGCTGTAAATACTCACTGGGCCACCAAAAGTATATTAATCCATGGTTGAAAATAATCCCCCCAAAAATAAACTATTTCGTCCTGCTTAATAAGCCCTTTTTAATGAAACTATACGCTATATTTAACACACTGTGGGTTTTGGTCTTTTCATGGCGTACTGCGTGTTTGTTGACAAGAAGAAAAATATTAACTGCAGCTTTCTTGAGGAATAAAGAATTACTTTCAGGTCAAGCTCTATTTTGGTGAGAAAAAACAGGGAAACAGAAGCACTGTCTGGTCAGTCTCTGTTAATGAATATATTTATTAAAGTACTGCAGCCAGGGAGCAAATTCTAGACAGAGGCTGCATAGGTTTTGCTTGACGAAAACATTTCCAATAGGCTACATATGTAAGGTAATAAAGAGAGGCACGTAGGCTCTTCGTATCTATCCCGTCTAAACAAAAGAATCCAGTCTCCTTCAAGCATATCTCAAAAATACTTCTAATATAAATCTAAAGACAGTCTGCAAGCACCCTCATATCAAAGAGTGCGTAAAGGTTGCAGTGACTCTTCTGGGTTATCCAACGGACCGCTTAACCACGATTCAGGGTTCGTTTATGCCTGTATTTCATATAAATTCAAGTACATTTCTGCTTGTCCAGAGCGGCTCCAATGAGAAGCGTGAGGTTCGTCACTTCCAGTTCACGGCCTGGCCAGACCACGGGGTGCCTGAACACCCCACCCCCTTCCTGGCCTTCCTACGCAGAGTAAAGGCCTGCAACCCTCCAGATGCAGGACCCATGGTCGTCCATTGCAGGTGTGTTTGTGTGTTTTTGTCAACGCTTCATCCGCGTTTGTTTAGTTATGATAATTTACTGCACCAGAGTGATTCCTAAAATCACCAAGGAAGACAATCCAGTGGTCCCTGACCAGAAAGAAAACAAATTTGGGCCTTTGGCTGTGTGTGTGTGCTTGCATGAAACACTTATCTGTTATTTTGGGTTTCACTTGGCAGTATAATTTTCAAAAGGCCGGGAGTCTGTGAAAATCAACCCGAGTCCAAGAGCACTTGTATAAAATCATTCATAGGTCCTGAACTGAAATGTGATTGACCTGCCATTATGCAAACCCCAAACCATCCTCACTGGCTTAGACGCCCACATTCCTCCCTTAACAACGTCCATCATCTTTAACAACAGCAGCCACCGTGCTGACCGTAGTTTCCATGAAGTAGCTTTCAGTGTTAACTGTTTACTGTTTAAGTGATGGTAGATCTGAGTTCAGAAGTTTGTATGCAAATGAGCTGCTGTCTGAGCAGCACAAGGCTGATGCGTTGGTTGGAGGATGATTCTGGAAACCTGTCATTACTGTCTTGGCACAGTGGTGAGCGCCAGAGCTGGAATGAGGCCGCTTTTGCTCTTATGAGGGAGCAAAGGAGAGAAGGAGATAGAGGTAGCAGAGGGAATATGGAGCAGAAGCTCTTGGGAGGAAGAATTAGCAAGGTATAGATGTGGAAGGAAGAGAGGGAAGGGGAGGAAAGGGGATTGAGAGATGATTGAGAGGGAGAGTTGGCGAGGGACTAGGAGTTAGAGGAGGAGATAGGTGCAGAATGAGAGAGAAGGTGAGGTCAAATCCAGGACACGGTGAATGGAAATGATGAATTAAAGAAAAGGAAAGGTGGAGAGAAAATGGAGTCTAAAAAAATGTATGAATGTGAGAGTGAAAAAGTGGTGGGGCTGGCGTGAGAGTGTCGGTAGGGTACTTAGAGAGAAGATAAAGAGGCAGGGAGATGAGGGCGGGAGGGGGGGTGAAAAGGTTGGCAGGAGGGGAGCTCTTACTAATCTTCCGCAGCAGTCAGATGGAGTGTCTAACAGGATTATCAGTCAAATTTAATTATCCCGGCAAGACTCCATCATAATGTGCCTTAACATATCAACCAGCCTCTGTATCAAACAATGGACCGAATCTCATTCCACCTGAGCAGCATACATACACACACATACACACACATACACACACACACACACACACGCTGCTGCGGACTAACACAGACACACCGATATTAATTTAACCATATGAAGAGGTTTTTATTCAGTTGCAGAAACTTGCTTGGTCAGGGTGTTTCACCATTTAGGTACTAGCACAGCAGAAATGTGAAGTGTTTGGGTGGGCAGCTAAATGTATTATATTTCTGGATTGTATGTCGATAGGAGAAGATATCTTCCTAATGCCAGTCAGACAGTGATGCTGACTCATCGCTGATGTCAATTTTTACGTCCTTTGTTGGAAATATTGTGGGCTGGCATCTTTGTGATACTTAGTAGATTTGGGAACAGTATGTTAGAGCTTTTGCTGCACGCAACAGGGGCCAGATTTGTACCAGGTTTGAGGACACAGCACACACTCAGGGAAATTATTTGTTCAACAGCTCATACTGGGTTATGGGAGGAAATCACATCACCGTCTGTTCCCCTTTGCTCTCCTCTCATTTTTGGCTCAGTGCTGGAGTGGGTCGCACTGGCTGCTTCATCGTGATCGACGCCATGGCAGAGCGAATCAAGCACGAGAAGACCATCGACATCTACGGCCACGTCACGTTGATGCGCTCCCAGAGGAACTACATGGTCCAGACGGAGGACCAGTACATCTTTATTCACGATGCACTGCTGGAGGCTGTGACCTGCGGGAATACAGAGGTCCCCGCAAGGAACCTGTACTCCTACATCCAGAGGCTGACGCAGATCGAACCAGGAGAGAATGTCACCGGCATGGAGCTGGAGTTCAAGGTGAGGACCAATCAGCGTCCTTCAAGGTTGTAATGCAAGGTTGAAAACTGATTAATGATAGCAATGTGACACTTCACTGGTCTTTTATGGGAGACGTTGATAGTCCAACAAAAACTGAATTCCTTTTTTTTTTCTTTTAAACAAAAAAAAGAAAAAAAAAACATATGGACCCACCATACCCATCCACCTTTACAAGGAGTCCACATACCTAGAGGAGCAGAAAATAAATGAAAAAATAAATAGATAGATAAATAAAGAATTTAGATACATACATACATACACATCATATATGTGTGTGTGTGTGTGTGTGTGTGTATACACACACACACATATGAGCAAGGTTGCACTTAGTCACACACACACACACATATGTGTTCATGCATATATGCCTGCCTCAGTCTACAGGGTAAATACATAATAAATACAATATCCATGCATAATAGGTATATACCCAAAGGCATTTTGCCATGTGAGGAGAAATAGACCACCCAAACTCTTCTTTGTTGGAGCCTTTTTGTACATACTAACAGACGTAGATATATCCTAAATTGGGAGAGGGTACTGAGGGGTATTAGGCATCATTTTAAGCTGATCTAAATATGACATAATCGGATTCCAGATGGAGAAGAATTTGCCCCTGGACCCTCTAAGTGAGGATTTTATCTTCTCTTACTTCATGAATTATATCAGGTCACTCAACCACATAGATGCTCACTGGTCTCTGGAAGGGAGAGAGTTACCTTCCTTTTGCCTATTGCTGCACTGAAGGCCAGATATTAGAGTCAGCTCCACAATAGCACCATATCACACGGTCCACATCAGCAGATTTGGTTTGTGTTGAAACTTGACATTTTTTCGGAGCACTTCTGATCCATGTTGACGTCAACGCTGAGGCCCAAAATAAATTCGGGACTTTGGAAACACCTCCAGGTCTATTGAGTAGTTGCTGAAGATGTTCATAGAAAGATGTTTCTCTTCAACACAGTTTACGAACAACCTTCTCCACAAGGACATACAGTATGTATGAACCTTGTATTCCTGACCTCGATAGTGACTGAGCATCTTTCCCAGGGCTGTTAGCGGCTTCCCCCTCTGAGAGTTTCATATACTCAGGATGGATGGTTGGATTTGAAAGAGATTATGGGATTGCACCTTTTGAATCCAGGCTAAGAGAGTTCTACTGAGGGCTTTAGAAAGCACCATAGTTTGGGAAGTTTGATGGGCATACACACACAGACCAAATAAAGGGGCCAAAGAGGTGCAGTTCATAATAAGACCTTTGGGAAGGATCATATGGATGAATTCAAACATTTAGGGAGTGCATCAGAATTCAGAGTGACAACACTGAACATGGGCATCAGTACAAAAGCGAGAAGAGTGAGCCCTCACGGGATTCAGTGTTATTCAGAAGTCATATTTTCATTTCATTCTAGCTGTTTTTATTTTGTTTACTGAGATATTTACCTCTTGCCAGACAGGTTCTCAGCGGACCCTGTCTGGTTTGGCTGGGGTGAGAGGAGAATCAGTTTTAGCCATACAGGTATATATTGAAAGCAGGTGGCTTAAATTGTTCCTGGAATGGTTTATGTCTGCTCAGACGCTCAGAGGGCAAAGTAAACACAAAGCCACTCTAAGCAATCTCCCTCATCCAATGCTCTGGCATTCCTGTCCTAATGGCAGTGGTCTCCTCAGAATGACAATGAACCAAGCGCTCACTGAGCTGTTTGCTCAGACTTATATTGATGTAAAACATATGCCAGGGTCGTTCCAGTCACCAGATTTCATCGCAGTTGAACACTTATGGGACAGAAACTGCACTTTCCACCTTCATCAACAAAACAACAGAAAGCATGGAGTTTCTCACGGAGGAGCAGCTTCGTATCCCTCAAAAAAAAAATCACAGAATGTTGAAGAGTGTGTGTGAGAAACGAAAGAAATGAAGCTGTTCTGGCAGCTTTTGGTAACCCAACACCATATTAAGACACACTGTTTTTCTTTCCTTTCACGGAGGGTTCACTGGTTGAGTGTACAGAGGTTGCCAGCAGGGCATGGGTTTATCCAAGCCCAACAGATGGTGCAAATAACAGCATGTATTGAAGCAACAACAACTTTTGTGTGTTCCAGACTTTATTGATAAGACAGAGTCAAATTCAAACCGAATGACGCAAAGCTATGCTATTGTTGCCTCTGGAAACCGGGTTCTGAGTACCCAAATGAACTGGTGAACTTGTGGTTAGTGTGGGATTTTCCACCTCGGTCTGTCTGTAAGAAAATAAGGTACTTGCTCTTACTCCCAGAGCGCCTCCGGTAGCCACCGATGGACGAGGCTCAGTTCATGAGACCCCATTGTTTTCCCCGAGTCTGCGGTTTCCCTCTGCCTGTTCTCTGTTGTTCTGTCTTTCTTTTCATGCCATGTCATCCAATGGTCGAGTGTGCGAGAGAGAGTGTACACTGTGTGCTCACGTCTGCCTGTCTGCACGTATCCATATGAATGCGTGTGTTCTTTTTTGTTTTTTTTGTTTTTTTTGTCGGTGCAGGATCAACCCTGGTTCACATATGTGCGTTGAGACAGTGTGGGGCCTTGTGGTTTCCTGCCCCCCGACTCTTGAATTTCTTCTTCTTCCTCTCATTCATTTTATTATATTCCCTCTCTCATTCCCGACGGCTGCCCTCGTCCCCCTGCATCACCCCTCCTCTGTTTATTTAATTGAAGATGTCTGACTAAATGTCCTCAGGCCTGCCGAGTCAAGCTAATTTTCTCATTTCAGTTGTCCAGTATGCCAGAGGAAAACCGAGGCTTGTGCTAAATACATTTGAATGAGATCCTTGAAATTGTCGGAACCTACTCTTTATTTTTCTTCCTTCCTTCCCCTCTGTTTTGTTTTGTCTCATTTCCACTGCACATGGTACAGCTCGACTCGCCTCAACTGGACTCGACTTTCATTGGCAAAAGTTGTGCATAGTACCTGGTGCTTTTTTGCTGATGCCAAAAGGTGGAGTTAAAACACTGCAGACCACTGATCAGAAAGAATCCTCAGAGACCTTTGTCTTGCTGCATTTAGCCTTTTCTGAAACAAATTTATCCCTTTGATATCCACCATTGTTTTGTGTTTGCGTCACCTTGAAGATGATGTCGAGAGCGTATGATCTGCAGTGGGAAACAAAATTGAGTAAAGCACCTGGTACCAAAAGACGAGCCAAGCTGTACCGTGCAGTGGACACAAGGCTGTGTTTGGTCTGCTTCCCTCAGCACTGCTTCTGAAGTCCATATCTCTTCTGTTCCAGCGTTTGGCCAGTGCCAAGGCCCACACATCCCGGTTTGTGAGTGCCAACCTGCCATGCAACAAGTTCAAGAACCGGCTGGTGAACATCATGCCCTACGAGACCACACGTGTGTGTCTGCAGCCAATCAGAGGAGTGGAGGGATCTGACTACATCAACGCCAGCTTCATTGATGGATACAGGTCAGATTTCCCTGCTTTCTTGTTGGCATTTAGTTTCAGGTTTAGTTCACTCACTTACTGTGTGTAGACTTAAATAGAGGATATCAACCTGTTAGATTAATAAAGTGGGAACATGCTCACAGTATTTAATTCATGTATTTGTGTTTGTAGGCAGCAGAAGGCCTATATAGCAACCCAAGGCCCGCTGGCTGAGACCACAGAGGACTACTGGAGGATGCTGTGGGAACACAACTCCACCATAGTTGTCATGCTAACCAAACTGAGAGAAATGGGACGGGTACAGATACGAATACAAACACACACTAATGCAATCAAGTACGCTTTGTAGGATACATGTTAGTATGGACTGGCTCAACTGTGTCTGGTGATTGTAGGGATCAAAGCTGCAGACAGCTGATATTATGTGTCTGTATTGATAGTGCATCTTTAAACTTTCCAGCTCCATTTCCAAAAAAGTTGGGACACTGTATAAAATGGAAATAGAAACAGAATGTGATGATTTGCAAAACACTGAAACCACATATTTAATTGAAAATAGCACAAAGGCATCAGATCAAATACTCAAACTGAGAAATGTCACTGTTTTTTGAAAATAATATCCTCATTTAGAATTTATGCCAGCAACACATTTCCAAAAAGTTGGGCCAGTGGCAACATAAGACTGGAAAAGTTGTGAAATACTGAAAGAAAACAGCTGGTTGAACATCTCACAGTTAATTAGGTTAACTGGCAACAAATGAGAACATGATGGGGTATAAAAAGAGCTTCCCAGAGAGGCAGAGTCTTTCTGAAGGAAAGATGGGGAGGGGTTCACCACTCTGTGACAGACTGTGCTTGCAAATAGTCCAACAATTTAAGAATGTTACTCAAAGTAAAATTTCAGAATCTGAAGATATTTCTGTACACGAGGGACGCAAGTCCAAAAACCAATATTGGATGGTTGTTATCATCAGCCCTCATGCAAAGAGGAACCCGTGTATAAACCCGATCCAGAAACACCCCCCACCTTCTCTGGTCCTGAGCTCATTTAAGATGGACTGAGGATGAAATGGAAAACTGTCCTGTGGTGTGAGGAGTCAAAATAAAAAATGTTTTTTTTTTTCTGGAAATCATGGACATCATGTCCTAATTCAAAATGAGGATATCATTTTCAAAAACAATGAAATTTCTCAGTTACAACATTCGATTCTGTTTCTGTTTACATTTTGCACAGCGTCCCAACTTCTTTTTTGGAAACTGGGTTGTAATAAAAGAGTGTAAACGCTCTGAAGGAAAATCTAGCCAAGAAAATATTTGCAACCCACACTAATTCAATTCTTTTAGGCTAAAGTTAAGAGTTAAAGAGAAGGGTAGAGAAGGATAGAGGTGTAGTTATATCTCATCTGGCACAATACTGTCTTAAAGTGAATCATGAATTGCAGAAGTCAGGCAGACATTGTCATGACAAAGTAGACAGAAATTGTTCTCACACTGATTCCTCAGACCTGATGTAAAGGCTCTTCGCTGTCCTCCTGCAGGAGAAGTGTCACCAGTACTGGCCTGCAGAGCGCTCGGCCAGATACCAGTACTTCGTGGTGGATCCCATGGCTGAGTACAACATGCCCCAGTACATCCTCCGAGAGTTCAAAGTCACTGATGCCAGGGTGAGTCATCAGTGTGTCGCTTCTACTGTATGACCATTATTTCTGCAATCAAAGATAATAAAAAAAATACACGCTCTTCCTTTAGGATGGCCAATCACGGACAGTTCGTCAGTTCCAGTTCACTGATTGGCCAGAGCAAGGAGTGCCAAAGTCAGGGGAGGGATTCATTGATTTCATTGGCCAGGTGCACAAAACTAAAGAACAGTTTGGCCAGGACGGGCCAATTACTGTGCACTGCAGGTAAGACGTATATTTTTATACACTTTGTTCATTACATTCATTGAAGAAAAGCCTTAATAAATGAGCACAGAAACAGATCCTAAATGACTTGAACACCTGTAGGAAATTTCCAACTAACATGTTTAGCCTAAGGGTCAGTGCCCTATTCATGAGGCCTGTGGTTTCCTCCTGCTTATACATCAATAATATATACAGTGGCTAATCTGATCTGTGTGAGCAAAAAATCTGAATCAGGCTACCACTGCTAACATAACCAGGGGAAGTTTCTCTATAGGGTTGTGAACACGGCACTTCAGTGTATTACACATGACTACAGGTGCTACAATTCTAAATATATCTGGCTCTAAATATGTTTCCACCTGTCCACCAACAGTGCTGGAGTGGGGAGGACTGGTGTGTTCATCACGCTCAGCATCGTGCTGGAGAGGATGAGGTATGAGGGCGTGGTGGACATTTTCCAGACTGTCAAGATGCTGCGCACCCAGAGACCCGCCACAGTTCAGACAGAGGTGAGCATTCCCGCTGTTGTTTTTTTCTGTCTCCTCTCTGGTTCACGCTGTCTTTCTCTGACACTCACTGACTTGATATGACTCTGCCTCCCTCCAGGACCAGTACCAGTTCTGCTACCGGGCCAGTCTGGAGTACCTGGGAAGCTTTGATCACTATGCAACATAAACCCAGTGGCCGCCTCTCATGCCACATCCCACCTAGTGCACTTTTCCCAGGTCACATGCGGCCTGAATTAATGCACCAGGCTGCGATGTGTCTTTGAAGATTCTAACCGCCACATGCAGAGTGAAGGGGGACCATCGGCTTATCCCGTACCCAGAAACAGCACCTCTAACTGAGCCATAGCAACCTGCTTGACAAGGGTGTTTCCCTCCACCCTCCCAAACACACCCATTGGTCAGTCTGAAGAAGCAACTTCAACCACTGTTCCAATCAGAATACTTGATCAGATATTGATTTTTATTCGTTTCAGTGCTTTTGTGAGCACCCAGATTGCTTTACATTGTTTGGGTGTGGAAGTTTCACCTCGTCCACCACCAGTGTAGCATCACCAACCTAAATACAGGACCCGGCTACAGTATTTAGCTGTCACAGGAACTTTTGATTTTTCTATCTTGAGGAGTGTCTAGAAGGAGTCTACACATCCATCTTATGGAAGCCTCGTGGACTGAAAGAACTGGGACTCTTGAGCACCAGAGAATTGCCAACAGGAGACAGAAAGCACAGAGCACACAGTATTAAAAAGACAAAGAACACACATCCCAAAAAAAAAAAAGGAGAAAAAAAAACAAGAAGTATTTTTTGTTTTGGAAACAGACTCTCGTTTCCTGTGAATGGAAAAGAAGATCTTTCTACCATACAGTAATAAAAACCACCAGTTCAACCTTATGCTTCACGATTCAAGATAAGGGAAATTTGAGAGAGGTTTAAAATGCATACCACAAAGTAAAACATTCATTTAGTTTTTTAGAAAAATATAGATATGTGACTATCTTGTTTTTTAAAAACTGGGTATTTCTTGTGGCACGTTTCTGTTTTTCTTTTCTTTTCTTTTTTTTTTTTGTTTCTACAGATTTATGACTTTGTCCCCACTGAACATTCAAGGGCCAAGTTGCATTTTATTCTTTTTCTGTGTAATCCAATGAGCTGTAGCGATTTTTTTTTTTTTTTTAAAGTGATACGGTACTGTTTTAAAGTGTACAATCAAATCTAGCGTGGAAATTCTTCACAGTTCTATGAAAAATGCCACCATCGAGTGTCACCCTCCTGTATGCTCTACCCACACACACGATTCGCATGCACACTGGACTCTCAACCTCATTTCTCTCTGGCCTGTGGTGTCAGAGAGGGCGGCCATTTTTGAACTCCCAGGGGCCCACAGAGGTATGGTGTTCACCCTGCTGCTACCAGAAAGAATAATCTTGCCAAGTTGTTCTGTGAGCAGGTTGAGAGAAAGCCAGATAAAACACTACAGAGAGTATGCACAGCAAGCAAAATATGAAAAAAAAAAAAAAACAATTATTTATGTCTCCAAATAAGCTTCACAAAGATTTCTCAAGCAGGGAGCGAGAAAGGGATGTAGAAAACGGGGTGGGATGGGGGTCGAGGGGTCTGGGAAGGATGAATTTTCTCACTGGAATGCTCACCTTTGACTTTTCTCTCTGTCTGACTCAGTGTGCAATAAGTAGATGTATTATATATTTTTGTGTCAAGTCACTAACTGCAGTTACATGCCATTATGACGACGATGATATTGATGATGGTGCATCATTTTCCAGACACAAGGATGTTACGCTTGCCACCTTATAACATGTCCAAACAGAGGTGCGAACCTCTGACCTTTTAAGACCTTTTATCACGTCACAACTCCAGTAGATGATGTCATCCTTGTGTGTGTCACGGCAACCGACGAATGATCGAACTCATATTTCAAACAGCATCTAATAAGTATTTTGATTTTAGATTTCTAGTGCCTTATATTACACGCCTATTTTGATAAAGTTACTTTAAAGGGTTTTTTGTGTATTTTATGTATGTGTGCTTGTACGTATGTGTACTGAATGTCTGTGTATATGATTTTGTTATGTTACAGTATGTGAACGTATCTTGTAGGTTCTGTTTTTTGGCTGTGAAATTTTGTATGGAAGGCTCTGTGTAGGCTGGATAGTTGTCATCACTTTTCAACCCAGCAACAACATCATTATATCTCTTTTAATCAACAACAAAAAAAAAAATTGGATCTGAAATGTGGTTTCAAAAATAGGTTGTTAGCAGGACGGTCTGACAGATAAAAGTTTGTATGTCGACAGCTTTCCGTCTCTTTTTCCTGGGACACTTGCACAAGCTTTGTGTGTATATACTCTTTCATTGAGACTTCAGTTGCCTGCTGTGAAATTTTGGCTACACTGAGGACTTCAGCACCGACTGTGAGCTGGCTCAGGCAAGTCATACTTTCTCAGCTATACAGAAATCTATATAAAGCTGAACAGCAGTGGCTATCTTTGTCAGTTTGGACAAAAAGCAAAATAAACCAGACGGATACGCTCACAGTATCTCACCTGAAGCCCTTCATCTAGAAACAGTCTGGTCATCTGTGCTCCTCATTCTTATATCTTTTTATCCTTTAGCGACAAACGCTGAGAGAAGTTCAGGTGCTACGTCTCCAACGACACAGAACCTACAGCATCTATTCTTTTTGTATTCATTAACGCTTGACCATATAAGGGATCGTTGACAGTTTTCCACCATCTTGCAGTAACCCTGTTGTCGTTTTTGTATGCATGGTACCACTTTTGAGATGCCCCTTTGGTCGCACCTGTTATGGGAAGACTTGCACTTTCTCTCTTTGTACTATGCACTAATACTAGTATCCTATTATCTCTGATAAGCCCCCACCCCTCCCCCCCAAAGGAGTTTTACTTGAACTCAGTAAAGATGGACCCTGTAATGCTCACATGGTTGTGTATATGTAAATAACACAAGACACAGAGAGTAATTGAAATGCATAAATACATGAATAAATAAATGATTAAGAGTGACTAAAAATCTATCAGCTATACAGAGTGATATAATAAAAAGGATGCACCTGAAATCACAGTTTATGGCACAGCAGTATGTGCAATACATCACATTGTGGATTTGTTGTACCACAAACGAGAAGTTTCACAAAAAAGTGTTCTACTTTACCCCCCGATGTATCATGTAGATGGATAAAACTGGAGTTTATAAATTGTATAAAAATGAAAAATATGGTGTGTTACTTGGATCAGTTACCTCCAATTGGTCTGTAAATGTAAACTTTTTTGTTTTGTTTTCTGCTCCGGGTCAACAAGTGCTTTTTATTTTCTTACATTGGTTCTCGGAGTGTGTGAAAACCGAAAAACAGGTCTGTATGGATTTCTGTTCTCTGTCGACACAAGTTTCATTTGTTACAAATAAACTCAAGTGAAATAATTGCTGCTGCTGTCGTTTTGTAGAAGGCTTCAAATAATGACGATTAACAAAAAACGTGATTTTTTGATAACGATGCCAGAAAGTAACTGCAAAAAAAAGGTGTTTGACTATTTCCAGTTTATGCAAATTTAGACTACCACTCAAATACATCTCAGAGGCAAATATTTTACTTTTTACTCCAGTAATATTGCACACACAGCAACCATCCCTACAAGTGGTCCCTGAACACAACATGCACATAGCAGTGGATATCACATCAATGCATCATGGAGAATGTCAAGAAAAGTAGGTGCAGAATGACGCAGTTATTTTTTTGGTGAAGTAAAAGGAAAGCCAGCCTTTCAGTGGATTTGTTAGTTGCAAGGATAAATGCGCTTGTGTAAAGTTAAGGCTCTCTGGTGGAGTTTGGGTGCCAAACAAGCAGCTTTCACAAGACCAAGCTCTGTGAGTTCCAAATACTTGCAGTTCTTTTGACAACTGGCTCTTGGAAAGACTTGTGAGAAGCATCATCATCATCATCATCATCATCATCATCACTACCATCTGACATCTGACGCCTCACCAAAGACAAGCAGTTCTCACCATCGCAGAGGTCAGTGTGATAGATGTGTTCAATCATTTCTAATGGACCCTAAAGGATGTCATAAAAATCCAAACGGCCTTTGACAGGAAAATGTTCCCCATGTTCCAATGTGGACCCGAACTGTGCCAGCAAAATGCCCCCGTCAGCAGAAACAAGCAGGTCCCCTGTGTTCAGGCTGCTCTCTTGGTGTATGCCACACATGCTCTTTGCCCACTTGTTGAGAATATGAAGGATGACTCATCTGACCATATCACATTTTTTGGGTTTTCCACCACTGACTTCTCAAATGTGCATTCATCTTTGTAATGAGGGCTTTATGCACTGCCACCCTGCTACAAAATCCCTCGCTATATAATTGCCAAGAGACAATTCTTGCTGACACAGTCTGATCACATCCTGCATTGGCATTCTCAGTCACCCATAGGAAGAGTTGGTTTTCTCTTTTTCCTCTCGTCGCACTAACATCACAAGCATCACGGTCATCAAATGTGAGCTGTCGACCACAATTTCCAACCCTGTTTACTGATGTCGTTCTCATAGATTTAAATGCAATGTAGTCACTGTTCCTGTTGAAACACTCACACACATGTTATTGTTGCTGACCTCTTTCAAAGCTTCCCACCTTCTTGATGCAAAATCAGAATCAGCTGGGCCTGCTCAGCGTTTTCTACATGCCACAGAGCATGATTGGATGTTGACTGCTGAATTGTACCATGTAGTGTACGTGTGCCTGTGAGGAAGCATTTGCTTCTTCTGTTTCTCCTCTCATCTATTCAGGTTTCTCCTTTAATTTGTCATCCCTGTACCTGGTTTTCACAGGACCGCAACTAAACAAACATGATGATTAGAGAATATGATGCATTGCTGTAGACAAAACTATCCAAGAGTATATGGAGTAGTTCAAATTTGCACAACAATAAACAGCTACAGCAGTAATCTGCAACATTAATGCAGTTGTCATACTAATCCAACAGAATGTGATGATTTGCAAAAAAAAAAAAAAAAAAGCCCATATATGATTGAAAATGGCACAAAGACAACATATCAAAAGTTGAAACTGAGAAATTTCACTGTTTTTTTGAAAGTTATATCCTCATTTAGAATTTGATGCCAGCAACACATTTCCAGAAAGTTGGGCCAGTAGCAACAAAAGACTGGAAAAGTTGTGAAATGCTGGAACATTTCACAATTAATTAGGTTAACTGGCAACAGGTGAGAACATGATTGGGTATAAAAAGAGCCTCCCAGAGAGGCAGAGTCTTTCTGAAGGAAAGATGGGGAGGGGTTCATCACTCTGTGACAGATTGTGCTGACAAATGGTCCAACAATTTAAGAATGTTTCTGAAAGTAAAACTGCAAAGAATTTGGGGGTTTCATTGTCTACAGTACAAAACGTCATTAAAAGATTCCGAGAGTCTGAAGAAATCTCTGTTCACAAGGGACAAGGCCGAAAACCAATGCTGGATTGCCTTGATCTGCCGCTCTCAGAGGGCACTGCATTGAAAACAGACACAATTCTAAACTGGCCTGCCTGCAGTCCTGACTTGTCACCCACTGAAAATGTTTCCCGCATTATGAAACATGAAATATGACAAAGGAGGCCCCAAACTGTTGAGCAGCTGAAATCGTAAATTGTGAACACATTTAAAATTGAATATAAGAAAATTTCCAAAACTTATTTTCTTCTGTTTTCAGACAAACCAATTCAAACTATTCCTCATTGTAAGAATACAACCCCAGGATAGAAATGACTCTAGAGCTGAGCCTGACAAGCTGAGTCTAAGTTGTCCTAAAATGTACAAACAGCTTCTCTATTGTGGCATCCTCAGGCCTTGATTTACATTTTCTCCCCCCTCAGAATAGCAACATTATTTGTCTCGATTTAGCATCATACAGAAATGTTTCAGCACCATTTTCTGCCTGTGTAATGAGCGTTCCAGCCTCACAGGCCTTCTTGCATTGCTGTAAACTTTTATTCTTGTTGAATCCACATTGGGAAACAGTTTGAGGCTACAGTCTGCAGTGCGTGGAGAGTTGCGGCTGAGAGGGCCTTGCTCATTCATGTCTGACTTGTTATTGTAAAGGCACCGCAGATTATCTTTCAGCGCCTCTACCCGGCTGTAGAGAGACCGTCTTGCTCTTGGGCTTCAGGCTGAACAGTTGAGATCAGCCTTCTCCCTGCTGCAGCCTCTGAAGCTCTGTTGCATTTGCCATGAGCTGTGTCATCAGCTCTATTCCCACCACTTCAAGATTTCCTCCAGTAGACTGTGTGGGATGCTCCAATGGTCTGTTAGAGCCATAAGCTTCTGCTTCTGCCCAAAGCTTTTTTTTTTTTAATCATGCCCCCATGGCAATGCAGCAATGTCAATGCTGACCATGTGTTGAACTGTTAATCCACACTAAATAGAGGTAAATGAAGAGGTGATGTGACGCAAATTAAAGGCAGATAAAGTGGACCAAAATGTTAAATTCCACACAGACAAACCTTTGCCAGGAACAACAACACAGTTCTGTTTTCTTGCCTGGGCTTCAGTATCACAAAGAGCCATCTGAGTCAGGCTGTGATGTGGAACCATGGGAGTACAAAGCTTTTTGAAGCCTCGCCATGGCCGCTTAAGGTGCCTCCTTCCGGTCTGTTCTGCCAGGCTCCTCATCAGGTCCTGCTTGAATACAAGAGCTGGGGGCTGCTGGGAACACTCTGCACTGCATGAGGCAGCATTTCACCTGCAAATGCTGGTCGGGCAGGTCACTGTCAAAGTTACTTACCACTGTCTGCTCACACTGAGTGCAATGCTCACACTGGAATCAAAGCCTTGTATGTGCAGACTTACTTTGCTACCTTTGGCAGTGGCAAATCATAACACAGCAGAAAATGTATTCATTCACCGTATATACATCATCATTTAGGAATAATTTCTGTAAAACAGCTATGGAAAAAAGGACCTGACATAAAAATATTACCTTCACACTCTCTGAATGGGATTGATCATATCCATAAATGTTCACGAAGATAATAAACTGACCATTTAAATATGTGCTCTTATTGAAATTTCCCAAATGTAAATTAGTCCATTCTTACTGAGTTACATTAAAAAACAGACAACTCAATAAAAAAAAACATATGTCATTTTTTATTGTTTTCCTTACAGCAGTTAGCAATATTTTAACGACAGCAAGCCAAAAATAAATACAAATTTTAAATAATTTCAACAATGTGTTTCATTCAACAGAGCAACAGTAGCATTTCACATTAATTGGGCACAGAATCCAACACACAAAGGCATGGCTTCCTGTCTGATATGTTCACCTTAGCAAGTGAATAGCATTTACTTTTTTCCATTCAGAAGAGATTCAGTTTTCAGTGTCAATTCTCATATTCTGGTCCGTCTGGATTAAAACACAGAGAGGAAGTCACCGTGGTGTAATTGGACTCGGCCCGGCAGAAGCAGTTAGGAGACGATGTTGAACATGCGCGGAGAAACAGTAAGCCATGAGGAAAATACTACAAGCAAAGAAAGTGCATAAATATTCAAAATCAAAACTGGAAATTACAGACCTGCAAAAAGCTACCGTAGGCAAGCGATTTAGAAAAATCTCACCTGTGAAGTTTTCATGTACAAAGGAAAAAGTTTCTGTTGTGTATTTCAAAAAGGGTGATGTGACAAACTAAGTCACATTTATTTTCCCTGACGGATGTGAAAGCACGAGGCAACTGAGGCAACGACGCCCTCCGTTAACCCATTCTATAGAGTCCCGCTGTCCAATCACAACTCTCCAAGTCTCTCACGGGCATCCAATCACTGATGTTTAATGTACAAGCACAAGCAACTTAACATCGATCGCACTCCGATTCATCCGTTTCCCTTACGTCATTTCCTCTGATCCATTCACAGGGAAGCAGAGCGGTTCAGACGGAAGTAGATCCACACAAGCATACTCACACATTCACTCGCACACACACACACACACGCTCCCCTCTGCATCCACTGGGAACTCAGTGCATTCGTTTGTCATCGATGCTCCTCTGTGACTTCATTTCCCTTTGTGGCTGCGTTGCTCCCATGTGCTTTTGGCAGTTGTACGGAGGCCTGGCAGGGCCACATAGTCTTTCTGGAAGCGTGAATTGGGCGTTCTCTGTCGTTTCCTCTCCCCCTGCGTGGTGAAGAAGGCGTCCTGGAAACGCATGCTTGAGGCGGTGGACTAGAGAGTGAGGCGCGAGAAGACACCAACATTAAAAAATGATCCAGGTGGAGAGACTCTTTAAACTCTCCTGCCTTTAAATGATCATGTATGTGTTGCCCAGTAAGTCTAATACTTACAAGTCTACGTTTCACCTTTTTAGGCAGGTCTTCATCTAAGGTATAGACATCTTCCCTTTTTGCCAGCACCTGAGAGCCGTCCTCAAACTCCACCTGAGATTACATGAAAACAATCAGTCGTTATCACTGAAATAAATGGACTGCATTTATATAACACATTCATCCAATCTATTAGAATTTGCCTCTTTTCACCCATGCACACACAATCTATATATTTTATTTGCAGCTAATAATCTCCAATAAAGATCCTAGAATTGAATATCAGTCACACAAAAAGCAGTGATCTTTTTGCAAAGATGCAAAAACAACAGAATGTATGATCAAGCACATATCATACATGACTGTAAGTAGGGTTAGCGTGTTAACAATGCAGAGGTTTACATAGCATTTCCATTCTTTTTAATAATACCATTATTATTTAAAGCACGTTAGCCTTTTTTCATCATAAGGACAATAAAACTCTTTCTCTGACTGTATCAACAGCTTCAAGTCTGAATGATGAAGCATAAACAGCTCAGACTGTGCACTGACTTTCATATTACTTCCGCTCTCAATAACAAATCTTTCCTGCTCAAGAAATTCAAGCCATTCGATGGCGTTCTTGAAGTAAAACACAGCCTGAAACGATTTCCTACCTGAGCACACCTTGACAATGGAAAGGTCTTGTTCAGCCTTTTCTAAAATCTGACCCACCTTAAGCCGAGTGTGTGCGTCACAGATGCATCTGTGCATAACTAATGGTTGACGCCCAGCTCAACTAAATAAAGCTTTAAGTGGAAACCGCATGACTCTTAGCTTAGTGAATATTTCAGTAAGTTTGAATAATGCAGATTGTCACCTCCTCCTCATCCTCCTCTTCTCGCCATCCCTCCTTTTTCTACCCATCTGCTTCCACTGTGTGTCTGAATAGCTCTGGCTTCCTATGCACCCATCTTTTCATCCTCCCATCATCTTCCATCTCATCTCCGCTCCTCCTCTTTAGTCGCCATGACTTTCAGCACCTCCCTCAATCTCCGTCTCAAGTGTCCCCTTTCTTTCTCTCACCCTCCACCTCTCCATGCACAGACCTGGGGACCTGAACAACGTCAGAGAAGTCACAAAAATTCTGGTGTTGAGGGAGTTTAACAAGTTTACTGCGGTCTTGCTTTGACCGACGACTGAGTTCAACATTCACAGGAAAAGGATTAAATCTGCAAAACTGGGTAATATCTCCCTCTCTCGTACATTTTAGCCTTTGTCCCGGTGATGTATATCTACAGTGAGCACATGTATGTGTACCTGGTACATGTAGGAGACGTTGGATCCCAGGTATTTGGCACCGTAGAACAGCCCATCAGGCCATTTCACTTGAACAGCTTCACCAACTTCAGGAGGACCCAAGTTCACACAATCTCTGCTCTAGTAATACAAGAAAATAATGGTTGGTCCTTGCCTGAGTAGGTGTTAAAATGTCCTATAAAGATGAATTCATTCAAAGTGAGTGGTTTGATGTTGAAAAGAGATCTGTTTATCTTATTTTTCTAATGTCGTGGTTGGACTTGATTCACATGTATCCTGCGGTTGATAACAAACGTTTGGTCGATACTTCTGCCGTGAAACTTTCAAACTTACTATAATTTCATCATCTTATTTTTCACACTGTGTGTTTATTGTTAATAGGGAATGGGAAGACGAGACAAAACAAGACCGTTGCTCACTTTTTCTTGTGCCGCCTCTCATACAGTCTTTGAGAAGCTTCAACACTGCACAGTGCACATGCCTGCAGTCTTTCTACGGTGCTGTAAAATGCATATCTTCTATGAAGCAATACACACAACAGTGTTTTTAAATTTACCTTAAAGCTTGATGCTTTAAAAACTATGATGAAAATATTTTTTTGAAATTTCAAATAAATAGGAGTTGGATTTTCTGAGTAGATAATTTATTTGTTACTTGCAGAACTTCATATGGCACAATATTGCAATAGCAAAGACACTACAAATTATAAAAGGTGGATGCTTCACACACATCGTCAACCCTGAAACACAGAAGATCTACAGTCACCACAGTCTCAAGGTGGACACCCAAGATTAGTGTCACCAATTCAGTATCTGACCAAATGTGAAATATGGTCACAATCTATGGGGCTGGAGCAGTGATTTTGGTGGTGAAAATGAAAAAAAAAAAAAAAAAAAATCACTGTCCTTGAAACACTTTGTCTTGATGTGTTTTTCACCATCTACTGTCTTTTTTTACACTGCTTTTCAGTTTCAGCTTTCTGTCACTGTTTTGGCATGAAGAGAAGGGATTTGATGGAGGGGCAAAGAGAGCGTGATTTACATATCTGCATACTGATGAGAAAACATTACTCCTCTGGACCCGAGGTCCGCTCCGAAGCCTACGACATGACCACACACCAAGCATACAGCATCCATGAGTTCACCTGGAACTCCCAAACCACAAGCACATCAAGTCTGTTTCACTCTGCCGCTGTTTGTCCACATAGAACCGGGCTGGGTTTAAGTTAACTTAACTGATGTTATGCTGGTCTGGCAGCAATCTGTTAAAACAAGTACTAACCTTAACTGATAGCTGACGTGACTACTGATGATCTGACTGCTTGAAAACTAAACGCCTCCGGCCATGGCTGTCGCTGGCACAGAGGTGTAATTAAAGGGAGTGTACAATTTGCCGTACATATAAATAAGACTGGGTCAATTAAGGCTGAGGTTCAGGACTGAATGCAAATGAGTGGAATGTCCTCACTCATACAGTAATAATGGTGTGTGGTTTTGCCTGTCACAATTACTTCTTTTGAACAGTGTTAAGCGTACTGAGGGAGACTTATCCATTACCATGATCACTTGAACAAATCTGTGGATTTCATAGGTGTGATGATTTGCTGCTTCCAGGAAAACTCAGCAGTCCACTGATATTCTGTTTTAATTTGAATGACCTTTTCAGAAATCCATGTTGTTTCATGGTAATTGCAGAAAGGTTTACAGTGAGAGAACCTATTCACAATAACCCTTGATCTCATTGGCTTTGCAGATGCATGCCTTCCGGTCGGATATTAAACAAGCTTATAGGTAATCCCTCATGCAATGACCATTTGAGAACCAATAATATTCCTTGAAAAAAGGAAGGTTCTTTCAAAATGAGAGGGTTTTAATACGTGAAATGACCTCATACGACTGGGACGTGACCTCTTGAGCGTGTCTGTAATTAAACATATTCTCACCACTATGTCCTCGGGGTAGGTATCGTTGGAGAAAGAGCCGTCATCAAACATGACCTCATAGAACATCTGGGAAGTGATCTGGGTGACCTTTGAGCTGTAGTAGCGCAGATTCTTGTGTTTGGAGATCACTGTCTGGCCCAGTGAGATGGATGCTTGACACGCTCGCTGCTTCTAGTATACACAGAGGAGAGCAATTAGACTACTGTACGACAAGCAATACAGTATGCTTTCAAATCATCATCATGTGTGCTGAGTCATCGCTACATCACTACCGCTCATTCTAGCTGCATTTTAAAAGATTTGTTAAGAAACAAAAGACAACCAAAACTATGTGTATGGCTAGATGCCAACTGATGTAAGAAATTTATTTGTCCAGATTTTGTGAAATTTTTGATTTCTGCCACCACTACTTGTATGTTAGTACCACCAAAGTTAGTGAGAAAATCAGTTTTTTCTGTGTGTGATTTGGGTGTACTGACAAAGTAATACATTTTTTGACGGCATATATTTCTAAATGAATTCCATCAACATCCATTTTTACATTCCTAAACTAAACCACCAGAGCACCTTTTACTCTGCTTACATTTATGTGACCAACATTCATATGCCCACTTCTACGGTACTGTCTATTGTATAAGAGTAACTCCATCAGGCACAACACTACAACCAATTATCCCTATTGATCTTTTATAATGACATGAACGTTGTCTAAAAGTGCAGATGCTCTGCCATCTCCTAACTGAGCACTACCTGCTCCATAACACCTGTCCTATGACTTACAGCTGACGAACTCCGTGACTGGTGTCTATGGCAGGTGATTGACACAACATATGGCCAATCATCAGGCTCCATGATGACACCGGCAGCATGGGCACAGGTCACATGAAAGGAGGTGGGACACCGGCCACACGAGCACTGGATGCAAGCACCTGCCTGCCGCTTCCCCGCACAGCGCTTACGACAATAGATGCACCTCTGCAAACACAGACCAGAGCAAACTGTCAACACAAGACACTGAGGACAGTGACACAGAAGAATAAGCTCTATTTTGGCTAATCAGACAGTACTTAATACGATAAATTGTTGGTTTTGGACTTTTCACAGGATTTGTCAACAATGAGGAAAAATATGGCCAGCCTCAACCTTTAATACTACAAATACAGTAGTATTAGTATTAGAAAGTGCAATGTTGGTGTGCAAATTTACTCTGTAAAAGGTTGGGCATGCAAACAGGATAGGAGGACATTTAAAGTTTGCCAACCTGTCCCGTAAGGGTGAAAACTGTCCTTGGCTTTTTGCACCTTGCCAAGTTCCACAACAGCAAATACAATATGACAAAGCAAGAAAAAACATGCAGTCTTCAAATGTTTTTGATCAGAAGTAAACAGGAAAACAACTAAATGTTGCTTCCGGTGATGAATGATGCATTCTATACACTGACCTGTATAGTATGTAAAAGGCAGCACATACACTATGCAGGGAGAGAGAATATATCACCACTTTGGTGTAAATCTACAATTTTGTTTAACAAAAATCATCTCTCATTAATTAAGCACAAGACCCCCTGTCACATCTTCTCCTTCCTTCCTATCATCAATCATTGAGTGTCTTTGTTGCAGTAAAGCAAGCCTGACATTATTCAGTAATGTAGCCTTTGGAACTTGGGAAAAAAAAAAAAAAAAAGTGGTTTATAATCTGTATTTCCACTTGAGAGACTCTGAATATGGGCTCAAGAAAAACAGCCGCGAATTAAAGACAAAAGGCCGCTCAGTGAATCATCGCTCGGCTGTGCCACGAAACTCTAACATCACTTAAAACCATTATGGGCTCCAAATAATCAAATCTGTGAAATCTCCTCAATGAACTGTTATTGGATACAGTGGTGTAAACAAAACATAGATACGAGAGAAGAAAATAAGAGGGAGAGAGAGAACCCGGGTGTAACAGTCAACAGAAACACGTTGTTTCACCGCTACAATACCAGAAAACCCTCAAATAAGACCATTCGGATGACATCATTTGAGGTTTCCACAACAAACCAGTGCTGCGATGTCTGTGTTGTGGTGTTTCCCCCCTCCCCCGTTTGAGCTCTGTGACCAGCACTCAACTGCACATTGGCGGGCGTAACACACATAGCCATCCGCCGCACGAACATCGCTATGCATCCACACACAAACACACTCGCACCTAAAATTTTTCAGACTACCCCTCACTTTTCTGCACCAAACAGCCCATCAAGTCCACTTCCTCCGCTCTGACATCTCCCCTCTCCTCCTCTCCCACAAATCCTCTGCTCTCCCACTAAAGGGAAAGAATGACGACATCCTCCCATTATAACCCCGCTCTCTCCCCATTCCTCTTTTACCCGTTTCGCATGCCTCCCATCTCACTCCATTTCCTCCACTCTCCACCTAATAAAACATCCTTCTGCGCTCTCTCTTTTTCGCTTCGCTTCCCTGCCCCGTCTTCTTCTCTCTTGTGGTACCTTTTCACATCTCTTTGAAGGTAATTTATTCATTAATCTAATTCCTGGGAATGCATCCTGAAATATCCATACATGTGGGGAGTTAATATGTCTATATATAGATGAACTCTTCAGAGATGTATATCAGCGGTAAGTGAGCTCAACTGGGAATAAGCTGGTGTGCAAACAAATTCCAGCCTATAAACTGTCATGTTGCTATCTTATCATAACTATGGAAGGACACAATGAGTTTAAACAGCATATATGGGAGTATGGGGATACTTCAATATTAAAAAAGGACATTAAGATGTTTAAATTTCCTGGTACATGTAATGGGAAATATTCATTGCCCCAGGAAGAATAACACAGCATTTGACAGGTGGATTTTATTTATAGTCCTTATGAGCTAAGCCTCTGAAATAAATGCCATTCATTTGTTCAAATCAATCGCTGATCTAATTAGTTAACCTAGACAGCATTAATTAAATCTAACCTCTGCAGTAGGCCCAGCTTTGCCTTTGCATTTATCAGCTTAGCCCACTTAATTCAGATATCGGCTGAGGATCGGGGGGTATTGACCATGGAGAGACTCTCAGAGAAGTCCTCTTTTTCTTCTTGCTGGCTACCCAAAAAGGTAATGCTAAATTTAAAAAGGGTGAAATTCCGTAACTTTATCCCCCTTTTTTAAATTAATGAAGCCTCTACAGCTTCACAACTCCTCTATTTCTGAACTGAGGGACTTTTACTCAGCGCTTTTCTCGGTGACTAACTTGGCCTACATTTCACAAAACCTTTTCCCATACCTCCTCCATTATGGAAAGCTGTGTGCTGATGAACTGGCCCGACTGTCTCGTCCACCTATTGAGGACAGCATGACAAGATTCTGACTGACACGCCCCGTGTGGGTGCAGGGGGAGGTGTGCGTGTGTGTAAATTAGTATTAATGTACTTTTACTGGTGGGAAAACAATTAAAATACATCAATACATCTGTTATATGTTTTGTGTGAGTTTGTGTGTGTGTGTGTGTGTGTGTGTGTGTGCGCGTGTGTGTGCGTGTGTGTGTGTGTGTGTGTGTGTGAGAGCCTAACCCACTTTTCCCCATGCCTGCGCCTTCTCCGGGGTGTATTTGGGTGCCTGTGTTGAGCCATGCGTTAAGAACATTCCCACAGTAAATTATGAATGTGTATGTGTGCACGGCTGTGTGCGTGTGTGTTGTGTGATAGTAAATTATGAATGTATCGGCCTGCTGCAGGGGCAATGGGTCCAGTGCGAGCTTCAAAACACGTGGCTCACAGTGTGAACATACAAAAGATGAAGTGAACAAAAGAGAGGTTTTCTGTCAAATGTCAATTAAGACAAAAGACCTGTGTCATCATAACAGAAGTGTTTTCTTCCTGCTACAGCATCTGTGAACAGGCTTATAATTTATTAAATCAGGCTGTGCTGTTTTTCATATTTTACCTTAATTTAGAACTCAGCGAGGTTGTATAAAAGAGGCCCATCTGTTTTATCATCAACTGAAGCATGGGTCAATCCAAAAAGCGCTTGTGTCAGCGTGTTAATTAGTGAAAAATTGGCAGCAGAGAGTGAAGATTTTGTGTCATCATGGAGTTGTGAGTGAAATGATTGGGGTCATATATCTTTAGATCAGACACATCTTCCAAAGGGAAGAAGCTGTATAGCGCATGATTATCAAAGAGCGTGCTTTCAGCTGCTTTGCTGGAAATCTCTGTAATCTGTGGTGTCAAGCAAAAACTGGCACTGTGACAAATTTGTCAGCATTGAACATTTTAAAGGAAGGTAGTGCTGTTTTCCCAAAAAAGACTTCAGATCACAACAAGATCTGAAACATTTTGGCCATCATCAGAGTCATGTCAGGCTTTTTTTTTTTATAAGCGCCCTGCCCTTTCCAGCCTGCAATACAATTTTCATTTTGCTCAGATGTTGGCCTGTGGATATGGAGACTGACTTTGTGGTTTGTGCTTTCATATCCAAATGAGCTTAATTTCAATGTGGTGTCAGCAGATATGAACCATATCCCTGTAAATACTCTGTGGGTAATGTCACTGTGTCCACAAAGTTAGCAGCCCAGTCAGTATCAGTGCAGTAGTATCCCCTCAACTATTTTGGGGAAGGCACTCATGTAGGATCCTGGATTGTCTGGTTTCATTATGGTAGAGTCTGACATTTCTGATACAACACTCTAGACCTCTATACACTCAGTTGCCAGTTTTTAGGGAGGTCTAAACACCTAACAGCTAAATTCATTTTCATACTACTGCTTTACACTGGGAGGTGTTTCTAATATGGATTTAAATTACTGTCCACTTCAATTTTTAATCACTCCTTTGACAGTTGAGAGTAGGGCGATGGCAGGACATGAGGGGAGACAAACGGGGTAAAAGAGATCCTCAGCTGAACCGAGATGGTTGTGGTTCAAGGTCGGTGGCCTAACCCCTACGACGGAACCGAGGAAGTTGTGGTTCAAGATTGACGGCTTAACCCCTACGCCACCCCTTATCCATGATGGGTGACTTAATACGAGAAAGACCATTCAGTATGATGTCAACACCACAAACTGCAGCCTCCAAAATGACCATAAAGTTGAAACATCTCTCTAAAACAGTTGGGGGGGACTTTATAACCTTAATCAAATCAATGTAGGACTATTTCAGGGCTGTCACATTAGTCTGAAATGTTGTTAGCTAAGTGGATCTACAATATCTTGACAACAAAATACAACAAATACTGTATATCAATTATGTTTTAATGTCATTGTCACTCTCAGCTCTTCTACGTCTACTTCTGGAAAGCAAACCGGTATTAATGTAAATCAAGTGCCCGGAGAAATCATATACGCTTCTTAAAAAGTTTTCAATTACATAAAGTAAGTATTGCTGAAACAATAATGTAAGCAGGGAATGGACAGGCAGAATTCATCTGTGTTAGGATGTACCTCTCCAACACTTTGCTTTCTGCTGAGCTCTCACGGTGCCTGCAGCAGAGAGCTAACTATAGTGGCAACATGTCAGGTCTGCTGAGATGCACTCCAGCTCTCTCATTAAGCAAACATATATATACACACACACAGGCAGCCAGACGGACATGCCACCACACATGTATAGACAAACAACCACACAGAGACAGCCCAACACACACAAACCCCCACTCCCACCCACCAGTGGTTAATTATCTAGCTTTGATTGCGGGCATGTTCGTCTCACATTGTTAATTAGAACTGTGAACACTTCATTAATTAGACCAAGCCAGTCCTCAAGGACCTGGGGAATTCCAGCACTGCATCGGTGTGTGAGTGTGTGTGTGTATGTGTATGTGTGTGTGTGTGTGTGTGTGTGTGTGTGTGTGTATGTGTGTATGTGTGTGTGTGTGTGTGTGTGTGTGTGTGTGTGTGTGTGTGTGTCCTCACCAGCTTATATCGCTGCATGGGGATCCTACTGGTGTCAATGGGACTCCTCTTGCCTTCGTCGCTGAACCTTGCCTCTGGCAGTGCTACGGCACACATCACATGGGCCCATCTATATAGTGCGCGTGCGCACACACAGACACACACGCACACACAAACAAACAAGTGAATACATTGCGATGATTAAAACGCACAGATGATTAATTCGTCTGAGCTCTGGAGATCAGAGATGAGTATGCAGAGATTATCACAGAACAAAAGCCTGTCTCACTTGTCGTTTTGGGTTTTCTTCAGCGCTCCACCTCTGAGGTTACAGAGACAGCATTCCTGAGAAAACATAAAGAGAGAGCGAGTAAGACAGAAAGAAGATGCTTTTCTTTCATTCACAAATATCCTCACGCACGATTAGATATTCAGAATACCTGCATGTAAGAGCCGCATTGTGTGTGGCACAAGGACAAATGTGTGGAAAACTGCTGAGTTGTTTTATGTTGAATAGGGTAGATGAATTTTAGCACAACATCGATGCACAATCACCTTTTCTTTCAATAGAAATTTTCATGTTCTACATCTACATATATCAATATCTTTCATCAAAATTGGTTTGTATTGTGATTTTTTGTGATCTGCGAGTATAAGAGGGATCCCTCCTCTGTTGCTTTTCCTGAGGTTTCTTCCATTTTTTTCCATGTTAAAGAGTTTTTTCAGGGAAGTTTTTCCTTATCCGATTCTAAGGTGTAAGGACTGAGGGTGTCATACAGACTGTAGTGCTCCTTAAGGCATGACGCTACCACAAAGCAGCTACAAATAGCAACACTTCTTTGTGAGAGAAACAGCGAGGATTTTGTGAAATGTGTCTTTAAGAAATATTAACCCTAGTGACACCCCCAGCATGAGATAAAGTCTATCAAATGTCTCAACTACGGTCATATTTCTTTATGTTATAACAGGGATCTATAGAGGGATGAGATTTCCAGTCAGATCGTCTGAAAATCCCTCTTCCGTCAGGTGATAAAGCATGAGAGGGATCAAAACATGTGCAAGTGTTGCACCAGCACAGTGTGTGTGTAACAATCACACGAGGAGAAAAACTGTCTTACTGCTGTAAAGCTTCCTTCCGTGCAGCGATCACACGACCACTGTTCGCTGACGTCATGCGCAGCTACACCGTAGCAACCTAAAGGAAGAAGTGATTGATGAAAATTAGGGGTAAAAATACATCTGGTAAAGTTAGCTGTCTCTCACTCAAGCTCTCATTCAAATGCTGCTAAAGCGCTTTACTCTAACCTGGTGGCATGGTGTCCATGAACCATTCACAGAAAACAGCAGACTTGACAGCAAATGGTAAGTCTATCATCAGTTAGAAACAGCAGAATGAAATGCCACGTCCACATAGTTTCCACAGATTTTCAGCAGAAAAATGGCATTGTTCCGTGCAGAGATGCATAGTATTGCAGACTATGTGGAAATGGAGAGGTCTAACATGAGCGTGTGTGTGTGCGTGTGTGTGTGTGAGGGAATGGTTGTGGTTGAGCAAAAACAGCAGACAACACAGGAGGAAGAGGTACATTTATGTGTCTTTGTTTCTAAATGCGTCCGTTTTTGTGTTCATTGATCTATTGAAGAGTGACAGAGAGACTTGCAGTGACTTGAAACCACGCTTTCATTTCACACACTCGTGCAGCCTTTGGTAACCCAGATGACATGGCTGACAGGCGCCGCAAAACATAAAGTAGCATGAAAAACAAGTTTGTGTAAATATTGCAGTTCTGTTTGGTTTTGGTCTGTGTCCTTGGTGTGGCAGAACGGCATAAATGTTTTAGAAAGGAAATAAATGCTGGTGGCCGCTCGCAGGAAAACATTTTGAATTTAAAAGTAAGACAAATGTGATTCTTTTCCAAGCTGACAGCTAGTTAAAATCCATGGGCTAGAGGTTTTAGACACATAAGCTGAGGAGGGATTTCTATTTGTAAGAAACACTTTAAGCCTGTATATGACTGCATGTCTCTGTTCTTTTCCCCTACTATCCATCACCAAACCAGACACAGAAACTAAGCTCACCTCGCTTTCCTTTCCCAAGTTCAAATAACAGTCGAGAGGGAAAGCAACATCAGCTTGTGCTTATTGTTGGGTCTCGAAACCAAACTTGTGGCTTTTTCATCAGTGTCAAATGATATACTCTTCATCTTCTACTCCCACACTACTGTACCTCCACACACTCACATGAAGTAGTAGTAGTTGTAGTCCATATAGTGTATACAGTAGTTACATAAATAACAGCCAGACCCTCCAAAGTACAAATTAGGTGGGATCAACACTAGCGGCAGGAGAGCATGAGGGATTGAAACTGACTTAGGAAGAAGCAATGTCATTATAAAGCTGTGGATTCGGGATAGCGTGTGAGACTTTCAGAAAGTCTGTGTGTGCGTGCATGTCTGCAGGGGACTGGCTGGAAGCTTAAGATACTGGCAAAATGTGTACGGATTGGGAAAGAGATCTGGGGCTGTTAAAGTGCGTGTATGAGGGATTGAGAAAAAGTAGAGTGTATCGCGTCTGTGTGTCCAGTGGAACCGAAAGGCTCCAGGGATTTTTAAGAGTGTGTGTGAGGGCTTGATGCACTGGCTTGGGGATTTTTGCACAGGAAGTACGTGTGGTGAAGACAGAGGATTCACCCTCATTCGGGTGACGGTGAATATAAGACACTCCAAACCGCAGAGAGCGAGCGCGAGAGAGAGGGGCAGAAAGAGACACAGAGGGGGTGGAATCAGGACTCAAACCCACTGACCCTCTCACACTGACATCAGAGAGACAAGCGCAACATGTAGAAACACGCTGTGGCTCGGTGAGGTAGGTATCAATGGACACTATGAAGTTTAGAAACTGTGCTTACAACACTGGGGTCTACCTTAGGAAAGGCCACATGCTCTCTCACACACTCACATATACACACTGCTCTGCCCTTGTGCACACATACTTGCATGGACTTGCAGGCAACAGCCTTGGCAGTAGAGCAGAGGGGAGGTGCCATCTTCCTGCAGCAGAGGGTTAGTGGGAGTTGGGGGGCAGTTCTGCTCCCGGAAAGAAAAGCAGATCTCTGGGACCAGGGGCTTGGTCCTTCTCAGACTTCTACAGGGATGTGTGGGGCCCTCCATGGAAGATGAAGACGTTGAGGTGTCTTTAGCTACGATAGGAGTACTGTCCTCCGCTTTGTCTTCAGCCTAAAAAAAAAAGAAAAAATATGAGTGATTTTCATTGTAGCCAGTGGCAAATTAGAGGAGCTGCTTCTGTAATAAGACAGATAAGCTGCAGGAAAACCACAAAACCTTCATCACCAACTGGCTTTGTAATTATTTGCATTATTTACCGTAATTATTTAGCTGTAGTTCATTTATTAAAACAGACAGTAGAAAAATACTTGTATGTCTCTTTCTGAATGTCAGTGAATAAAAAAGGGCAGTGTTGTGGACAGTACATGCAGCTCTCGACTGTACGCGTCAAGCATGTTTGGCTATAGAAAGGCAGACTAGCAACAGCAGAAGCAACACAAACATATTGCAACAGCCAATTAGATTAGTTTGAGGGGTTTCTACTTTTTCCATCATTGTATGAGATAACTGATGTTACAGACTGTATTATCAGGTTAGCAAAGTCATTTCCTTTCGTTGAGCGCTGAGCCGATGAAACTCAGTCAACACGGTTCTATTGATGAAAGAGATACAATTCTGAAAGTTCAAAGTACATCCAAATAAAGGAGGGACCTGCGAATTTGGCAAAAAACAGCAGGTAAATGTGGCTATAAATATTACTAGGGTGGATAGGTGAAAAGGAAACAGAATGTGCTGCAGATGGGATTAAATCACTGAGAAGTGGAGGTAAAATTGAAATCATGCCACAGAAATAAATCCTGTGTGATTGTGGCTTAAGGGGCAAAAGTAAAGAGTCCAGCTATATGTGATGTGCTAGTATTGATTTCTCTATCTTCAGCTCGGCGGCTGGGAGATACAGTCATCTCTTTAAGTGAGTTTATGCTCAAGTCCGCAAAACATATATGTGCTCATAAAACTGTAATGCATTTTGGATACAAGCATCCACCAAATGACACAGGTTGCTGAACTCCCCTTTACCTGGTAATAGGGCATAAAGAGTGTGCACACAGCACAGTATGGCTGCATGGTAGCTGCATGGGCATTGTACTCCCTCTCCGCTGTGAAGCAGCTCTTCCTGTTCTGCCACAGGTAGATGAGGGGCTTCGCCCACGCCTCCATTTCCTGCTCCTCCTCCTCTGCCAGGTTTGCTTCAGGGGGCTCTAAGTGGAGACAGAAGAAAGCCTTACAACCTTGCAATTACTTACTTACTCTTTAACCCAAATGATGACACATGCAAAACAAAGTGCAAGCCTCTTTCTTTGGTAGTTTGTTAATTAAGCCTTAAGAATATGAAGCAATTGTACGACCTGAATATTAAAAACACAGCGCGCATCATTCTGAGACTGACTTCAGCAGTATTAATAGGCTTGATGCAAAGTTGGATCTAATCCAACCACATTGGTGACAATCTGTCAAACAGTTTCAATGAATAGGAACCTGTCTGTTTAAAAAATTACCCAAAATGATTAAGCGCTCTCATCATCATAAACAAGGCTCTCACAGCCATGGTCATTTCATGGTCATTTCTTACTCACAGATAAACAAGTAAAACAGCTGCTGAATTATTCATTCTCTTTTACAACCACAGAGATGATGAATGTGACTGTGTGCGTGTGTGTATATGTGGATTAGCAGTTGTTAATTGAGGGCCCTCCCTTCCACACTGTTAAACCCATGAAAACAAAGAGTGTCTATCACTAGGCCATTTTTCTGTGGTAGGCCCGAGAGTTAAATTGTTTGGTTTATGTGTGCATTGACGTCAGAAGAATCATTTGGGGGGACATAAAATGTGAAAAATGAGGAGGGGGAAGTGGGGACGGCATAGTGGAACGGTTGAATGGTTATAAAAAGCTACGCTGTGGGAGCAACACAAATGTTACCTGACATTACTTAATGCTTAAAAGTTACAGTATTATGATGACAAAGTCAATTCTGTTCCTTCTGAGCTCATTTTCTTGCTAGCTATTCTACCTTTTAACAAAAAAATGGTTTTCAAGAATGCTTTCAATTGGGTTTTGGTTTATAAACCAGAAAGAGTTATGACAACTGTATTCTGGTTCACAGCAATGCAACCAGCAGAAGTCAAAGGATCATGGTTTCTGGCCTGCTGCCACCCACAATGCAGCACCAACCACAACAGGAAATGTCCCTAAGTTTTTATTGAAATGAGCACGACTCTTGGCTCACAGTATGAGCATGTGTCAGTGTCTGGATGGTGAGAGTCTTTTTAAGGCTAAACCTTCACGATACCGTTCAATGAACTGTGTGAACTCTGTGTGTGTGTGTGTGTGTGTGTGTGTGTGTGTGTGTGTGTGTGCCCACCATCGTCACTGGCAGCCTGCTGTTTGACAGCAGTGGGTACAGCCCTTGCAGTAGGTTTCCTGAGTGGGTGACGCCAGCTCTTAGTGGTCCTCTTCACTGACAGCGCAGGGTACTGGCGGCAAGAACAGCCATCATTGAAAGGCAATAGAGTGCAAGTAATCTGTATTTGTATAAAACTTGAGCAAAAGACTGACTGTGTATTATTGTGTGTGAAAGAGCACTCACAGCACAAACCTCCCCTGGTTCCAGGCCTGATTCGAAACACTCGTAGTTACTGGTATCATTTTCCTCTTCTTCCTCTTCTTCCTCCTCATCAGATGACTCACTACTGCTCTCTCCCTTGGTACTACTTTGCTGCTCCGCCTCATCGCCATCAGATCCCCCTTCTTCCATATCAGACACCCCATCCTGTTCTCCTCCTCCCATCACAAGAGGTGAAACAGCAGTGTCTGAGTGCTGCCTCTCCTCTGCCTCCCTTTGTCTCCCCAGCTCTCTGCACAAGGAGAGGGCTTCAGACCCGTCCGCTTCTCCTCTGTGGAGCTCATAATCTCCACAAAGCCCCAGGGGCTCAACAGCACCGACTGATACTAGCGAGGTGGGCTCGAGCTGGGCCCATGTGAGCGGGCCACCTTCCTCTTCCCTGTTCTCTGACTCACGGAGGTCTTGTTCTGGGTCCTCCAGGTCTGTGACCTCTTTGCACTGAGGTTCAGTCCACATGGTGTAAGGTAGGGGGTCATGGGTAAAGTCAGAAGGGAGTTCAGGGTTCAGACTCTGGATGAGTACTGCAGAACTCTGGGAATTTAAGTTTTTCCATATGCTGCTGGAGAAAGGTTTGGGGTCCATGTATGGGTTCTGAGAAGTACAATGCGAAGCAGAGTATGTAGTGTGCTGGTGGAGGTGTAATGCTGAGTGACTGTCACTTTGAGTGCATAATGGAAGGGAAGGGGCTGGGGGAGTACTGTTTGAGGTACAAGTTAAAAGAGAACTGGCACTGCTCAGACTCAACGCAGACGGAACGTCTCTTTGAACTGGGTCCTCTGAGTTATCTTTGCTTGCTAACTCTGCTAAGCTGTATTGGTGCTCTGTTTGCGGTGCAGTGCTCTGTACTAGCTGGCATGGGGAAGCATCACTCTGTCCAGTTGTAACATTTTCCAGCTTTGTGCGATCATTTTCTGCAGCAATTCTTCCCATTATTAGCATTTCATGGACACCACCAGATGTTATTTTGTGCATAGCATTGGCAGTTAAATGAGCCATGTTTCCTTCTAAACCAGACACTGCTGCCCCCTCACAATTATACGGAGGATCTAAATGCCAGTTGTTGGCATGTTGTACAGTATGAGGTTCTTTATACATCATTAAGTCAGTTTCTCCCTTTTCCTGTTTGGTTCCCTGTGAGGATGGAGAGTCAGTTGGTGTCTCCCGCTGAAGCACAGGTGCAACCTGGTGACTGCACGAAGTCGATTCTGGGACGTCACTTATCCCGTCGTGAGCCGGGGTGAGGGAGGGCATCTCTTGGGTCAGGACAGGTGGCAAAGGGCAGATTCCAACCTTATCTATTGGCTCCGGAGTGAGTTGTGGCATATCCACTGCATTCCTCTGTAGCAGAGGGGGGAAAAGATTTTCCTCAGTGCTGCTTTTTTCTAAACTGCAATTGTGTCCTGAGGGGGAGAAGGAGCCACATGATGTGTGACTACCTCCCTCTACTGGCTCAGTTTTGAGATCATAAAGTGCTTCTGTAGTGGAGTGTGGATTGATATGTTTTGGATCAACAGTGTCAATTTTCTCTGCTTTTGCAGTGTTGTTAGTGTAATTCTCAGAACCTGTGTCCATGCTGCTGTCAGTGTTTGGCGTTAGGCTTAAAGTGTCTTCTCTACATGAGGAACTAGATGTCTGAGCTTTAGAGTCAGAGGGACACAAGCTCATCTCAGTCTCAGCAGAAGTGCTTGTTGTGTGGTAGGATGAGCAGAGTTTGTTGTCTTCCAGGGGAGGGACCCTGTTAGAGCAGTCCTGAGAAGTTGAGAAGTCTTGTGGTTCAGGAGAGGAACACCTTGGCTCATTATTTCCATGATGCATCTGGGTGGCCTCAGGCCATTGTCTGAGTCCTTCAGGAGTCCTGCTCATGACCCCTGACCCTGAGAGGCCTTGAGGGCCAGTATGAGTCTCTGTCTCTGCCTTTAGGTCATTTTTCACCAGTGAAGCAGGGGAGGGAAAGGGGCTGCAGTGAGAGTTACTGGATGGCTCCTTATTAGAAAATCCCAAACTATCACTCTCCACGCGATTTACCTTGACCACACACATCTGTCTGCAAGGACCTGTTGAGGATAAAAGGATAGATAAAATGTGAATCCATCATCAAGTAAACAAGGACTGTAAAATATTTTATAGATCTCAGTTGAGAGAAATTCCAAAAATATAAGAAAATGGGCACAAAAACATCCATACACAAATACTTCCTACTTTCAGGTCTGTTTTCATCACCATTCAGATCAAAGTGATATCCAAAGTCTCAAATACGTTCCACTGCTGCCAGTCTCTTACCAGAAAGCTGAACAGAGTTCTGATTCTGGTTGTGCTTCAAGTCAGCTTCCTTATTCTTCTCTTGCTCCTCTTCCTTGCAGGTTGTCTCTGCCATAGACTTTCGCACCTTTGGCCCAGGTGGACCGCCCAGGCCTTTCCTCTTGCTGCTGCTCAGTGCTGAGCTGCCATCCAAGCCAACGGGCTCCTCTGTGGTTCTGAGGCGCTTGGAGCGCATACGAGAGTGGCTGCTGCTGTGGGAAGGGAGAAAGTTCATTGAGGAGTGAAACGCAAACACCCTGAATCACGCTGAAATGCAATGAGAGCAAGTGTGGAATTTTGAGACTGAGGAGAAAAGGGAATTTGGCTTTTGTAGCTGCCAAATATTCCTGGCCACATATGTTAGGTCACTTGCCAATGGTGGCCACCATTACAGGCACCAAGTGTGAGGTTCATCATCACAATCTGATGCAAGTGCTTTTTTTTCCCAGATACCCTAACCTGAAGACTGTGTTTATATTGAAAGTATCATACCATAAATATACTACTAGCAATATTCCTGCTCCATATTAGCAGCAGCAGACCACTTACAGTAACTGTATGGCATACAAACAGAAGAAACATTGTCTGAGTATGACTACAAACGGAAGAAACATTGTCTGAGTATGACTACAGTACCTTTTATTAGCAGGTCTGGCCTTGCGCCGCCTCTGTAACCAGCTCTGCAGTTCCGGTGTAGTGCTTGGAGTGGCATGTGTGTGGTCAATAGGTGCAGAATCTTTGCCCAGCATCCAGTTCGGGTACCGGTCAGGTTGAAAACGTTTAACAAAGGGTTCCATGGATATCTTAACCATGTCCCTGCTACAAGTGCACTGGAGGAAAGAAAGAGGAGGACAAATACTGTCACAGCTTGAGAAGAAAAACATAAAGAGGCCTTGCTGTGTTCACTTTTAAGCCTAAATTATAATGTTCAGTTTGACGCTTTGTGATTTTACTTGAAATTACCTGTATTCAAATCTGGGACACTTCTTTGTCTGTTTTTCAAAAGACATGAAGAGGTGCACAGTTTTAAGGAAAGCTGAATTGAATTTACCTGCGTGGCCACTTTGCCATAGTCTATCCAGCGCACAGTGGCAAAGTTGGTGGACTCCGCACAGTTGAAGCCATGATTGAAGCCAGCATGGTAGCCATAAGGGAAGGTGATCATGAACTCTCCAGCTTCCTGAGTAATCTAGCGAGGGACAAAGACACAGGGGGAGAGATTGCTTCATAAGAACACAAGAGTGACGAAACACTGAACTGGAAACTTTTGGGTTTTCATGAATTAGCCAGTGAAATCAAAGAAACAAAAGAATTAAAAGATCAGTCAAAATGAGCACTGCTAGTTTCAGTGGCAAGAAAAGCTGTTTTCAGACAGTTGGTAAATAAAAAAGGAGTATGAATGGCAAGAAGAGGAGGACAGAGTAATTTTTTCAAAGGGGCTGAAAGCCTACCTTATCAAAGGGAATGCCATACTTCTTCAGTATGGAAGGGGAGATTAGAGTCATCTTGTGACGAAGAAAAGCCTCACACCCCTTGAAGCTGTTGGGAAAGAAACCTGACAAAAACATGTGCGCGCGCGCGCACACACACACACACACACACACACACACACACACACACACACACACACACACACACACACACACACACACACACACACACACACACACACCATTAACATAGCCTATAAGCCAAATACTTTTTCTGGTTGAAACATTTTCAACATTTACAGACCACAGTGAGATTCATTTGAGAACATAACAGGGAAAAACTTTTTCACATTTTCACCTGATAAATGATTTAACAATTAATCAACAGCCAGCCCTTAATTTTCTGTCAATCATCTAATTGATTAATCAAGCCTTTGCTAAGTGGATTGCCGTCTGTAACAGCTAAGTACATGGTAGCCGACTGTGAAATTGGTGGTTTAACTCTCACCCTTTTTGACTTTCACTTACCCGGTGAAATAATCAGCGCTGCAAGCTTAGACCTAATAGCCTCATTTTAAATGAACCTTACATGGGCTTGACCATGTGGACAGGAATTGAGCTTCTTCACTTCAAAACACCTGTTAGTCGTAAATCTAAACATATGCATTGCAGTTTTAGTTTACTAACGTCTGGATTTTCCTAAAGTGGCTTGTCAGTAAGTAAGGACCTTTGTCCAGTTTATATCTCTACTAGTTGCACTTTTTGCTTGTTTGTAGTCAGAGCTCATTAGCATTCTGCATCTTTAGCTGCGCTGTTACCTCAAGTGCCCTCTCATTGCTGAGTTTAATTTATGTGCTGTACTTTGCTGTTTAATGCAGACTTGCTTCTGTATGCTGCAATTGTTATTTAATAATTATTTCATTACATCTCCCACTTCCATTTAGAGGGAGAATACAAAGAGGAAATAAATTATTCTTTTACCTGTAGCCAGACGCTCCAGTCTCTTCCCATGCTCAGGGGGGATGGCGTACCTGTTAAGACACGACAGACAGATATGGGGCAGACAGAATTATTTTCGACTGTGCGTGCAAAATTCTGAACATGTATTGTTCATTATTCCTACACTGGAACATACACTGACGGTGGCAGACAAGTTTTCAAGAGGAGCCTTTTCAATTTCAAGACTGCCATCAAGTGGTGGATAAATGAACACTTGCAAGAAGCCTGATGGACCCTCTCCAGAACTGCACTATTGTTATCCCTTATGGTGGATGTACATAACTGTAAAAACTCCTTAATAACCAGCTACTAGCTTTTCTAGACAAATGCTGACCCTTTATAATTTAGAAGCACAATGCATTTGGTCTTTGTCTCTTTAATACTGCATTTTAAAATAAGGAGTCTAGTTACATCACTGAAAATAAGCAGCGCTTATTTGCTGTTAAGACTTTAGAGAATCTTTTTTTTTTTTTTTGACCTTATTCTGCATTTTCCGGTGCCACACTGCTGACACAATCTGAATTTAAAGCCCAAACCCCAAAGTTCCCAGCGAGAAACCTCGGCAGCGTGACAGAATTCCCTCAAGGTTTGACTAGGCATTCCATTTGACTAGCACCATCCGCCCTCAGGTCTGTGGCATTTCTATCATCATATCACCTGTCAGCTTAACAGAGCAGTGAGAGACAGGGTGAGAGGGAGAGGCAACCTCAGGTAGAGGTGACATGGGGAGTTGGAGGGGATTGAGAAGAGGGGAGAGAGAGCTGCATCTTTAAGCTGCTCCCCTCCAGGGACGAGATGTCAAAATAGTAGCAAGATGAAAGAGTGTATGTCAGTGTGTGTGTGTGTGTGTGTGTGTGTGTGTGCTAGTTGATAAGGGTATAGATGTGTGTGGGTACTCGCTGCATTAGGCTGCTCTTTGTGAATATGTGTCTGAGTTGTGTGTATGTGTGTCACTGTCTGGCTGTGACACTGATCCCTGTGGGGTTGCAGGGCTCACTGCTCTAATGAGCAGAACTCCCTCCAGGGCAAGAGGGAGAGAGAAATGGAACAAGGCAAGCTGGCAAAGAAATAAAAAGCAAACTCCATTTTCATCTACCTGCATTCTTCACCTTCTTTCGCTTCATCATTTTAACCTGATCCTCCTGAAAAGCCAGCTCCTCTTCTATTGAAGATTGTACATACCCTAACAAATATTAATTAGACCCATGAAAGATATTCTGTGACTGACACGTTACCATGACCATACTCTGGTCAACACAGTATTTTCTTGGAAATTCACACAAGACAGTTTGGCAACTTGAAAGTATGTAACTGTTGTATGTATCCCTGAAAATCGGCCATCTAGGGGATTCATTTCAAGGCAGAATGCATAGAATTTTCCTCAAAAACAATGTATAATACAAAAATAACCCCTCTCAAACATCACTCGTGACCCACTAGAAGTGTGTGGCAGTGTCTGTATGTGCAGGGACCATGTCCTCTGCCTGTATCTTCCTATTTTGTTAGGTTGGGATGTTTCCGGGCATTGACCTTTGGGCATTAGACATGTAGTCCCCAGCCAATAACAGCTTACAGGGTGTGAGGGCAGCACTCTATAAAAATGTAGAGCCCATTTTAATTTGCAAAAACACAGAGAGATTGAGAGTGTGCTGCTGACATAGTGCTAGTAAGATGGTAATTAACAGTGTTAATTGGTGTAAAATTGACAGAAAATAAATGTACTGTATAGTCTATGGATGACTGGTTATGCTATTACCTTTTGTCTTGAAAATAATAGCTTCCCAGAAATCAAACCATACGTTTACAAGCTTGGAGAATAACAAAGCTCCATATGCGCTCCCTCCCTCGACGTGTCATCTAATCCCTACTGCTCCATATGTTGTACATTTTCTACTCTCAGTAGTATTTGGACTCTCCAAAGTGTAGTCACTTAATACAGGTAACCACCTTTTCTGCACACAAATGAGCACTCGAGGAACAACACCCGAAGGCCATGTGCAACAGAATGGCTGGGTTAATCAAATGAAAGCTGTGATTCAATTCAATGCAATCCACCATTTAAATCCACTACATTCATGAAAAATATCTGAATGGAGATGGATTTTGCAGCCCTGATGCAAACATGTATATGTAGTCTGAATAAGATATCTGTTTTATACACTTACAACACTGTATACTCTTCCGAGTGTTTCCTTAACATACTGCACCAAACATCTGACAGAATCAGAATGAATCTCCGTCCTAACAAGAGTTGTGAAACCATTAACTCCTATTCATGAGAACCATGACTTTCAACCTGGCTTTCAGGCTGGCCTGGCTGGCTGGAGGCACAAGGGCACTGAAGTTGTTAGGGACATGATTCAGGGATTCTCAATCCTCGCATTTCATCAAGTGAAAAGAAAATATGTGGTCACCAATAGGGATTTCATTAAATTTGTATAAGTTCGAAACTTTATTCTGTGTAATTCGAAAAATTATTCTGGAGGACTGGCCATTTCTCCTATAGAATCCCTATTGGTAAATAATATGCAACTTAAATCTTTCACTACGACGCTTTATAAGAGTCTCTGTAATCTCAATGTGGATAATTCTGCTACAGTAAAAGGCAGATGGGAATCTGACTTGGGTACAATAGAGCCTGGAGACTGGGATGCCCTGTGCAGCCAGCCCTCCAAGGTCCTGGTGTGTAACTCTGCCTGGGAGAGGCAATTCAAGATTTTGCATAGGCTGTATATCACTCCTGAAGCCAGACACAGAATGAATCCAACTCTGTCAGAACTTTGTACTAAATGTCAATCTGCTGTCGGATGATTTATTCATTGTTTGTGGAGCTGTCCTCATGTTCAGCAGTTTTGGATTATAATTGTTCAACAGTTTAAAGTAATTTTCAAGCATCATCTACATCTGAGCGCAAGGACTTGCCTGTTGGGACTAGATGATGAATTACGTGCCAATTTTTGCAACACAGACCTTTTGCACATTCTGCTGCACTGTGCCCGGACATGTATCCGGGCCTTATGGATCACTGATAAAGCTCCCACTCTCAATCAGTGGAAACAAATTGTGACCAGTATTATTCCATTTGAAGCATACTCTACTGAAGGATGCTATTGAAGGATAAACCCTTTTTATTTTACCGGACCTGGGATCCATTTCTCGACTACACTGCACCTCGTAGGATGAGGTCAGGGCTTATAGACCAGGCCTGGGAAAAGGATCAGACTTCCTGAACTCTTGTCCTTTGTTTTTATTTAATTATTATTATTATCATTATTATTTATCTTATTATTGTTATTACTTTTTTTTTAAATTCATTTATCTATTTTATTTGACGTATCTCTGTCAGGTTTAAATGCCAGTATTTTTGCACTATTACTATTGCTATACTTTGTATTGTCCCTTTGTGCACACGCTTTGCACAAAAAAAAAAAGATTTGTGAAACCATATAAATAAAATGAACAGATCCTTAAATGGGGAAGCTTTTATGGAAATATGCACCACATGTAAAAATACTGAAGCAGCTAAATTTAGCTAATGGTAGGCTAAACACTCCAGTATCACTCTAGTTGCCTGCGCACTGCCTTTTTTGTTTTAACCACAACCAATGTTTTCATTTGATTTAATTTGATTTGACTCTTGACATTTAAAAAATTACAGCTCTGTTGTGAACTCCAAAACTTCAAAAATGTTAAATAGTCAGCATAACACAAAAAAAGCAGCATGGCTTCATTCCATTTTGCTCCCATGGGAAGAGAAGGAGAGAAAAATGCCACAGTGGTTATCTAAATTAGGGTAATCTATGGCAGCACCATCAGTACCCACAGAGAAGTGGATGTGACGCTGACCCGCTGGTACAACAAATGCTTTTATGATGCTTACACTGTTACAGGTATTGATTCAACAATAAGGCTGTATTTTGTGGTGGTGCTGTACGGGATTGATTCCTTCTGTGCTCACCCCCCTGTACCTAAATCCCTGTCCCACACTAACCAGGACTTGGGCTCTCCAAAGTGGAGGTAGTTGATGCTGTACAGGTCCATATCTTCCGTGTGCCAGGAGAAGGTGGTCTTCCACATGCCAAAGTATAGATATGGAGTATTGACCCCCTGAATGGATACACCGCAGTCTTCCTCGATGACATCCAAGATAGAGTTCAGGTGGCCAATGTTCCACTCTTCCACATCCTAGGAGATTAGAAAGAATTAGAACAGTCAAACAGGTTTAGGGATGTCCAAAGTCAATCCTGCAGATTGGTATTGCAGTTTAGTACAGCATTTTTAAATCCAATCAGTATCAGCTACTGTATATAAAGTATAATATAACCAGCTGTGCTCCAGGTTGGACAGCTGTCAAATTTCCCGTATTACTCTGAATGAAAAACTAGAATATAGACAAAACAGACTTGCTTCTATTTCAGTGACAAATGTCAAATGTACCATTGGACTCTTAAAATGACTCATCTTAGGGTTTGGGGCAAAAAAAACAAGATCAGTAAGTTTTAGATAAGTTTGCGAAAAGCCAGCCTCAAGTCAAATTGCAAGATTCAGGTAAAATAAGTTTATGTACAGTCCACCAAAGTGATTTCCACAATTACACCGACTGGAAGAGCTAATAAACGAAACTGAACCTGTGAGGGAATGCGTGAAAGCTAAACAAACATCATATGAAGACTGAATAACAGGTGACTGAAAGGGACCACAAACAGTGGGAAAGCAACAAAAAGAGGGAGAAAAGCCATCTACCTCATCATAGAGGCTGCCACTGACATCAGCACCATATATGGGGGAGACGAAGGTGAGATTCTTCCAGTATTTCCTCTCAAGATCTTCATAATTCAGGTAGCGAGGTGTACAGTACCTGTGGAGGGGAAAGACGTTAGATTTGGTACTGTGATACGGCCATTTGTAAGCTTAGAATGAAAATCGTCTGTGTGTAAACGTAAGCGCTTTCCTTTCCCCATAATATAATTAATGAGGTGTTGAAAACAATGAAATAACTCCATGATACTCACATGTCACTGTTAGCTAATCGCCTGAACTCCTGCACACTAAGAGGCTTCTTCTGGATGTTGTACTGAGTGAAGAGCCCCGACTGACCGGCCACCATCTGCTGGATGGGAGCGTCAATCATCAGATCATCTATGTCATCATAGGTACGACGGGGCTTCCAGCCTTTAGGAGGAATCACCTGAGGGACAGACAAAGGAGGGAAGGTTTGCTGTTGAAAATAAAAGATGAACAGAGTTATCTTATATAAATAGATTTCTTTGAGGAGCAGTAGTTAATCTACTGTGTCCAAAAGGGTCACAACCCAAACATTTATTCTGACAGACTAAAACTGCCTTCAGTATAAAATGATGTATAATCAGCCAATGCAAGTCATCAACCTGCATGCCTGTGACACACCAACCTCGTGGACACAATGAAGTCTATCAGTCTGATCCACCACATTTCTCATATGTCACACATGTCGACAAGCAATTGCTGAACTTGAAACTTTGTCCTTGTTGGAATGCTTCCTACCTTAGCCAGGCCTGCACGGTGCGCGCCCTGAGACTCCATATAAACCAGGTACTGGTTGAAGTCCTTGAACTCTTCCATGGTGGGCCTGAAGGTCATTATCTTGCAGGTGGGGTTTGCAGGGGTGAACACCTCTGCTCCCGCCATCCTGCCGCCTCACCAGATATAACCTGTGGAAAAAAACATCACCTTATATTTTAGAATTGGCTTTTAAAAAGTAATGGGGATAAATATTAGTATTGATATTTTGTTCACTATGTTGGGGAGGTAAATAATTCTGTTAGGAATAGAAAACACAGTGTGTCAGGGGTTGTAGGGGCTGCAGTACCCCCTGCTGGCCACAGTGAGATAAAGTGGGAATATCTTTTTAAATAAACCCCAATAAAAATCACTAACTATTTCAACAGTTTCTGTTCAAGTGCTTGTGGATGCATTATTCACTTGTGGTTCACGGATGTAAATGGTCAATTTGAAGGATGACCATATACCTGGCTTTCTGCGTCAGTATGTCTGCCTTTACCTCAGTTAAACGTTTAAAAATGTGGCTCAACATAACTGGCCAAAGCAAAATAACAGCAGTGAAAATAACATAATACAGCAGGTTACTACAATTTAAATTGTCCAAAACCAGCTAAAAATAAGCTCTATGGAAGAGTAAACCCCCAGGCACATTTATGCTGAACTGACATTGGTTTTCACTCCTGGCTGATTTCATCCTCTAAATCCACTTTCTTACATGTTGAAACAGAATCTCAGGACTCTATTTTAGTGTCAGCTTGGCTGCACTGAGGTTATTTCCTCACCTGAGGCGGTTTGCAACGTTATGTGATAGAGATTGTTTAGGTTCCATTTTATGGCGGTGGTGACAGAAACAACATTGAAATCCTAAATGATCCCAATGCCAATTCATTTGTGGATCATTAAAAAAACAGATGTACACATTGGTTTTTCGCCATGTCCAGAAAATCAGTCATCCACTGTCAGTGTGTCATGACAGAGTCCTGTGTTTACATGGGATGAAATAAGTGAATGTGGCTGCCACAGTTTAAAATACACCCACCTCCAATGTAGGAAAAAAATGTATTCTTTCAGATCCCACCCCATGTCCAAGTGCACCGTAGGAGCACCAAGGGAGCCTGGCCACAAAACTACCAAATGTGTGTCTGGCATGCTCTAGATGCACTGGGCAGGATGCATTTGACCTCCATCTGGCCTGGGTGATAAGTGGCAATTAAGTAAGTGGTAATTATAATTGATATCCTCAATTATATGGACATTATTTTCATGCAAGTTTCAGATTTAACTATTAAAAGCTGACAGTTGTTTATTCGAAACACTGATATGTGCATGCATGTGAGATGCAGCACATCCATGACACCCCCCCCCCCCCATCTATTATTTCGGCAAATACCCCGGTACATGTTTTATCATTTATATATTTGACAATTACAACATCTGTACCCCTAAATGTAATTTACAGGCATCTAACTGGACTAGGAGGCAGTTGACTTGTGTGTTGGCGAAAACTTCACCACTAGATGGAGGTAGAGATTCAATAAATGTCGATTTGATCCTTTGATCCTGCTGATGCCAACAACCCTTTTCAGATTTTTGTCCCATCCACCATCCCACTCCCAACTCTGACTTTCCTGTGCATCCAGACAAAGGATCATGTTGCCCCGAGTGAAGCTATTGTTATTTCAACCTCATCTTTCTTCATTCCGCTATTTCACAGCAAACCACATTACAATGGCGTACGACCCGATTATGTAACAGGCAATTGCAGGCTGAAACAAGTTTTTTTTTTTTTTTTAAATCAGCTACAGTGTTTACAGACAATGTGTTTAAAACGCAACTTACCCTTACTCTTTGTACAGATATGAAAACAATCATTTCCAAACATGGGTAACCTAGTGGGCCTATTATTTCTTAAAGCAAACCTGTTAAAAACCCTGAAACAAATAAATCTCAGCTGAATTGTAGTTTCGCTTTTAACACACCATGAGCGTCTGTAGCTTAGCAGATCTTTGTTGTCTACCAAGCCAGCTAACTAACGTTAGCCAACCAGCCTACGTTTTGTTATGATGCAAAGTAATGGCTGAACAGTTAGCGGAGCTTGCTAGCTCAGTTGACAAGGTAACTTATCTTTAGATGGTGGACTCATTGTGTACTCTTTGACTTGAATTTGATATGTATTCATGGCACCTGATTCGAAAACACTCGGGGATCGCGGTTAAGACAAGGAAATCATTGCTTACCATTAAGCTAATCTAGTTAGCAACCGCATTAGCTAACTTCTTACAGCAAGAGTCAATGGGGTTTAAATGTCCCTCGCAAGGGAGCTGCAGATAGGCCCGTTGCTACTTCGCTGTATGACTTTGTGTAGTACTAAAGATTATGTATGATATTTAATGATGTATAAATTATTTATCGATATCGTACTAGTTCAGCAATAGACAGACGAACAATGACAAAGCACACAGTGCGAGATGCCCACTGGCATGAGCGTATGCCAACTTATTTGGTTGCCAACGCTAACTGTTAGCTGTTGATAGCTTGGCTAATTCTGCACAGGAGTCACGAAATGCACACCGCTTTCTGGTAAACTGGTACAATGCTGGCTACCATGCACGATTTTCGCCGGTATATCGCATGTATCATTCCACCAAAGCACATAGCATTTTACCTCGATATAGAAAGACGGGTTCGTGTTGTTGTTTATCCCCTTCCTTGTTCGTTCAGCTGATTCACATGACAGCTGCTAAGGCTGCTGCTGCTGCCGCTGCTTCGTGCCTGGGGAGGGGGCCGCGTTCCAGACCGCCTCAGCTCAGCTCCAGCTCAGCTATGTGTCAACGTGCTCCCAGGCACGTGAGAGGCAGCCCGTACTGTGGTAGACTTATCCATCTACTGTGAGATCTGCGGATTACACGGCGAGTCGATGAACTGGAACGCAGCCAGTGTTGGTACAAAGTGCACCTGCACCTCCAGCACCAAACTGTTTTATGACACCTCAGATTTTTTTTTCATACATAAACTGATTCTTGAGGCAAGGGACAAAACATGTCCCACGTAAAAAAAGTCTTCCTTATGTTAAAGTTGAAAAATAAATAAATAAATACATAAATAAATAATAATAATAAAAACACTGTAAAAGTCGAATCTGCCACACTTGTGTATACTCATGAAATGGATTTAATATATTAGAAGAGGAATTCATCACAATTTGTTAAAATACAGGCTCGATACTAAGAGAGTACATGTAATTGACCTGTCCTCAGCGGGACATTACAATGTTTAACTTCCCAAAAAAATGTTAAAAAGTGCTATAAATGGATAAATATAAATGTCAAATGAACTGAAGCATTAAAGAGAATATGAAGTAACATATTTTGAGAACTTTAAATTACATTATCCATTAAAAAAAATGTCTATAATGGTGTGTCCTCATATTCTGTCAACTCTGTCAGATTTTTTGCTGACCATGACTTTGCCTGAATAAATCAGGCAAAGTCATGGTCAGCTATAACCTTTAGGACCTCATTGGCATTTCCCGCTCTTGGTGGGTGCAACAGTAGGACAGATGGTCTAGTAAGTTTTACATTTTTTGATATTTTCATAAAACAATGTTGATATCACAGTAGTTACAGCTTTGACATGTCATGTCAACTCAATCTTCCCATTATAATATTCTTATTAAAGAATTTTTAAATAAATGTTATCTTTTTAGTTCAGGTTAGCAGGCTAGCTAACAACTGGGGAAAAACAAAATGGCTCCAGTGTATAAGACACTGTTAAAATGGCTAAGCATGTCATGTTGTCAACTCCGTCATACGTCAACTCCGTCAGGTTTTCTGTCTGACGGAGGTGACACTTAAGCTGACGGAGTTGACAAGTGTTACAGAAAGTCATTATATGTAAAGGATAACAGCTACATATGCTAATTAGCTAGCTAAAATCTGTAGTTCATTTCGCAATCAAGATCCAACTTGTATTTTTCCTTTTATCTGTACTGCAGGCACGCATGGCTAGAAAGAAGCAGTAAATGTCAGTGGAGGAGCAAAGAAAGAGAAACAGGGAGTATCAAAGAAAGAGAAAAGAGAAATTAAACAGTGATCCAGACAGCAGGAGGGAAACCCTTGAGAAGGAAAGACAGAGATGGAAGAAGAGGGTTCAAGAGAAGAAAGTGAGGCAAGTAGGAGAGCTGGGAGAGAGGGAGCAGAGGCGTCAGAGAAGATATTGGAGGGATATTTAGAGAAGGTCTAGAAAATGCAGGATATGCAGAATGCAGTGCAGCAAGAAGACACACCCCCAGATAGTCCACTAGACCAGAGTATTGAGGAGCCAACAATGAGCAGACGTGCTCTTGCAAGTGAGAGGGAGAGAAGAAAAACTAGGAAGAGGCAATCAAGGGAAATAAAGGCTTTAAAAGAGAAAATTAAGAAGCTAACAAAAAGAATCCGATTGAGGAAGCAAAAATGGCGTAAAAAGAGCGCCACTGATAAATAGAATTACAAACAAAAAGAAAATTGAAATAAAGCACAAATAGACTCTCCACAGACAGAAACTGAGAGGATGTTGTCAGGAAGCCATCTTAGAAATCCCAACATCAAGCGAACTCTTCTTTTCCACAACATTCTCTGCCAGGAACTTCAAATGAAGAAACAAACTACACACAAGCAAGCAAAATCAACAAGCAAACAACTGTCATTATCCGGAAGGATCCTAAAAAAATCTAGACTGCTTCATAAGATCCGCCAGTTTGGTTTGACATATAAAATTATGAGTAAAAAGAAACAGACCGCTAAGAAAAAGGTAATATTTCTTCAAGGTATCAGCAAGACAGTTCAAGAGTTCTTCATAAACACCTCTTGCATCACTACAGATAAAAATGACACCATCACAAGAAACAAGATAAAATATCAATAGATGATTCTGACTGACTCCATGCTAAACCTCCACCTTGAGTTTATCAATAGTAACCCAGAAATAAAGCTCAGTTACTCCTCATTTTGTGCTATGCGGCCCTTCTATGTCACAGCACCAAAGGCGTCTGATAGGAAGACATGTCTGTGTCAGTATCACAAGAATGCATTCTAAATGCTTCAGGTTCTCAGGTCAGTAGGTGTTATTTCTGTCTAATCGCTGACATTCTTCTGAAACTAACAGGGAAGCCATTTCCCCTGCAGTTAAGCCGTACAAGCAAGCTCTTCAGTGTAGCCCCTGATGTAATGGACTTCATAGAGCATGAGCATGTCCAACACATTCTGCTGAAAACTGGGGATGCAGGTCACATGAAAATGAAAAATGTCAACTGACATAAAGATCTTCAGTGCATTTTGAAACTACTACAGTGATGAGAAGAGATCTGTTGTGATGTCAGTTCGTTCTGTTATATGTGACCCTCTAGGGTACAGATTCTGGCCATTAGTTGTTTTTTATGCCAGGTAAATCCTAGTTTTCTCGCCTCTGCCACGAGATCCTGTTGCCAGATGTTCTTTGGCTATCATCTCTTTTCCATTACTTGATGGTTCCATGTCAAAGTTTAGTAAAATGTGTGTAAACACTTCATGAATTTCACCCTCTGTCAGCTGTTTGTCAACACCGTCAGCTGTTTGTCAGATGAAGGTTTTTGTGCTTTTATGACAAAATGTACCCTTTGTTCAATTTATTGTGTTTGTATATTAAAACACCAGATGAACTACACACAATAATGTCTTCTTTGTGTAATAACATTGATTATGTATGCTTAATACTAAAAATGAACATACAAAATTAAGGAACTTTAAAATTTCCGTTTTTCCAGATAGTGTGACATCAGAACAAAATTCAAAATAATTAAGGTTATAACTTAACTCTGTTAGAAAACATCAGAAATAGATAATTAAGGGCTTTAATCAGTTGTTTAACTGATCAATTCAAAATAACATGATTTTTTGTGTATCTGACGGAGTTGACATAAATCACGTTATTGAGTAATAAAAGGTCAATTTTCATAAAAAGTATTTTTATAAAAAAACCTGTTCCCTTACATGGTTTGGTGGCTGAGACCTTTGGCTATGAATATATCTATTTGAAATTAATGTGGTATTATAAAAAAAAAAGTGTAGCTCTACATGTTTTGTCCCTTATCTCAAGAATCAATAAGTAACGTTAAATGTTCCATGAGTCATCTCACTGCTGTTCCTCACGATATTCCCTCATCAGTGAAAGGTTTTGACTTGTCTTCAAACAACATCTCCACAATATAAGTGTCAGATTTCAAAAATCTACCACATTTGGCACAGTTGGACCTAAAACACAACAACATTTCACACATCGATAAAGGTGCTTTTGCTGATCTGATTTCTCTGAGAATTAAGGGAAATCACATCACAGTGGTGGCACCTGACTCTTTAAAGTCCTTAACAAGCTTGAAGGTTTTGGACTCTCAGAACAAACGGCGCCACTTAACAGCAGTTCATTTCATATTACAGCACCTGCCAAATCTAAAAACTCTGTCAATCCAAAATAACAGTTTAACCAGTTTTCAGTTGTGGGAACTGACCAACAGCTCGCTAGCACTTACTTCCCTTGATGTGTCTCAAAATCCCTTAGCAGTCTTTGAGATCACTGCAAACTCACCTCATTGAACATCGGCGATTCCAGAGAGCAGCTGATGAAATATGGGACGTGCAGAACAAGTCTTTTCTTCGTCTAGTGTCTGCTCTTGATATTAGTGGGCTTCGAATGGCGTTTTGTGACATAAAAACATTACTACAGACTGTCAACTCCTCACTGACTTCTCTTAAGATGAATGCAATGACACTTGACCTTGAAGCGCTAATCAACGCTTCCTGCACCATCCCAACGACGTCCAAACTCCAACTCCAACTCCAATGCAACAATCTCAGTTTTGTCAGTTCAGACTTGTTTTGGTTGTGTGTAAATGTAGCAGAGCTAGATTTAAAATGAATCAGATTCAAGATATCCAACAGGAGGCTTTCAGTTCTCTTTGAGGTTTAAGGATCTTGAGTCTGAGTCGTAACAGACTTCCATTTGTTCCAGCTGCAATAAGGAATCCACCAACTCTTGCAAAGCTGGATCTCAGCACTAATATGATCCACACGCTTGGATGCAACGATTTCGCCAATATGATGAGGCTCAGAGAGCTCAGCCTTTATCTGAACTCATCAGATCTGGAAGAGTGTCTTTTGAAGGATTTAATACAGCTTCAGGTTCTAAAGCTATAGAACAACCACATCTCCACATTAAATAGCGCTTTCAAAAAATACTTGCCAAATCTCAGACAGCTGCAATTGAATGAAAATAAACTCACTGCCATTACGCTTGGTGAGTTTAAAGGCTTGCAGTCCCTCCAGAATTTGTCATTACATGAAAATAAAATAAAATAAAATAAAATAAAATAAAATAAAATAAAATAAAATAAAATAAAATAAAATAAAATAAAATAAAATGGGTCCTATATTGGATTGACGAATCCTACCAGTCTTCAGCTGCAACTGAATTATATTGAAAGGATAGCACTAGACAAAGGTGGTTTCAATGATCTGACAAATTTAAGAAGATTGGATTTGAGGAATAATCACATTAAACATGACAACAGTCCAACTTTGCCTGATCCACCATTTTCTCAGCTGGTCCGTCTGGAGACATTGGCAGTTCCCTCTCAAGATCGAAGGGAAAGTCCCATCTGCCTTGCAACTTCCTGCAAGGTTTGACAAGCCTTTTGTTTTTCAACACCAGGAACATTCAACTTTTATCCTTTGCCACAGACATGTTTAATTACACGCCTCGGCTGCAAACACTTGAGGTGAGCTCAAATGATCTTGTGGATCTCTCTCCAGATTTGTTCACCCCAATTCAAAGCCTTAAAATAATCTACATATCTAGAACAAGTCTTTGGTCCCAAGATTTCCTTATAGATGCCAACCTTACTGAGCTGGTGTTCATGCAGGCGAGATGGAATGCATATTCAGTTATCAGTGAGGACGTAATGAAGTCACTGCCAGCACTCATTTATGTGGACTTTCAAGGCAATAGTTTCACCTGTGACTGCGATAATGCCTGGTTCCTCCAGTGGGCAGAAAACAACAACCAAACGCAAGTTTTTGATGCTTTTAACTTCAAGTGCTACTATCCTCCGGGTCTAAAAGGGACCAAACTGTTGGAACTTAACCTCGAGTCCTGCACAGTGAACACTGACTTCATCTGCTTTGTCTCCACCACATGTACGATCCTCCTGTTTATGGTGGTGTCCTTCACATACCATTTCCTGAGTTTCTATCTGGCTTATGCTTACTACTTCTCTTTGGCTGTGCCCTTTGACGCAAAGCATAAAAACAAGCAAGATCCTTATGAGTATGATGCCTTTATCTCCTACAGTACTGATGATGAGCTGTGGGTCATCAGAGAACTGCTGCCAAAACTGGAAGGAGAGCAGGGCTGGAGGTTGTGTCTGCACCACAGAGACTTCCAGCCAGGTAAGACTGTTACCCTTACACCTGGCATCAGGCTATTTTCTTTGCTCCAGCTGAGCTTTGATGGAGAAGCTTGAAAAATTTGAATTTGTCTAATATTTTGGTTTATGACCAAATACTTGCAAATCTAATATCAGTTACATCAGTGTCAGCTGCAACTTGTTTACAGCTAGCAAATGTTAGCATGCTAACACTTATCTAAGCTAGTGAACATGGCAAACATTATACTTGCCACCTGTACTCTTTGTGTATCTGGAAATCAACATGCTGAGGTTCACCTTATTCAAATGTGCATGACCACAACAGTTGTTTTGTACTGTCATCTGTACTCCAGCAGGTGTCACCATAGTACTTCTGTGCTGCGCTATCAAAGAAAGCAATGAGGAGAGTCCACAATATGGTTTCATTGAGTGACCCTTTTCTTTGACTTTCCTCTTCCTCAGGTAAACCCATCATAGACCACATCACAGAGATCATCTACAGAAGCAGGAAGACCATCTGTGTGATCAGTCGCAGGTACCTCGAGAGCGAGAGCTTTGTTTGTTTGGGCTGTTGTGCTCTTCCTCATCTATCCTTCTTTCTCCTCGGTCTAGCTTCCGTCTCTTTGATGAGCAGAAGGATGTCCTGATCATGGTGTTCCTGGAGGACATTCCCACCTATCAGCTGTCTCTCTATGTGAGGTTTACAGCCAGTATTAAACATTTTTCATTTTCAGAGTTCACTTTCTGGCCTGTGCCTGTGATTAGATCAGCTAATCTGACTGATTGGGAGCCACAGATGTTTCTGTGCAACCAAACCGGACGACCAGGTCACGACTCAATACGAGTGACATTACTTTTTCCAGTTTGAAAGATTAATGAGGACATCAGAAAGCTTCAGACGGGCAAGTGTTTCTTCTGCTGAACAGCCGCAACGTTCCGTGTTTTTATGTCTCTAATGTCACACCACCAATCAGAGACATTTGCATTTGATAATCAAGCATCTGATTCAAGAGTAGCGTAGCACGAAGAGGACTGTTAGGTTTAAAAGATGATACCGGGAAAATTGTGTTTTTGGGTTTTACCTTCTGCAATCAAAGGAAAACTACTTTGTACTAATGAGGTAGAGAGTTTTGGTATCACAATGTTTGGTTTCTATGAACCCCACAGTGCTTATTAATTTTAGGTTATTGAAGGCTGAAGAAAGGAAGAAGAAAATCAACCATAACAGTATGTATTATTAATCCTCTCTGATTAATAAATCCTTTGACAACATCAAATACAATAAAGCCTCTCAGTTTTTTGAAAACACAATACTCTCTGTGCTTTCTTTTGTTACTGTTCTTCATGTATTAAGAATACTACACTTCCCTGATTATTAAACAGATCAAATAATAAGAGAGAAAAGCAACAAAAATTACACAATGCTTCCTATCACAGTAATTTGAAAAGATTTAAGCATGGATGGTGAAGCGTTATTACAACGTTAACACAATTTTCACTGGTAAGTTTGGTTCTTGGTTTCAGGAATGCCTTGAAAATAAGAGTCATGCTGCACAAATTCACTGTGGTCTAGAGTTCATGCTGCTGTGGCGTTGACTCTGGTTTCCTCTTTGATGATCTCAGAGCTCCTCCTCCTCCTTTCACTGCAAAGAAACATGGAAACAAAACATGAATTTAGGTTCAGTACTTGGTTCGAGTGTCAAACTCATATGATGTAAAAAAAAAAAAAAAAAAAAAAAAAGAAAACACATTAGAGAGACGTGAGCACACTCACTCCAAGCACTCCTTTCTTCTCTGGGTCCACCTGGCGGATGGGTTGGCACACACAAACCTCCCTGGAATGTGGAAGCTGTGGGATCCAGTAAACACAAGAAATGATCAAACACAAAGACGCATGAGTGCACTTCATCACAGTTTCCCTCTCTGTGGTCTCATCCCAGCATGACAGCTTAGGAATTAACCTTTCTAGTACATATTTACAGCAGTGTCACCTCACAGAGTGACCCTCGCCGCTCTCACAAAGTCTAACTGAACATTTTTCCATGTTTTCTGTTTCATAGACCAAACAATGAACCAAGACAATAGTCTGCAGATTAAATTATAATGAAGATAATCAGTCATTTCAGTCTTTATTCTTATTTTATGTACTTGTTTAAATTGTCTATCTGAGATCTCTGATACATATTACCTGGTTTGATTTCTCATCTGACCGTTTCTTCCTGTTTTTGACCTTCTCCTTGCTGCTGTTACAGCGTACTCATTTCTATCCTAATTTACTGCACGAGCTCAAACTGTGAACTCACATGATGGCGTTGAGGTCGCAGGAGGTGTTGATGGTCTGGACAGTGTAGCCCAGCAGGCGCCTGCATGGCAAGGGACGCTTGACGTACCTCAGGCAGCAGCTCGCTACAAAGACAGGAAGACAATCTTTTCATTTTGATGCTGGAAACACAACACTGAAAGTTCACGCTGCTTTTTAACCCTAATTTCTCTGTAAACTTATACTATATACTAGTATTTCCTTCCTAAATGCATCTACATTTGACAGGGCTGCCAGAAATCCTTCAGCAGTGTAGAGGCACAGGTAGCAGCCGAACGACTCACCTGACTGTGTGTTGCTGATGAAGGTTGTGAGGATGATGAGGGAGCACAAAGCTGCCAGGAGACACATTTTGCCTTTTGCCATGCTTCCGCAGTTGGTGTTCTTGCTCTGCAGGTCTGTATCAGTGTGAGGCTGCTGTAGCTTTGGCAGTGTGAGGTGCCTGAAGGCTTGCAGTGACAGCTCTCAAGTAGGCAGTCTCTAGGGTTTTCCCCTGCTGGGCAGTGTTGTGTGATGCCATGCTTGATTGTTTAAACGGTGGACATGAGCCAAGACATGGAGCAAAGTACAAGCTCCAAGAGGGTGTGAGGAGCATGTTGGAAAATGAGACAGATCAAGTTTCAGGTGACATATTTCCGACATTAACAATTCAAGCCTCAGCATGTACTTGAGACTTGGCTTTAAGTCAGATTTAAAGGGGCGACAACAGATATTTTTTGATAACAGTGTATAAAATGACAATGTGGAAACACTGAATGTGGAAGGCTCGTAATCCATGAACTTAACAAGAGAGTCTGAATTTCACTGTTCACTTTCACTGCTCTCATAGCGAGACAGAGACTTACAGGTGAACACAGTGGAGCAGACAGCAGCTGCAGAGACACATATTTCCCTCAGGAGTTCATGTAGACCAAAACCAGAGCTAAAAAACAGTCAACACTGGACGTATATTCATCAGATGGACACAGACAAGACTCCAAATGAATCACAATGCTCCTCTACAACTGTGTACACTCTCCATATAAACTTAAATGGTGATAAAGCATCAGTGTTTCTACATCAGTGGCCAAAACAAATCAGTTATTGCAGGTTTTAAATCACAAATATGAGGACTTGGGGACTGAGTTGTCTGCAGTGAGACTTGACTTCCTAAATGCTTGACTTTAAACTTCTTAAATCTCAAGTTTTGTCAGTTCAAGTGAAGAGAAACAAGCCACAAGACAGGCTGCAATGGCTGCAACATAATCTTTGAGGGTGAAGGCGCCCATCAAAGCATGTCCACTAAACGTACTTTTTCCCTCACTGACAGGCTCCGATTGTTACTAGAAACGTATGAAAACATAATGGAAGGGATCCCTACAGATATAGACATTTTCAGATTTCCATTTCTGATGCGGAACTGAAGCTGTTGTATCGCTCTCTTCTTCCATTACCACACTTAACCTCCTGGCGGTTAACCTCCTGACTAACCAGGGCAGGGACTGGAATATGTGAAAACACACCAATTCACTCTGCTAACAGGGCTTGTACAAGAAGTAAGTATACTCCAATTGCAAACTTAAATCAAAGATTTACACACGTGCAAAAACAGTTACACTGCAAAAAGGGTAAGCACACCTTAAGCCTGCCCTGACCACCCGACTGGGGCCGACCTATTGGTAAGATAAGTGATTGAATGGGGGAAACAAGCCAAACCAAAAATAAGACAAACAAATAAAAACTAAAGAAAAATAAAAACAAGTCCGCCCCAAGGGCAATACCCAGCTCTTTTGCCCACTACCGGCACACTTGCCGAGGCGGACTAGACAAAAAAAAAAAAAACCCCAAAAAACAAATGGTAACAACAAAAAACAGTCCCACGGCAAGAGCAGTAACTGGACCACTGATGCCCTGCGGAGGAACAAACACCACCAATCAACAATTTATTAACAAGATTAAAATACATACTGGTTTCGGCCACGTGTTAAAAACTACATCACTAAAACTTTAAAATACCTGGTACGTCGACATCGACTACCGGCCGCCTTTAACCCAGCAGGGATCAAAACAGGTCTGAAATACATAGACACAGTAAATACAACACATGTTCAAACTAAACTATATAATGCACATTAAAACACAGAAAGAAAAGCCTACCACTTATTCCTGCACGCCTGCTTTCCCTGCATACCAGCGTGGAATGAGGTGTGCACCTCCACCTCCACCGGCCTAAACACCTGCTGCCACCTGCGTTCCTCCTGCAGGTAGTCCGATATCCCCTGCGTGACTAACTGGCACACCTCCCCCTTTCCTACTCTGTGCCACCCACCACATTATGATCCTTTGCATTCAGTGTCACATCTCATCTCGTGAGAGGCCCCCAATTTCCCAGCTATGCTCCTACAATGTAAATGCAATGATTTCACAGAACTTTGAGGCTTGGTCGCTGCTGTCTTTGCTCTCGTTCATCCTGCTCACAATACAGCAGGCAACCTTTTCATTCTCGTCCCTGACTGTCCGGATATTCATCTTCACCATTAAACTGTCTTTGAGCCAGAAATTAAGACAGACACAAAGCAATAAAGTAGGTTAACAAGGGGTTAAACAGGACATTTATCAGCATGTGACACATACCTTACTTTACAGGGGAGTATTGCATCATCTAAATTGGAGCCTTTATGAGCAAAAATCTGTCCACATTCTGCCTTGGCCCAGGAGGGTGCGCAGACACACAAACAAGCATCTGTAATCATTAATGTTACCATGCAATCAGCCTGGTATTCACGGTGGCCACCATGTAAACGGTTGTGAAAAGGAGAATCGAAATTAACAAGTTTCTGTTTTCTCCTGAACCTGGACCTCCTCCATCTTTGAGGAGCTGTTTGATAAATGGAACATCCAGCCCCATCCCTCCATCCTGTACCAGCGTCATACGCTGGACTGTGATAGAAGACCTCTGGACATTTAAAAGTGCCCTCCACTCAAAAACATGTTTACTATTACTACATCTTGATGTTTGACCTTCACTGTGCAGAATGACAAATGTGCAGAGCGTGACACACACATCATTTCTATTGATTTTTCTTTTAACAGAGATTACATCACTTCTGAGTTGCTTTTTCTTGTTTGGCAAGTATCACCTGACATTCATTAAAGTGCATTCAGAATGGATGATATTATTAATGTTTTGAATTTTGTAAAAATGTTCTTGAAGCCTTGTTTTGCAGAATGTTTCAGTTACCTTCTTCTGTCCCTGCCTGTGTCAGCTGGAGCCAACACAAGAATGTGAACCATCTGGATCAGATTGACTAAAACACTGATATACTCAAACAAATGTTCTTCCTGTTTCATGCTGCCACTGTAATCGATGTTTCATTTCAACAATAAAAGCTATTTGAAAATAGTACGTGTTTAATGTTGTAAGTTCCTCACACTGTGGGGACAAAAATCTGTTTAAACAGTCAAGACAAAACGCAAGTTCCCGTAATGTAAATCATTCAATTTTAGGATGAAGACTTGGAGCAAGTTTCCAAGAAATGAATGAAACTCTATGTAATGTTCCCAGAAATGATAGAAACACGACTGTGCTTGTGTGTATGTGTGTGTGTGTGTGTGTGTGTGCGCGCGCTTCAAATTTTCAATAATGTGTGTGTGTGTGTGCGTGTGTGCCCTTCAAATTTTCAATTATGTGTGTGTGCGTGCGTGCGTGTGTGTGATCAGGTATTTATCACGTTGTGGGGACAAAAATCTGTTTACACAGTCACATTGTGGGGACTCACCTGCCTTATGGGGACAAAATGCAGGTCCCCTTAATGTAAATCATGAAATTTTAGGGTGAAGACTGAGGATAGGGTTACGGGTTAGGTAAGGTTAGATTAGGTTTAGGGTTAGGAACAGTCAACTAGTGGTTATGGTTAGGGTTAGGGTAAGGCTGCAGGAAATGAATGTAAGTCTATGTAATGTCCCCACAAATGATAAAAACACAACGTGTGTGTGTGTACGCTTCAAATTTTCAATAATGTGTGTGTGAGTGCGTGCGTGCATGCGTGCGTGCTTGTGTGTGTGTGTGTGTGTGTGTGTGTGTGTGTGTGTGTGTGTGTGTGTAGTCATGGGTGTGCATATGTACATATGGAAGGTGGGAGGGATGGGTTTTCTCTGTTTTTAAGTTTTCCTTTATAATGTTTTTAACCGTTGTAAAGCTCTTTGTGTTGCATTTTATCGTATATGAAAAGTGCTATATAAATAAAGTTTGATTTGATTTGATTTGATTTGATTTGATTTGAATAATCTGGTACTGGCATGACACCAAAGGAAAGATGAATCTGCATTCAGTTAAAAACATGGTCTTCCTTGAAATTTAGTGCAAGAGCATTTCCACAGTACATCCTAATTTCCATGAGTTTGTTCTCTTCAGACATGTATCTTTATAAAGTGCTATATGAGCTGAAGTTTTCTTGCTCTTTCTTTCTTGCTATAAGGCGCTCACTTGAATGAATGAAAAAATGAATTGGTTGATGTTGACACATCAACACATCAACCAAGTAATTTTGGTCATGACTAACTTCAATGCTGATGTGAACAATTCTTAGGTGAAAAAATACTGGTGAAAAAGGAGTTTCTTTGTCTTTTCTACTCACATGAAATTCATGAGTGACAGTGACTCTGCAGAACTTCAGCCTGAGTTGAATATTTACAGCTCTGGCAGCAAAAGATAAGAGATAAGCACAAATTATATATAAATATAAATATTAATCTATTAATTTGTTAATTTATTCATTTATTATCATCAAACTAATTAGCTTTCAGCCAAAACTGATAGTGCCCAATTCCAGGACGGTTTTGAAGAACGCTGGAGAAACCGGAGCACCTGGAGTAAAAAGGATCAGATGACAAAGTCAGAAAGGCTCAGTGTCAGGAATCCGTCTCGCCATGAGGTCACACTGCTGAGGTGGCCATATGTGCCACCTCAGTCCTGCCCTGGACTGAGGTGACCTCCCGGGGGTGGAGAGGGTATTTTTCACATCACCAAACCAATTAGCTTTTGGTCACAATGGCACAGCAATTGCTGCATGGTTTTGAAGATAGTTGGAGAAACCGGAGCAACCGGAGTAAACCTTACCACTGGACCAGATGACAAACAAAGTCTGAAAGGATCAGGACCGGAAATCAAACCCTCGATGTAGATATAGAATCTTAGATTCGGCTGGCCCATGATGGGCGATCATGAAAAAAAGGGAGAGAAAAGAGTTTATTTTGCCGGTCTAAGCCTTAATATTATTGTCCAATCAGCAGCCTGAATATCACTTTCCAACCAGAAGCCCCGTCCCTTTGGGGGCAATTTCAGTCAGATTGGAAATCGCCCCAGGCACTCTCATAGACTTACATGTTGAGATTTTTTTTTTTTTTTTCCAAATTCTGGACCCTGCAATTCATTTCTATGGGCTCCGGGAGGGCTTGCCCCAAGGTGATGTTATGTTGTACTCTCCAAAGGTTGAATTGTAAATAGTTGTATTGATTGCATATTGCCAGCCAAATACTGTATATACTGAATATGTTCTGGAAAGATTTGATTAATTACAGTTTTGATTATAGTATAATTTGAATTGATTTGATTATTGCTATGGCATCCATGGTGCCTATAAATTGTAGACTGCTAACAGTGATTTCATGGGCAAACTAGTAGATGACAGTGTATCTGTTGATGGCCACGGTGGAAATGTTTTATTGTGGAACCTAATTTATTGTATTTGAGATGTTTAACTTGATATAGCTGTACAAAAATACTGTACAGTATGTACAATTCATGTATTGCCATCTAGTGGTTGAACAGGAAAAACAAATTAAACAATACAATGTAACACTGTAAAGTTAGCTATCTGACTTTTATTTATTATTATTTTACTCATTGAGCGGGTCATCTTAGCCATCATCGCAACAGTTGCCCCCCCCGAGAAATTTGTCAGTAGCTGCCACTGATATAAATAGGTAGATTTTTTTTTCCAACAAAATGGTCACCACATTTCACCTAATCATCCGGCAAAATCCAACAAATCACAGAGCCGACTCTGTACGCAAAGCAGATGTACCTGGAGGGGAGGCTAGGTTTTTTTGGTGGTGTCATCAGGAGATCCTTGAAAGTGGAGGCAATACATTTTTCAATTGCTGGGTCCTTCATCTTGATTGCAGTCACCAACAGATGTATGTTGCCCCACTTATATAGGTCCTTGAAGATGGCGTCGTCAAGCTTTTTAAACATTTTTTCATTGATATCTGCACCCTGGATGTTGGCCCATGTGCTTTCGGACAGATGCCTAATGATGTCCCCTGGGTTTTCACCATTCAAGTCAATGTTTGCTTTCCTCAGGATCCGCGTGAACAGCTTCTCCATGAGGACCTGCACAGACATTTTGTTTCTCTCTGTTTGTGCTGTTGCCTTCTGGTCAGCAAGTTCCTGTCGCTCAGTGTCCAGTAAAGCAAGCGTCACCCTTTGACTGAAGCTGTCAGCCTGAGAGTTCAGCCACCAGCTCATCAGTGTCAGGAACATCCACACTTTCATCTGTACCTCATCGTGTATCTTGGAATGTGACTGAGGAACAGCCACTCCCCTCGTACGTTTTCTCCTCATCACTTGTGAGATGAACGTAGGCCTCATCCCATCTGTGATGTATCTGTAGAAGAGATCGCCAAACTTTTGAGTGTATGTTGGGACTTCATCTCCGGGAAAGCTGGCAAAAGTCTGAATGAGCAAATCCTGATTTTCATCCTCTTTATTTTCCCCATTTTGAAGCAGAGAGGAAACAGCAGTTGTGAGTAACTGTACTGACTTCTTACTTTCAGCTGTAGCATTCCGCCAAAATATGGTCCTCAGCTTTGCCCCCATGCGATGTATCAACGCTACAGCAATGTTCTTTGTAAAAAAAGACTTAATCTTGTCCTCCAGCTTCTCCTTGGCTTCTGGTCTTCGACTGCCAGTGTCTGTCTCCTCTGTAGTCTGAACTGTTTCATGAATCATTTGGCAAATGTCACTCACAACATCTTCAATCTCCTGAGAGGATTGAGATTGCAGCCACTTGTACTGAGAGTCTGACAAGTTGCTCAAAAGAGGTTCCACAATATCAGTCATTTCGGTCATAATTGTTTCCTGGGTTGATTCAAAGTGATCATCGGTGTGTCTCCACCTCTGTCTGCGTTTCTGATGTGAGCAGAATATTTTAATCTTACCCTTGAATGTCTTCAACATTTCGCAGACATGATTAACCATACCATTCAGTCTTTTGGGGGGAGTGAGCCAATGATTTTGTACAGGCTCTACAGAACTCCAAGAAGTGGAGAGGGCAGAGTTGACATTTTCTGAGACCTCTTTACTTATCAAGCTTGACAAGTGGTCTGAGCTTTCAGACCAGTCTTCTTCTGAAATCCCCAAAGACTCTGAAAAGCTCTGGGAGAGTGTGTCGCCCAGACTGGCCAGAACGTGCTCCTCAGACACCTGTACGCTGTTGGTCTGAAGAGCTGTGAGGAATGCGTTGCTCACTAATGAAATCAAGCTCGCTAACAGTTCTGCCATCATCATCTTGGTGGAAGTATCAGGAAAACCGGCTGTCAACAACCTCCACTGTTTTATGGTCAGTCCTTTGCAAAAGGATTGAACCAGCAGGCTCACAGCCTGCACTTCGATCTTTGGTAACTCCTCCATCTGTGACGGTGCTGTTCTATCCATTAAACCTGCTTCTGTATCGCTGTTATTGTGTCTGTAGGACTTTTCTGTAATTATAATGTACTCTCTGACGTATTCTCTAATATCAAATATCATACTGAGACATACTGAGCTTATCAGGCTTTGATGAGGCACATCAAAGCCGTTGTAGAAGCTGACGTCAAAGACCAATTTCTGCTTGCTAAGCCCCGCCCCCACGCCGCCCTAGCAACCGTTGCTAGACACAGAGTCCTGCTGGAAACATGGAGGGAAGAAGCTTTCAAAGACTGGAAGCTACAGAAAATATCCAGAGACCAGGGCCGTCGCGGTCCCAAGATGAATTCATAAGGACACATACAAACACATTTCTTTTTCCTTTCACTCTTATATACTCATTGATAGATTCACTCATAATTTGGATTTGTCTCATAACCTTTTGCTACATGTTTCCAGTGTCTGAATCAGGGTTGTTGTTGGGCCAATAATGGCCTCATAATCCTCCGCACAGAGCTGTTTCCAGTTTCCATTAACTGGGGAGATGAGACAAAAACCATCATCTTTCTTTCTTTCTTTCTTTCTTTCTTTCTTTCTTTCTTTCTTTCTTTCTTTCTTTCCTCTTCTTCTTCCTCCTTTCTCTCTTCTTCTTTTTCTTTATCCTCTTCTCTCTTCCTCCTCTCCTCCCCTTCCTACTCTTCCCCTTCCTGCTTCCCGTCTCCTCCTCCTCTTCTTCCTCCTCCTTCTCTTCCTCGTCCTTTGTTTCTTCTTCCTCCAGTCTTCTCTCTTCTTGCTCTTCCCTCCTCCTCTTCCCTCTTCTTCTTGCTCCTCTCTCTTCCTTTCTCTCCTCCTTTGTCTTCAGCAGGGCAGTGCAATATGTTTGCAGAGTCGAACGTAATTACCTCTGACAGCCGGACAAACTTTAGTCACAACTCCAAATGTTTGCATGATTAGAAATAAGATGGAAAAACATGAGCAGCACATAATATTTAAAGTCAACACACCTTTTGTGAATCACTCGCTGTTATTCTCTCAGTGATCGTGTATGTGTGCTCACTCCACCCAAACTTTGTCCCAATCATCTCTATTGATGTAGCTGCATGATAAAATAAGTATTGTCATTACCACATTACCACGTGGGGATAAGAACTACAGTAGTTATTCCCGTCTCAGTAGGCCTTGATATTTAAAGCTGTGCTAGCACCAAACTGTATTTTCCATATAATTTCACTGATACATAGAAAATCTACCCCTCATAACCATGAACCTGAAGGCTTTGTGGATGTCAACCCTGCTATGGACTCAATCAGAATGAATGAGAAATAAAACTCTAGTCAACATTCAGACCTGAACCCAGATGAACTCTTCTTGCATGAGGTCACTCGAGAGGTCAGAATCTATTTTTACACCTCAGCCGTGAGGTGCTAAGAATAGCACAGGTGCTTAAAAAAGCAACACGCTATCAAGGCGGGAGTGTCCAGGAATGTGATCCTTTTTGTAGTGTAAAGTGTAAGTGTAAACAGTGATGTTTCCTTGTCTGCAGAATAGGCTCAGATTACACTTTATGTCAGGTTTGTTGAAGTTTGCACGCACTCCTACGGGCTGAGGAAGCTAACAACCATCTCAATTACTACTACACATACACACACCGTTGTTATAAACCCCTGACCACATCACATTTTGCCAGCTCAACCCAGGTTTCATTTAACAGTGCCAATAACCTTGCCTTCTGTTGATCAGGTCAGGAGGTTTGCACAATGACCTTGACAGTGTGGGCTGCTCCTGTACTGCCACCCCCCTTTTAGTAGCAGAGTGAATGCAGGGTCAGAGAGGCTGTTTAGCTGAATATGTGAGTCTAGTCTGACTCATTGATCCTTTATCTGACAGGTTTGTGCAGGTTACAATCTATGTTCCCGACCATGGATCTGAAATATCATCAGTCTAACTGTGCTCTGTATTGATAAATCCGTGGTGCTGAAGCAGCAAATGGATTTGTAGTTGTGCCTTTATTTCTGAATTAAAAATCACTCTGAATTAGCTCTTTGATCTAAGATGCGTTTTAAGCTATTTTCAAATAATTATACTGTATTATCCAGCTCTCAGCAGCCAAAGAAGAAGAACAAGAAGCAAATCCTCGGCAACATTGGAGTGAGCTGCATGTGCTGTAGTTAGCTGGTTAATGTTCATTGTGCTCATTTTTCACGTGTAACATTACTCGTTGATGTCATGATAAAGAAAGCAGTGAGCCGAATGTGACGCAAACTGCAATGTTAATGTCCTAAAACTAAATTTAGTGAGTTTTATCCACAACTGATGCTCTCTCATTATTTTACACCCTGAAATAGATTAAAAAGGAAAGTAACTTGTACTTTGATTTATTTATTAGCCAAGAACTTTTCCACTTTAACCTGAGTAGGTTTCTCAAAAGGTTTTGTTTTTGCATGAGTCATTTTTTATGGGAGCGTTTGTATTTTTTGTATTATCTGTGCAGACATATTAGCACACACTGAAATGCCAACAAGCTTACAAAAACAAATCGTCTTTTCATGGTCTACTGCTGCTTCTCTCAGCTTGGTACATGCCTTTATCCCTTGAAATTCAACATAACCGTAAACTACACTACGTGCTGCAATCCAAAACTCACCCTGTCACTGCGCAGTAATGCAGGCTCACCCAGTTTTTGTCTTTCTATTCAGCAGCAACAGACAAGCCCGCCAGGGAGACAGTTATCCCAGACACCAACACAGGAGGAAGAGCGAGGAACCTCTTGACCGCAAACTGGAGACAGCCCGTCTTATTCAGTAGCACTCATCTTTTGTTACGAAACCGAAGAGTCGCCTGTGAAAATATTTTCTGTCAACAACATCTGCAAAGAGACACCAGCTCAAAGTGTGAAACACATCACTGGAAGACATGCTCATTTATTCTTTTACTGAAGTAAAAGTAGCAATACCACAATGTAGAAATCCTCTGTTACAGGTAAAAGTCATGCATTTAACATTTTAAGTTAAAGCACAGAAGAATTAGTGTCAAAATATTCTTAGTCCCAAAAGTAAAAGTATCCCTCTTGAGTAACTGCAGCATGATTTATACCTGTTAATGACTTTTAATAATTGATGTATCATTGTGTACATCACTTTAATGTTGGAGCCGTTAAATTTAATGATAATCTTAATAACCTATTTATTGCTGAGTAGCTTAATCTATACTTATACTTAATTATGTATTTGTTAATTGTGGAGTCATATTTGCCTCATGTGAGTACATGGACACAGATACTTATAATAAAACAGACAAATCTTAATAATAGAGCTTAATAATAAAGCTCTATGGTTAAAAACAGGATTACAGTCACAATTGGCAGGCAGTCAGATGAGGTAATGAAATCCAAAGAGGTCAGAGAGGAGGTGGCAGGCAGGTAGGAGGCAGGCAAACAGGTTTCAGGCACAAACAGCAGTAGCTTTGTGTAAACTACCAGCCACTGTGGCACACATACAGATGGATTTAGATGCACGTACAGATACATTCAGTAGTGCCTGCACTAAAGCGCTTTGGTTTGGTTGAATGTGACGTTGTGTAGAGACGCAGAGTTGAAGGTTTGGTCAGTCCTGTACACACAACGCAGAGGCTACAGCAAAGAAGAGGCACTGAGGAGAGAGAGAGAGAGAAAAGAGAGATGGCCATGCAGGGTTGGTGGTGTGCAGATGTGTGCGTGTTTCTGCAAAAGTCCAGAGTTGTAGTCCATGTATCCCATCATGCATTATCCTCCAAGCCTTCGTTGCCCCTGAGCCTCTCTCGCCCTCGGTGCTGCTGGATGGCTTGCCAGATGCAGCAGAGGACTCCACCCCTGAAGGAGAGACAGATCCCTTAAGCACCTGCTGAATTTGTAATGAAACCTTGTAGATGTGAGAAAACCGTGTCTGAAAGTCCATTAGACCACGAGTCTGATTACTCAGATTTAACCTCTCCAAAGTGGCTACTTATCATGGAAGGTAAATGAGACAACATGTCTTAAAACTTGTAGAAACTGTGAGAGATATGATTTGAGGAACAGAGCAGATACCGTAGACGTAGACAGCGGAGGTCATCTTTTGTTACGTCATTGAGAATGTCAGTCAGTGTGTATTCCTCCAGCACAAACTGGAGCACAGAACAAACACAGTCAGAAACATTTACACATGTATTTGTCTTGACGCTTTTATGTTTTGTCTGGTCAGTCTCACTTTCTGGTCCTGAACTGAAAACTTTTGATGCGTTTTTTACAGTTGAAATATCAAACTTAAACTTGACTCTTGAAACTACATTTTGGAGTTGTTATTACAGCACTACGGATATTCACAAATTACTGACAAAAGGTATAATTAAATAATTAACTAATTATGGTACCACAGTACCACTTGTTAATAAGGTACATTTATAAGTTGTAACTAAAATTATCAATAACTTTGTAATGCTTTATAATCAGTTATAAGCATTAATAAGAACAACTCCTGGGTTGCCAGTCTTGTTGGAGTTTATCCCTCTTCAGCATGGCATTTACTTTGCCTTCTTATAGCATGACTCTTGTTCATTACGAAGACCACACTGACTTTAAGTGTCTCAGTCAGTGACTACAGTGTGTCAATGAGTCAGCACGAATACTACCAGAGAAACTGAAGCAGCTAAGCTGAATTCAGCCATCATTAACTGTATTATTTTCACCTGTGCTACACTTGATTAATAACATATTAACCTGTATAAGGAAGTGTCAGGCTGGAGGAGGAGTGTTGTTCTTATTAGTGGCCTATAACAAAGTATAAATCTTAATACATGATTTACTGACAATTAATAAAGTCATGTTACAACTTATTTAAATGTTTCCTGTGAGAAAGTGGTATCAAATCATTAAAATCTCAGGCTGTGTTGTAATGGCAATATCATGAACACTAAGTATGGTGCTGCACAATTTGCATCATTGTGATTTATGTTAGTATGTTGTTATGTTTTACCCATATTCAGGAGAGGCAGCATAGTCACACACTGTGAACAAATACTGAAGATATGCTTAAACTGTATAGCGATAAGTATGTATGCATGAATACAATCGAGCACAAACATATATGTGTGTGTGTGTGTGTGTGTGTGTGTGTGTGTGTGTGTGAACAGTATAAGTAAATATCAATATTATTCACATGCAAGTATTTAATATGTACCGGACATAACATACAAGAATACAGCAGCATCACACAAAAATGGTATGACATAAATTAGCAAACTGTGTTACTGTAGTTACCATAAACATGTATTATAGTCATATTGATACCTTTAAGCAAGTAGAATTACTATGAATTAGCAATGTCACGCCCACAGAGTCCCGTGATATTTATATATACAATATAAGACAGTGATTTATGCTTGCTCGCATTGGTGTGTGTGTCATGAAGCAGCTGCTGAGGAGTGGCACTGATGAGTGCAGTGACACTCGGTAAACTGGGAGGGTCGCTAATGACTCTCTGCAAACATGGCTGCCCAGGATGAACTCAGTAAGTTTCTCTCTGCGTTATCTGTGATTACTATCTCTCTAAATGTCGTATTCGTGGCTGGCAAACATGCAGAACAACCGGCCTGCTTAATTCTAACGATTAGGGTGTTTTTTAAAGTAACGATAAAGCTTCTTTCTGTTAAAAAAAACTGGGGCAGGAACGATAGCTAGCTACTCAGCTATATTGCTAGCTAGAATGCTAACGTCAGGAGGCCGTTTGCCCAGTCATGGTCAAAATGAAAGTATCACGCAGGCTATTAATATATTCTCATTAATGAAACTTTTAAGGTGGAAATCGCCTACGTGGGTATTCAAGGGAATCAGAGTTAATTGCACATGGTGTCACTGGTTGTGAAAAGCAAATGGTATGGCACAGAAATGCTGAAATGCGTTGATAGTCTGTCAGTTGTTACACGTAGCTAGCTGGTTGGTGAGCCATGCCGAGAGAAAGAAGGCAGGGCAGGGTGATGGTTGCACCAACACAGCAGCTGACAGGACGAGCTTATTAGCCAAACTGGAGCAACATGCATGAGTGGCTGTCTGCTTTTACTTCATTATTTGTGTATTTTCTTCCCTCGGTATGAAGCTGAAGGTCGTACAGACTGGTTTTGCAAGAGATTGCATACAACCAGTGGGTTGCTCCTCCATTATTGAATGGAAAGGTGTTGCCTAATCAATTATAGCAGACGTGTTGTTTTTAACAGATCCCATTTTTAGTGTTTATTCTTGGGGTATGACAAATATCACCCAGAAAATGGGTTGTAAGAACTGATTAAGGTGTTGAATGTGTTTTGACAGATCAACTGGAGCGTGTGTTCCTTCGCCTGGGCCATGCAGAAACAGATGAGCAGCTACAGGACATCATCTCCAAGTTCCTACCCCCTGTTCTCCTCAAGCTCTCCAGCGTTCAGGAGGGTGTGCGCAAGAAAGTAAGAAGGGCGTTGCCTATCTCTGTGCCTGAAAAGATTACATTGACTCTTGAGTCTGTGCTCTGTAGCTACATGTCATAAAAATGTGAATAAATTAACCTTCTCCTCAAATATCAGCTTCTTTTTACCAAAACATTTGCTAAGCCCATAAAACTTACACCGTATAGATACAGACTCACCTCCTCCTGATGCAAACATTCTTGTTAGGACCTTGTATCGTTCCTCTTTTGCCAGTGAATATTGATTCATGTCTTTGGTTCATATGAGCAAACACCAAATGACTTTCTGTGCCTTCTCTGCCAGGTGATGGAGTTGTTGGTCCACCTGAACAAGAGGATAAAAAGCAGGCCTAAGATTCAGCTGCCAGTGGAAACATTGCTGGTGCAGTACCAAGACCCTGCAGCTGCCTCCTTTGTTACAGTAAGAATCAAATTTTACAATGTTGGTATTATGAAGTCACACGTTTAATATATTGATAATACAATCAAGGAGTAATTTCAAAATTTGTGAGGTACATGCAATCCTTATTGAGAGTGTACTGAAAATAGTATTTACCTAAGTAAGATTCCTATGAACTAGCTACAGTAACTAATAACTCATCTGCTTGTCTGTGTGTCTTAAAACCTTATGTTTTAATCCCTTATAATAAATAAATTGGGTATATTTGGCACTGATGTGCATTGTATGCCAGTGCAGCGATAGTAATCTGAATCTTGATTTTCATTTTGTTTAAGTAGTGGTCTGCGGCTTGAGGCAAAAGTGCTGATAGTTTGATGTATGTATTTTGCAGAATTTTACAATCATCTACATCAAAATGGGCTACCCACGTCTGGAAGTGGGGAAACAGTGTGAGCTGGCTCCCACCCTTCTCACTGCCATGGAAGGCAAGCCACAGCCACAGCAGGACAGGTGATGGGACAAATACACTCACACACGTTCAGATGAACGATGTAGTATGTTTTTCAGATACACTTGAGTTTTCCGCCTCAATTGACGCATGTTTAAAGTTAAACAGATGCTGCCTTAGTCAGTTCTCTTCTATATGGCATTCGGTTCATTCGTTGTTGGACTGTGAGTTCACTTTACTCTCTCTCTCTTCTCTTAGCCTGATGCACCTGCTGATCCCTACTCTTTACCATATGAAGTATCCTGCAGACACCTCCAAGAATGCTTCTCCATTTAATCTAACCGAGAGGCCAAAGACTGTGCAGCTGCTGCAGGAGTTCATGTTAGATGTTTTACTGATGCCTTACGGGTGGGTTCCTGCTGTGTGGTTTGGATGTGGTATGACTAAGGGCCTCCAGCGAAACGAGTGTATTAGTTGTTCGCTTAAAAGCATTTAAGCCAGAATGCTGACTTGTTCTTTCTTGGGCTCCTTTAGGTTTGTGCTGAATGAATCCCCAACCCGCCCTGCTTCCTCTTCCTCCCAAGGAAGTTCTGCGGAGGGGACAGTGGCTGCAGGTGGCCAGGGTCTCCCCCAGCCAGCCCCAGGCATGAGTGTCTATGCTGCCAAGAGAGTGATTGGAGAGGCCCAGTGGAGCGCTGAGCAGCTAGAGCAGGTACAACACCTGAAGCTGGAGGATGAGCAGTGGCTATGTTATTGGGATATAGATTTATGTAAACTTTCAGCTCAGTCCAGAAATTGTGCGTTGACTGTCAGTTATTAGCTATTCATGTATTCATAAGTTTATGCCTGATAAACTGTAGCTATTCATGTATGCCTGATGCTTTTAAAAGCTGTACAGTGATTTGAATATATATGAGGTCTTGAGTATCAGCTAATGGTTCCTTCGTTGTGTTTTTGGGATCAACAGTGTAAGCTGGGCATAGTGAAGTTCATTGAGGCAAAGCAAGTCCCCGAGGTGGAGACAGTGGTGCACCTGGTGGTGGCATCAAGCGACACGCGACACAGTGTGGCCACTGCAGCTGATCTGGAGCTGAAGAGCAAACAGAGGTAGGTGAAGGAGCATGAATCATCTCTGCCTTATAGCACCTGCTTTACAGATTATCAAATCATCCACTCAGTCATCTTTCCTCTAACGCAGTAAATCACACAATGAATCGCCAAATTATTAGGAACAGCTGCTAAAACCTGTTAGATTGACAGGCTGGTATTTATGTCCCTCAGAAAGAAATCCTGAATATGTCCTTGTTTTATTGTCCTCCAGCATCATCGATTGGAACAATCCTCTAATTATCAATAAGATGTACAAGGTGTATCTGGGGGATGTTCCTCTTAAAACAAAGGTTTGTAAAATCATATTTTCAAACTTAACCTGTGAATTATTAAAAAAATGTATTAAGCATATAACACCATTTTGCATGTGCGCTAGGGAGGAAATATGAAGCAAGAGCTTAAGCACGAGCCGGTAAGCACGAGAGTCAAGCTGAAGATCCTGCCACATCTTCTGCGGTCTCGGCTCGCGGCTGAGTGCTTTCCAGCTAATATCCAGGTAGGCTCTTTGTCCATGCTCGTGGGTACATTTGTTTATTATTTCATTTGTTAATTTTTGCAGACACATGTTACAGGAAGTCTGATGGAAGGCTAAATTACTGTTAAGGAAACGCTCCAGGATGGTATAATTATTGCTTTCCTCTCCTCCACAGGTTGTGTATGATGGTCTGTTTGGAGCCAACACCAACAACAAACTGCTGTCTCTCACCTTGCAGTTTGTCCATCACATCTGCATGGTGTAAGTAAAGCGCTCTTCTTTTCCTTTTACGTAGACATACCTGTGTTTCATTTCTGTGGGTTTTTTGCATTTGAAAAATAACATTGAGATGTTTGTGTTTTTCAGATGTCCTGACACTAATAAACCTTTGGGACTAATGCTGCTTAATGGCCTTACCAAGCTCATCAATGAATACAAGGAGGTAAAAGCACAACTGGAAAGACACATTTCAAACTGCAATTTCAGAAAGTTTTTGATTTGATTTATACCCACTAAATAACCTTTGTGCTTGCAGGATCCAAAGTTACTATGTGTTGCCTACTCTGCTGTTGGAAAGCTGTCAAGGTATAATGAAATAATTGTCTTTTTGCCTTCAACATTTCTATCTTGGTGTATGGTTTTAGGAATACAAAAAAAAAAATCTGCTTTTTATATCCTCTCCTCTAGTCGCATGCCACAGCTGTTCACAAAGGACATTGCTCTCGTACAGCAGTTTTTTGAGTCCATGTGCAAGGTAAGTGACAGATCTCTCAAAAATCAGACATTCAATTCAATATGGAGATACTGATAGTTCCAAAATTCTTTGTCATCTTCTTTAGGAGGAGCCTGATGTGCGTCTTGCCATCCAGGAAGCCTTGTCTATGATGGTGGGAGCTTATGCCAACCTACAGGGGGCACTGCTGAACCTGATGGAGGCCCTGGTGGCTGCATACATTGGAAAGGTAAGTGTATGTGGGCAAAATAGATATTTGTTTTATAAAGAAACAAACCTTAATGTTGACATGTTTAGTACCTAGGTGTGGGACAGATCAAGCACTCAAGATTTTTCTTTTTGTGGGCAGCCGGAGGTGCAAGTCCGTCAGGTGGCCATGAAGTTTGCCAGCACAGTGTTTGCTCCTGATCACGTGCCATCAAGATACCTGCTGCTTCTGGCAGCTGGAGACCCGTAAGTGTCAAAGCACAAAAAAACATCTGTGTTTAGGTCAATACATTGCAACACGCGGATGCTATTAGCATTGTATGAGTATTGATCTCACTTTTAAAATCATATACACAATGAAACTGAAACAAGGGTGTTAATGGTTTACTTTCCTGAGTGGTACAAAAGCTAAAATGAGCTGGTTTCCTGTGTTTCAGGAGGGAGGAGGTTTCTGGGGAGGCCCAGAGGGCGCTGAGAGCTTTTCCTACCAAGAGCTCGGAGAAGGAGGGACCAAAGCCAATGCCCTCCTTTCCTGACATGGTGGCCTATGTCCAGGAGAAGGTGCGGCTCTGTGCATATCTGTTATCATCTCTGAGGCAATACACCTGGGTTACAAGATGGCTATTTTCTAAAAGAAATAATGAGTCTCATATCTTTTTGGTCTTGTCATTATCAGGCAGCTCAGAGGATCAAGACTCCAGCAAAGTACATTGTTGGAACCTCCACTATTCCTTTCAACCCATCTGCATTTGCGGAGGTATATATCAATTAGTGGTCAGCCATGAATTGTGACATGAGATGAGTCTGCAAATTCACTTCACATCTTTCGGGAAGTGAGTTTAGTTTTTTTGTCACAGACACTTATTTCTCTTTTTTTTCCCAGATCGTGCTCTACCTGAGGATGTGCTTAGCGTACAGCGCTGGGGCCACGCCCATGTCCACACGCCTGGCAGACATGCAGGATGACGCACCAGCCATCGGCCGCTACGTCCACACACTGCTGTCCTCCGAGCATCAGCCGTCAGTGTCAAAGAGCTCTGAAGCAAACCCAGTTCATGTCTACATGGATCTGCTGCAGCAGCTGCTGTCTGCTGTAGGGGGTGAGACAAGTTAACCTGCTCTATCTTTAGGACCGTTATACATCAGGAGTCAGGTCTCCATTGTTACGATGGGCTTCTTAGAACATTTGAAATGATTTTTAAGTAGCATTTATAGCTTTTATCAACCACTCTGAGGCAGAATTGGGTCTTGAGTGAAGTTTAATGCAGTGTTACACGAAGAGTGTTGCTTTTATTTTTTTATTTATTTATTTTTATTTTTTATTGAAGCTATTATAAGTGACAGATTTAGTTATATTGTGTATATATTTATCTGTATTGTAAAAAGCAAAAGAATTGTCATGACAATCACGGTTGGAAACACACTCCAAGTGTTATTCATTGCACTTCATCCTTAATCTCTCAATAGGAATCCCAGTTATGTACTGTCTGCTGGAGGTGGTGTCTGTCTGCCCAGAGAAACTGGCCCCCAGATTTGCAGAAAAAATTGACTGGATAAAAGTGAGTATTTCATTTATTTGTGTGTTTATTTAGCTTTAGGATGGAGGGAACTCTGCATCGGCATTGGTGCTAGAAAAGATACCCAAGGGGGCCACCAAACTACTGACAAGTGGTAACGTTGTCATGCATAGTTGAAGTGAAATAATTTGGTGGTATTCTCTCCAAAAAGAGTAATTTTTTATTCCTTTCCTAATAATCTGACTAAAAACACAAGGAGAAATCACTTGGGTGTAAATGCAAGGACATGTACGTTTTACATTGACTGAAATCTCTGACAGAATGTCAGTTCTGTGGTTCATCAGTGAAGTCTGTGAACTACACTGCAGACTGGAGTCTCTGTTAACGGTGACATTATCTATCTGTTATCTATCTGTTATCTCTTCTGTCTGTATGCTCACTGCTGCTGCTGATGAGTCTCATGTATTAGTTGTTGACTGGAGTTGCTTTGACACAGAGTATGTTGTTCAAGTTTGCTGTCTGCTGTAGTGTAATACATTCTCAAACTGCTGTAAAATGTTGTGAACAACTGTTAGATATTTGTTTTTTTGGCCATTCAAATTTAGTCTGATGTCATTATATGTTATGATTATATATGATGGTCCCTCTCTCACATGCGAGGTAGCACGTAATGAGGTCATAGCAAATTGACACCCTAACCCTAATCCTAACAGATATCCAAATAATCTCATGGTGTTCTGTGTGTTCTAAAAGCTTTTCAATGGATTTCCATTTTCCAGTCATCCCTAGCCTTACACTGATAATGGAGAGAACATTGACATGGTTTTAGTAAAGTGAGGGGCCACAGTGAATGAATGAATTCCCCCTTGTGCCCCCTCATGGCACCAACCCACCATTAAACAATTCTCTCATCACTTAACTACCCTGTGATATTGCTAAACTATGAGCTTGATTCACAGTTTCACAGCTGCTTTCCTCTTTTTCAGAGTCTGATGAACACAAATAAAGAGGACATGAGGGAGCTCGCAGCCCAGCTGTATGCGCTGGTGGTTTCCACCATGACTGGCAACGAGCTGCAGATGGCTGTGCACAACCTGGTCAAAATCACCAAAGACAACCACGTATGGCAGTATTTTCCCTATGGAGCTATGTTTTTTTTAACATTTTAAAAGTATGTATTTTTATCTTGAGCTGTTTATTGGTTTTGTTGAACCACAGAGTCCTGAGACTCAGCATGGCGCCATCTTGGCTCTTGGCTACATGGTGGGAAGGTACATGAGCAGGAAGAAAGCTGTCAACAGTGATTCTGCGCATGACATGGGGCAGCCGATGAACATCACCTCTCAGGAAGATGATGAACTTGTTGCGATGGCCACCAAGACAATTGGTATGTAATGTTTTAGCTTTATCATTGGCTTCCTATTGCCTGTATTCCTTTCCTGTAACAAAACGTTGTTCATTTTATTTGCTATTAAACATTTTCTGCCATCCTAAATTAAAATAAAGTGTGTTCACCCACTTTTGCATGTGTCCTTCCAGGTTCCTTCCTGGACAGCAGCAGTGCTCTGCTGTGTGTAGCAGCATGCACAGCTCTGGGAGAAATTGGACGGAACGGCACCCTGCCGATCCCCGCAGAGGGGGAGGGCTTCAGCAAACTGTCAACCGTGGAAAACCTGCTGGCTCGCATCCCCTCTGGCAAAGAGAGCACAAAGGTAACCCAGGGCCCCAAAAGGAATTAGTTGCTGTGAATTTTTTTTTAGTGACAGCAAGTTACTGTGCTGCATTCCTACTGCATGTATTAATGACAAATTCAGATTGTTAGCTAAAAGATTTGCGGCTCGTATCGTCTTAATGATCGTGTTTGTATCTCTTTGTCTGCCCATGTATGTGATCTAGATGAAGGAGCGATCAATCCAGACCTTGGGTTACCTACCTGTTGGAGATGGAGACTTCCCCCACCAGAAGAGGCTGCTGCAGGGTCTCATGGACTCTGTAGAGGTATGAAACATACTGACAGGCAGTAGTATTAACAATGGAAATGCATAGCCTCACAAAGATGACAAAAACCATAAGATTTAGAAACTCACAAATAGTCTTATTGTTATATAAGAGGTCTCACTTCATTGACATGATCCCCCTGATTTTCTTTTTTTCTCTCTTAAGGCCAAGCAGGTGGAGCTGCAGTTCACAGTTGGAGAAGCTATAACTAGTGCTGCAGTAGGCACCAGTTCTGGAGCTGCCCGAGATCCATGGACCTGCACTGAGGACCAGTACAGCCCCCCACACAGTCCGTATTTTCAGTTATAGTGTTTGAGTTGTACTTAAAACAGTGTTTGCATGTTTGGACATGCACAAATATGTTAATATTCAGTTTTTATCCATAGCTCTAATACTTCCTCAAAAAAACTGGAACTGTTTTTCTTCCATACCAACATTTCCACTCTCTTCCTTTCCCTGTTAGATATGAAAAACAACGATGTGGTTCCTTGGGTGCTCAACTCCATCCTGTCCAAGTATATACCCAGCCAGAACCCCCATGTGCGACAGGCAGCCTGCATATGGCTGCTTTCCCTGGTCAAGAAGCTCAACCAGCACAAGGAAATCACGGTGGGTGTATTGTACAATATACTTCTGAATCTAAAGGCAAAGAGGAGTCACTGTTCAGAGGAGGAGCTCTGAACTCTCATATGGGAGTAAAGAAGTACATGAATAATAATTATAAAAATTGGTACTTTCTTTTGTTATTTGGTGCATAAGATTTTGAAAATGTCTGATGTTATCAAATAAATACAACCTCATGTTCATGCATTTTCAACTTGAAGGTAGCATGCTTTGTTCTTTGTCTACATATGTCAAGTCACTGTTGTTTGAAATGCAAATCGTTTTCCTTCACTCCTACAGTCCCATTTGAAGGAGATTCAGGTGGCGTTCATCTCTGTCCTCTCAGACCCTGATGGTAAGAAGTTGCTTACACCAGCCAGTGCTTTTCAGATGTGCAACATCACAAAACAAACAGCCGTCACCTCTCGCTCTGTGTGCTTCTCAAGTATTCATCCATCCCACTTTTTTTCTTCTTCTAGAGTTGAGTCAGGATGTGGCGTCTAAAGGCCTGGGCCTTGTCTATGAGATGGGAGGAGAGGGTGACCAGCAGAAGCTGGTGTCCACCCTGGTTGAAACACTTATGACTGGCAAAAGGTAAGTGGATGTTTGAGTCAAGAAGGAAAGAATGAAAGAAGAGTCACAGGAGCTGTTTTAGTGTGTCTGTATCTTGTTAAATTCTTCTTTATCTTTGCAAACAGAGTGAAACATGCTGTTTCAGAGGATACAGAGGTGTTCCAAGGAGAAGGTTTGGGGAAAACACCTGATGGGTGAGTCATACGTAACCACAGTTTTTGCTCCTAACAGAATGAAAATGCTAAAAATGTTTATTTATGTGCGTTCTGCGTGCACAAATTGACTTTCTTCTCTCTCTTGCATCAATGTCTCCTGGCAGTCACGGCCTGACCACATACAAGGAGCTGTGCTCATTGGCCAGCGACCTGAACCAACCAGATCTTGTCTACAAGTTCATGAACCTGGCCAATCATCATGCCATGTGGAACTCCCGCAAGGTGTCCTGCTCATGCCTCATACTCTCAATGCTCTTTCCTGTCCATCACACAAGCCATTTTTCTAACGATCTGGGTTTGTCTCACCCTTCCTCCTACCCACCTCTTTTCAGGGAGCAGCTTTTGGTTTCCACATGATTGCAGCCAAGGCTGGGGAGCAGCTGGCTCCCTTCCTGCCCCAGCTTGTGCCCCGTCTGTACCGCTACCAGTTTGACCCCAACCTGAGCATTCGCCAGGCCATGACCAGCATCTGGGATGCCTTGGTCACTGATAAGACCCTGGTAAGAGTTCAGTCTTGTGCTTGCACAAAAATGCATACTCATGTATGTACAAACAAATGGATGTAGACATAATGTGGGCATGTTTGTTCTGATGTGTTTCAGGTGGATAAGTATCTGAAGGAGATACTGCAGGATGTCATTTCCAACTTGACCAGTAACACCTGGAGAGTGCGTGAGTCCAGGTACAATAACAGCACACACAAAACATCTCACACCTCAAAATAAAGGTATTAGTATGTACTTTTCTATTTATTACTTATTTAGCCTGATAAAAGGCTGAAGGAACACTGTAATGGTCCTGACCTTTAACCATTGTAATTATTGAAATCATAATTTATGATTATAATTAGGATAATTGTAATTATGGTACTCAAGTAATTTACTTTGTTCCTCTGTTGATACCCATTGCAAAGTGAGCTGTGTTGCAAACGTCAGAGAAGAAAAATGTTTCTGATGAGCTGATTTTCCTTCCAGCTGTCTGGCCCTGAATGACCTGATTCGCGGCCGCCAAGCTGATGACCTCATTGATCACCTGGCAGAAATTTGGGAGACGCTGTTCAGAGTCCTTGATGACATCAAGGTGAGAAGAAATTGATCAAAAACAATGCTACTTTAATTCTCCAAGAACAATAGATACATTTGTTAATGGTTCTGACACATTGCAAAACACTGTAGGATATCATGCAGAGTAGACTTGGCATACAGCAGAGTAACTAAACACATTACAAGAAGGGATTCAGTTTAAATTTCTTTCATGGTTTTGCAGTGATTCTTTTGCGTTTCAGGAATCTGTGAGGAAAGCTGCAGACCTGACACTGAAGACGCTCAGTAAGGTAAAGTGTGTTACAACATCGGCCTGCAACTATATCTGTTTGTGTGTACCCGTGCACGTCCAAATGTTTGTCTCTCTCTCTCTCTCTCTCTCTCTCTCTCTATCTCTCTCTCTCTCTCTCTTTCCAGGTGTGCACTCGAATGTGTGAGTCTACAGGCTCTGCATCCCAGAGAACTGTGGCGGTGATGTTACCGACCCTGCTGGAAAAAGGCATCGTTAGCAACGTGTCAGAGGTCCGCTCTCTCAGGTAAGAGCTTGTACTGAGGCAACTTGAACTGCACATTTCAGCATTAATAGTAGGGGTAGATAGAAAATTGTTTTTGTTCAACCTCTGCAAAATTAACGCAGGCACGGCCCTCAGTGTGCCGTTTTTCTTTGTCTCTTAGTCACCACATGACCAGGTTGTAATTCTGTGCCACAGCAATTTCTGCCTTGTTCTCTCGTAAACAGTCTTTTTTATTTATCCCCCACTAGTATCCAGACCCTGGTGAAGATTAGTAAAACAGCTGGTGCCAGACTAAAGCCTCATGCTTCCCGGTTGATCCCGGCCCTGCTGGAGGCCCTCAGCACCCTAGAGCCTCAGGTCCTCAACTACCTCAGTCTCAGAGCTACAGAGCAGGAAAAGGTAACCTCAGCCATCTGCTGCATCTTCACCCGAGTCTGGGAACAAAAGCCTGTAAGTTTTCTCACAGGTTTGACTCCATATTGTCACGAGTTGTGTTCTTTTTGTCTCTCCAGAGTGCCATGGATTCTGCCAGGCTGAGTGCTGCCAAGTCCTCTCCAATGATGGAGACCATTAACATGGTAAGAAAAGTGGGGTATTAGACCCAGGGTCTAGATGTCACAAGAAATAATGTGATGTTCCTCCTTGACAAAATACGACAAAGGTCAATGGGATCTCCTTTGTAAGCGTCCATCTTGTGTGTCCCTGTGCTCAGTGTCTGCAGCACCTCGATGTGTCTGTGCTGGGAGAGCTGGTTCCCAGGCTCTGTGAGCTACTCAAGAGCGGAGTCGGCTTGGGCACAAAGGTAGACACGCACTTCTGTAGTCACTCATTCCTAGATTGTGCGTAAATGGTTGATGTTGTCTTTTTAATCCACCTGATTCTTCTGTGTTAGCACTGGTCTCCCTTATGTATGTAAAGATATATTGTGTCTTGCGAGCCTATTCATATTTGTCTCTTTTCTCGGCGTAGGGTGGCTGTGCTAGTGTAATTGTTTCACTCACAGTGCAGTGCCCCCAGGACCTCACCCCATACTCAGGTAAAGCACAAGTACGCTCATCAGTTCCTGTAATGTGTTCGCTGTCTGAAGCACGTGAACTAATGACGACAATATTTTGTTGTTTCCAGGTAAACTGATGAGTGCCCTGCTGAACGGCATCCATGACAGAAGCACTGTAGTACAGAAGCAATTTGCCTTTGCTTTGGGACACCTAGTCAGGGTGAGCACCACATCTGTTAGCACATTAATCACACTGTAGGCTGTTCTCAATGACTCAGTAAGCATGGGTTGTTGTACTTGTTTTCCCCCACAGACAGCAAAGGACAGCAGTGTAGAGAAACTACTACTGAAGCTTAACAGCTGGTACTTAGAGAAAGAAGGTAAGATGGCAGAAAATGTAGTGACTTTTGCATTAAACTAGAGCTGCAACAATTAGTCGCTTTGTTTGTTCGGCAGCAATTTTGATAATTGACTCATTGATTTGAGTAATTTATTAGGGGGAAAGAAGTCAAATTTCTCTTCTTCTCTTCTGATATGTGTGTGTTTCCTCAACCCAGAGCCGGTGTACAAATCATCGTGTGCGTTGACTGTACACGCCATCAGCCACTACAGTCCTGATGTCCTGAAGGGCCACGCAGGAGTGGCTCTGCCGCTGGCCTTCCTGGGCATGCATCAGGCGCCAGGTCCCGACGAGGAGAAAGGAGAGAGCCATGACGCCACGCTGTGGGCGGAGGTGTGGCAGGAGAACGTTCCTGGTGAGAAATACTTGCACAGTATGAAAGAGCACCAGCTGATTCAACACCTTGATCAATAATTTGTTTTCGTAGAATGAATGTTGCTCCGAAGTAACGAAGGACAAAACTTCTCTTTGATTCTAGGAAGCTTCGGAGGCATCAGACTCTACATGACAGAGCTGATTGCTATCACGCAGAAAGCGCTGCAGTCCCAGTCCTGGAGGATGAAGGCTCAGGGTGCAGCTGCCATGGCAACCGTTGCCAAGGAACAAACCGGCTCGCTGGTAGCACCGCACCTTGGCATGGTGCTAACGGCTTTAATGCAGGGGCTGTCTGGCCGCACGTGGGCTGGCAAGGTAACAGCGGATTATCCAGGAGCAGAGAAACAATAAGACAGAAGTTTTGGTTTTATATGTCTTACTTTTTCTGTTTGCTTCAGGAGGAGCTGTTGAAAGCCATTGGATCAGTAGTATCTAAATGCAGGTGAGGCTCCTGATTGAAATTTTTTTCCAATTAAAGCCAGTTTTATTCAAGTGCAAAGATTAATGCTCTGTCTTTTTGTCTGTTTCGTCTTGTCTGGCCTCTGGCTTTTAGCACGGAGCTACAGAAGCCTTGCGCGGGCCAGCCCACCATCTCAGAGGTGCTGGAGGTCGTGTTGAAGGAATGTCGCAAGGAGAGTCTGGTGTACAAAATGGCGGCTCTGCGCTGTGCTGGAGACACACTTCACAGCAGCCAGGAGGACCGTTTCAGCGACATGGCTGAGATCCTTTTCCCTCTGATCAGAAAGGTTCAGTGGATATTTCCTATTTGTTATTATGATATAATTTTTGAAGACATCCCTGGATTTTAAGAAGCCTTTTCACTTCCTGATTCCCAACAGAGCTGCCCAGAGAGCGGCGGTAAATCACCAAGGTCACAGGAGGATGATGACGATGATGATGATGATGATAGAGACGTGAAGGCCAAAGAGCTGCAGACAGAAGCTGTGCTCTGTGCTTTTGAGACTCTTGGGAGGGCTTGGCCCAGAAACCCACAGACTCAGGGTAAGTTACAGCTTGTCCTCAGAACAGACAGCTGGACCCCTGCTCGGACAGGACAGGTTAAACCATGTGTACAAGCTGTACACCTGTTTGACATATTGTATTTTTTGTGTTGAGGGAAACATGAGTCTTGGACATTTTGCAGCCAAAGTCAGTCAGCAGAGTCACTGTAAACCATTGGGTAATTGAGATGTGGTCCTGGTGCAGTCATGTTCTGAACTCTGTGTCTGTCTGTAGCTCGTTTCCAGGTGGAGGTGTGCAGTCTGATGTGTGAGAAGCTCAAGCTAAGCACCTGGAAAGTCCAGCTTGCTGTTCTACAGTCCATGAAGGCATACTTCCAGGGGTAAGGACCCAACAAAGAATAGCTTCACCAACATTATCTTGTCATCTGAAATCAATACTGAACCCTGAATTTATCAGGCTAATCAAAGCGTGCTTGTGATACACGTCTCTGATTGTTTTTTGGCTAAATTCACGGGCTGTTTTTCTCTGCAGGTTATTGCTGCTAGAGAAAGGCAGCGAAGACTTCAACGCATTGTCACAGATCCTCACAGAGACCTGTGCTGCTCTCACTTACCCTTTAGGTAAGCGCCTCACAGTTTCAATGTACTCTGAATCATCGTCGAAAGCGCCTGCATTTCATCACCGTATCTGTGTTGTTTTTCTATCCAGAAAACAGAAGTTACTCCTCTGTGAGGACAGAGGCCTTGTCGGTTGTGGATCTGATCGTAAAGAGAACTGGAGGTGAGTGATTATAGCTGTTGTAGTTGTTGCATTAAAGTGTATTGTGCTCCTTCAGGGTTTAGTTTGAAGTGCCATGAAACTTTGCACAGACTTTCATGATTCTCAGACAATTGATCCTAATGACTGCTGATCCCCTGACTTACTCTAGTGCGACCATTAGGTTCCCATTTCTTGTTTTTGTTGTGAAATATTTCAACCCTTTAACTCTTTGGACTGGCTTGAAATCTAGTTCAGACATTCATGCTCCCCACAGGGTGAGTTGTAATATCTTTTCCTATGGAGCCATCATTCCCATTAGCCTGAGCTGTACTTTGTGTGTAGTGCTAATTAGCAAATGTTAGCATGCTAACAGGCCAAACTAAGGTGGTGAGCGTTATGCCTGATAAACATCAGCATTTTCTTTGTGAGCATGTGTCACAAACTGGCTGAGGGAATGTGGCACAAGAGATCTTACCCTTGTTTTTTTTAGTTCATAGCTGACATTAGAGACATGGAGGATTTGTGCCTTGTAATAGTCTAATTGTTGTCAGCTTCACACTGGTCACAGACTGGGAACATGAATGCATCATAGATGATCAAAGTGTCACTGCTGAACTATTCCTGTGCCTGTGTGACGTTAACAGAGAGTGAACAGTGGGACTGTGTGTCAGTGAAGAGCCGGGAGCAGCTGCAGCGCTCCCTGTCAACACTGCAGTCAGACAGCAGACCTGACCTGAGGGACAAGGCCCAGGAGCTGCGCAGGCACATCCAGAGCCAACCCTGAGCACACACGTACACACACACAACACACACAACACAGCTCACACAGCCAGCCAGATACACGCAGTCACAAACACAGTGCAACAAAATAGAGCATCGACTTCCTTTTACGTCTCCATCAGTAAAACAAAGTGCATCAAACACTCCTCTGTCTGACCTCTTTGAATTATCTTCTCATTAACATATTCACAAACCTCTGAAATAGTTGCTTTACTTATCCATATTACCTGTGAACTTTTGAAGCTGGCTGCTCCGCTCCAGCTCACAGACTGATTCACTCTTGTGGCTGACAAAGCTTGAAGAAACTACAATAACAAAGCTTGCTCTGAACTGAGTCTGAACCCATGGTGACGAGGGGCGAAGGGCAAGGCTTTATTGTAATGTGTCATTTTTTTATTTGGTTCATTTAAATGGACAGTAAGATCATGATAAACAATACTATATAAACCAATGTGTTGGGTTTGTGGACACTGTATACCTATAGCCCCAAAATGGGGACTTTTACTACTGTTGTGGGTTTGCCTACTCATTAAATATCTGAGCAGCAGCAGGTTGTACACCTTAGCAGACAGTTTGACTTGTCGTCTATTGTTTGAAGTTGCACTTTTCATGGGTGTGGACACTTCCTCACTGTTTTACCGCTGCTGCTGAGCATTGGTGAAAGAACTGAGGGCTATATCTCGGTGTCCTGTAAATGGTGTTCCTTCTCCTGTTTGCAAGGTGAATGAGCAAGATAACAGCCAATTTTGTGAAGTCTTGAGAATAAATAAATAAAAAAAAAAACCTGCTATTAAATTCAAAGTGATGCTATTGTTTGAATTTGTCCCTGATGAAATAAAACTACATTGAGAATTTGGACAAGTGACTTTTGTCTGTTTCCAGATGCACAAGAAGGAGGTACTTGAGCAAAAATGAGCTGCACGGTTCCCAGAGTTCCTAGAAAAAACAACAACAACAAAGAAACACTTGCTAAACAAGCCTCAAAACTTCTGGAAAATCTGAAGTGATGAGACCAAAATTGAACTTTATGGTCACAACCAAAGACAGAATGATAAAGATCTTCCACATTCTGCAGGGGTTTATAAGCTGAGCAGAACTGTGTGTACTAACATGTACAGTAATGAGTGTCAGATGTAACAGTAATATTAGATTCACCAAAGCACTCATGTAGTTTGTTCCTAGTTCCTTTTTTTTTTTGTCAGTTTGTCTTAAGTGTTTTGGGTTTTTGTCACATGATCATTTTCAAAGCTCACAACTCGGCTGCATTAAATCTAATGACCTGAAGCAAAGAAAACAATTCACCATAAGTTATTTACAAGGAACGTTCAAGTGCACATTCCACAGGTGGGAAAAGAGGGACTCAACCTATAAAAGTATCTTTTATTTGTTAACTTATTTTCAAGCTTTGTGGTTGCATTATAAATATGATATATGACATAATCTTCTATATTTGAGGTGGTTAAAGGAATCCTGTTATATTGTGACTGCCAGCTTGGCAGTTAATGTTTGTCTTTGAAAAGTCTATGAAAAACCTAAACAACCAATCAAAATGCAGTGGAACTGTTAACAAGTGTTTTGTCTGAAATGTATGCAGCAGTAACAGTGCAACTCAAACAACACAGCCAAACAGCTTGTGTTGGCCTCAAGGCTTTTATAAGCTGAATATCAGCTGTATTACTGTGATCCGTTTCCGCTCACTGTCCCATACTACAGGTTTGGGTGTCCTTGATTGTACCACTAGAGGGCGCACACATTGCACATCTTCAAATTCTACATGAATCCTTTTAGTTTTCAGAAATCAGAAAAAACTTTATTGCCAAGTACGATTTCACACATACGAGGAATTTGTTTCAGTGAAGTTGGTGCATGACACATCTACTAAAAATAAGCTATTAAAGAAGTAAAAAATATAACAATATAAATATATATACACAAGTCTGTTTTTTTTCCGAAACAGTCTGTTTTTTCAGAAATTTTTTATCCAGTTTGTAAAGCAGTTTCACTACATGTGGCAGTGGAGAAAAAAAACAGGATTCAGCTGTTACTTATGGACAGGCTTTATTTACTAAAATATATGGACACGTATGTCAGCTGCATATAACCTGATTGTAGCAGAAGAGCATGAACACAGACCAGAAAAGAGACAGGATGACAAGGACAGCTTAGACAAAAGACAGGTACAATTAAAAAGGTCTAAAATACACACTGAACAAAGAGAGGACACGTGTTGCTTTGAGAATAAAAAAAGTCATATAAACAGCTCGCAACGACAACCAACATAGGAAATTTGAGTATACATTAATCGCCACAAGTTCTTAACAGATATCACACTTTGTGATAGTTTGTGCAGAAGAAGCAAAACCAGAGCAAATTCAGATTACGACCGTTCAGCCAATGAGCTGTTTGTTCCTCTTGTCTTTCTGACGAGCCTTGTCTTGGCCTTTCTGGGGAAGGATGGCGTCGCTCTGGCTGAGCGCGGTCCGCGTCACCATGGACATGCCGTCGACAAACTTGGTTTTGAACAGGACGTTGGCGTTGGTGAACATGCCGTCCTTCAGGGACACCACCACAAACTGCAGGGAGAGAAAAAGGCAACCTGATTCCATGTTCTGCGTATGTGGTAAATGTGCATATTATGGTTTATGGTAAAGCCTTTTAATTAGTGGAGCCTTCTGCACAACAATGTAAAGCTACTAGAAGATGTGCATGTGTGTTTCAACATACCTGGGAGTGTCTAAAATGTGTGCGCAGCATCTGTCCAATGTTCTGTGTGTGCGACAGATCCAGGGCAGCGTCCACCTCGTCTAAGATGTAGATGGGAGCAGGTTTGAACAGCAGCATGGCCAGGATGAGAGACAAGGCCACCAGTGATCTAAAAACACAAACCCAAAGAGGGTTAAAGTGATTGACTTCATTGTCGTCCATGGAAGCATCACGTGGTTGTACTGCTGACATTCAGTGACCATATTGGTGTTTTGCTGACCTCTGCCCACCGCTGAGCTCAGTGAGGTTCTCCTTCCAGGTGTTGCCCAAGGCCACCTTGAACTCAAGGCCCTCCAAGACACCACAGCCCTGGGGTGGAGCCAGCTTAGCAGTGGCCCCTGGCAGCAGCGTGGAGAAAATAGAGCCGAAGTCCTTGTTTACCTGCCGAGGAAGAGACACATAACAGCTTGAGTAAAAGTAATAAATACAGGCAGTACAGTGAGGTCAACGGCACTTTGGCAAGTGTGTCATACTGTTGTTGACTGATCCCTTTCAACTTAATCACTGATTCTAAGGCATTAAGGGTGATCAAAATATTTAATTAACATAGCTGTGATTGAGATGGGAAAACAAAAACCTTCTGCCACGCCAGGTTGAGAGCCTCATTCTTCTTCTGGTCCAGCTCCTCGATGGTCTGCAAGATTTTTGCTTTGTCGTTCTCCACGATCCTCTTCTTCTTCATCAGGTCGTTGTACTGCAGGACAGGAGACAGTTGTGCAGGACAGATGTAGACACTCAAAGCTTTAACTGAACAATCACCCAAACCCTCTCTGTGTTGCTGCCCTCACCCTTTCTTCCGCCTCATTCAGCATGTTCATGGCCCTCTTGTTGACGTTTCTCTCCAGCTTGGCGGTGGTCTCCTCCAGCTTCTTGAGCCGCTGACCGGCCTCACGGGGGTTGTTGACCTTAAAGTCATAAGAAGTGTTGGGCTGGCCGAAGAAATGACGCTCCGAGGGGATCCAGTCATGTTCCTCCAGCATCCGAGACACCTAAGGAGAAGATGGTATGACAAAGGGAGAGGGGTGAAGAAGTGTTTAGAGGACACTGCTCATACTGGATGAAACTCTGAGGGACCTCAGAGATCATGGACAAACATTATTGTAGTAAAGGACTGCCAGAAGCACGTTAAGAGTGCGTGTGTATGTGTGTGTGTACCTTGTCAGCAGCTTCCTGGCTGTCCTTGCGGTGCTTACTAATGTTGTGTTCCAGTTCCTTGATCTTCAGCTGGACTTCGTTGTTCTGCTCCCTTATTTTATTGGCCTCTGTGCTCTTCCCCTGGATAGAAATGATCAAACAAATAGTTCCAAGCAGTCAAATTAGTCTGCATTAACCAATTAAGAAGGAGAAATGTAAGAGCATAATAAAATAATGCATCTTCCAATGAGCTTCCAGTCGAAGTACATTAACTCTATGATTTGTTGTATTACTTAAAGAGTCTTCGACCTCGATCCTCATTCAAAATATAGTGTTGAAGTTACAACTCAAAATTGTATTCACCCTGAGCTCTTTGTCCTGGGCCATGATCACCTCCTTCTGTTGGGCAAGCTCCTCCTGGGCTTTACGCACTGCCTCCTGCACAGCAAGAGAGAGATATAGTGAGAGTCAAATGAGAAGAGCAGAAGAAGGCTTGTTTTGAGCTATGACACATGATGTGTTATTCACCAGGCAGTTCTTTGTTCACAAATACCTTGTTCTGTGATACAGTGCAAGCCATGCTGTCTATCTGCTCTTGGATGGCTGCCATGGCTTCATCTACAGCCTGAATCTGCTGCTCATAACCGGCCTGCTCCCTACGCAGCTCCTCCAGCTCCAGGGCCACAGCATCAGACTCCTGTGCACGTGTGCAACAAAAGAAACATATTTGATCAATGGGCCAGAAGCAGCAGCAGATTCTGGTTGTTGCTGAGAGAGGGGAGAAAAGAAAATGTGGCATCAATGTCTGGTTGGTGTACCTGCTGCTTCTGCTTCAGCTTTTTATTGAAGGCGTCAGCTTTGGCCTTGGCTGCATTGAGTTTCTGCTGGGCGGCTTTCAGCTCCTTCTCCCTCTCTGCCTCAGCATTCTTCATCTTGTTCTCCAGCACCTTGTACTTTTCCTCAGCCCGTTTCTGCACCTCCTTGGTGACGCGCAAAGTCTCTTCACTCTCCTCTGGGTAGGCAAACACACCGGACATGGTTAAGTCAACAAATAAAATGATTAAAGCGGGACCAGTATTTTGATTTAATCGCAATTTTGCATCAGACCTCTGCATATGAAGACCTTATTAGAATCACAAACCTAATGGCCATTTGTTTACAGTACACACAAACTGCCTTGTTAAATTTGGTTATTTTAAATGGTGTGTTTGAGCACATTTCAGCATTCTGACCGATGGCCTTGCGCAGCCTCTCCAGCTCCTCTTGCTGCTGGTGGAAGGAGCTCTGCTGCAGCTTGGCCTGCAGAATCTGTTCCTCCTCTACCTTCAGCTCATACTGCTGCTTCAGCTGACGGTACCTGGAGGGAGGAAATGTGGTGAAGTGCAGAAGAAAATGTCGGGGTAGGTGGGAACTGGCCAACATGTTCACCGATACAGATATCTGTTAAACTAATACTAGCTGATGCATCAGCCTGGACAATTTAACTGTAGGTATTTTGTGTGAGTTTGTGTCTGCTTACTTCTCTGCAGTTCCCTTAAGGCCGGCCAGTTGTTGTTCAGTATCCTGAAGCTGGGCCTCCTTGTCATTCAAGCTGTCTCGGACCTCCTTCAGTTCCTGTAGGCTGGACAGAACTGATGCTGACTGGGAGCGAGCACCTGGAGGAGAAAAAGCAGGAAAAATAAATAAAAATAAAAGGCCCATTGGAATGTTAGACAAGCAGGAGTCAAGAGCCAAGAGGGTGAACAAAGTCCTTTATCCTCATTCATTTTCAGGGAGCATGTATGTATGTGTGAGTTTGTGTTTGTGTTTTTTGAAACAGCATGTCAGTTTGTTCAGAGCCTTTATAAAAGCATAATGAAGCAAACACCATTTGAAGCGATAATTAAAACATTTGAAACTAACTGAAATCTTTGCTTGCTCTGCACAGGTTCCCTATACCAACCTTACATACTGCAGATTTCTCAGTAACATACACATAATCTCACACATGTTCTCACCTCCACTCAGAGTTCCCTGTGGGTCGAAGATGTCCCCTCCAAGAGTGACAGTCTTGGTCATCACCTTCCTGTCAAAAGCCACTTTTTTGGCATTGTCCAGCGTGTCACACACCAGTGTGGAGCCAAAGACGTACTCCATGGCCTTACGCAGGTCGGCCTCGTAGCCCACCAGGGACAGAGCTGTGTGGACGTTGTCCTTTCCAACCTGACAGCGGAGGGAGAAGAGACAGAGAGGAGACAGGACAGAGTGAGGAAGAGAAGAAGAGTCATCAAGGAGAAGGCGTCATGTTACAAGATCAGACAGAACGGCAACTGAGTTTTCCAAACCCAGCAGTACTTAGATGTCTCACCAGGCTCTTGGCGGCGCTGACCACACTGTCATTGAGTGTCTTGGCAGAGATCTTGTTCAGGGGAATGATGGTGTACCTCCGCTGCAGCTCTCCCTTCTCCAACAGTTTTTTACCAGTCACCTGTTCGAAGACAAAACTCATATCACTGACTCCTGGTACACCGCCCCACTGGCCTGCACGTGAATTTGAACATAAGTCACCATGACATAACTTGCACTAACATAACAGGCCCACTGCCCACTAACACACTTACCTCTGTGTCAACTACAATGTTATAGAGCCGACCTCCTGCAACAACCTCCAGTCCTGTTGCATAGGAGACGTCACGGACTGTGATCAGGTTAGCTAGTAGCCCCTTCACTTTGCTACGGTCCCATCCTCGCTCTGGGTCCCTATGAGGCAAAAGAAAACACTTTGTTGAAACTCTTCTCAAAGCCCATGGCAACACGAGACAGGAAGTTGAAATTTTATAGGAGGGTTCATTAGGAATTTTCTTCTTTTTACATGCACTGAATGTGCTTGACTGACGTCTCATTCACTCGCCTGTTATTTTGCTCTATTGGGTTATAAGAAGCATAACAAAAAAAGGAACATCTAGATTCAGAACATGCAGCACAGTTAAAGAGGTGAGTAAACTAATTTGGTAAATCCTTACTTGTAGTCGAAGCGCAAGTTGGGAAAGCGAGACATGAGAGTCTCGTAGGTCTCTTTAAGTTTAGCGACCTCTCGGGACAGCTGCCTTCTTTTGTCCAGCAGATTCTCCTCCTTCCCATCTGCAAACAGACAGACATACACAGGCCACAAATATTACAAAATGTTCAACATAAGACAGAGCCCATGAGGCTGTCTGTGACACACGCACACACGCACACGCACACGCACACGCACACACACACACACACACACACACACACACACACACACACACACACACTACCTTCATAGTTGAGTTTAGCGAGCTCAGCCTGTAGTTTCTCTCTGCTGCTTCTGATGGCCTGCAGGGCATCCTGGTCCTTCTTGTAGCCACCATCCATCTTTTTCACTTCTGCCTGTTTGGTCTTGAGCTCAGCCTGGGCATGCTTCAGGGTCATCTGGGCCTAGATAGACAGGAGGACAGAGACAGAATTGATAAACAAACTTTTTAAATTGACAGGACACAAGCACAAAGCATGAACATTTGTACTGAAAACTTGCAATTGAATATAAAGTGGCAGCCTGAACGTTTTGTTTCCTCACCTGCTTGGCCTCAGTATCTGCCTTGCTCATGTCATTCTTGCAAGTCATCATCTGCCCGGCTAGTGTGGCCTCCTCTCCGTCCTCATTGGTAGAAAGACCTGCTGACACAGCCCTAAAATGCTGCTCAGCTGCCTCGAGGGCTGTGCTGTCCTTCTGTCCCTCGTCCTGTAGGGCCTGAAGCTGCTCCGTCAACTTGGAAACCTCTTTTTCTTTTACCACAAGCATTTTCTTGTCCTACGAATGAATGACAACAGTGTTAATCAAGAATTCGGCTGTGCAAACTGCCCTCTTTGTATGTAAATTTTATTTGCTATAGGTTAAATTGCTAGGCGTCACGAGGGCACACATCAGCAATCATAAACATATCCCCTTATTACCTCCTCCATGCTCTTGACAAGCTCCTTCCTCTTCTTGGTTTCATCTTTGAGATTCTGTTTTTTCAGGTCAAATGCACTCTGAGCTTTGGCATCCACACGTTGTACATCAGCAAAAGCCTCCTCCAGGGATTTTAATACTCCATTCACCTCCTACAAATGAGCAGATAAACATCAAAGACGAAACGTATGACTCAAGATTAATTTTTCTTGCTGTAGTTTGAGCTATGTGCAGCCAATGATCTTTCCCAAGAAAATTTGTGTTGAAGGCTCACAAAGTTCACTATATCTGAAGAAATTAAAGTTTAAAAAGCACCCCAATCTTAGCTCTCCCCTGTCTTCTGGCGTACCTGGTCTTTTTTCTTCTGCAGCTCCTGAATCTGGGCAGAGAGCTCCTGGACTTTGCTCTCATTCTCGGCCATGCTGGCTTGCATCTTGGCGATGTTATCCTGCATCACCTTCAGATTCTCTGCTGACTTCAGCTTGGTTTCCTCTGCACACACAAACAGCCAGGCCACATACAGTCGCGACAAGTGCTGGATCTCTCGCATCAGCTTCTGATACTCCAGGTATGATGATCGTTCCTGCAGAGAGGGGACGGTTTTAAAAAAAGGGGGAGTTAATGAATAACAAATTAAATGTAAAATGTGAGATATATCATATTTCTGTCACAGCAAGAAGTTCCTAAGCTTTGATTCCACATGAACCCACCTCTTGCAGTTTATGCATAGTTGGAGTAATTTCCTCATCCAGAATCTTAAAGAGTAAACAAAGAGAAAAAGATAAATATTTAAACATGAGTTCCAACAGTGTTCGTGGCACCTTCGCACAGCAGAATGAACACAGACACAAGAGTCAAAAATGAGTTTGGATGTCTAACATACTGTCTGAATCTCCTTCAGCTTGGCCTCCTTCTTCTCAATGGTTTTCTGAGCGCTGATCTTTTTACATTCATACATCCTGGTTCCCGCTGCCTCCTCGATCATGGCAAGGATCTGAAAGAAAAGAGGTGATCATTAAAAGTCCTCAAAAGGGTTGAAAAACATGTATGAAAAAGCAGTGAAATGGTGGACAACGTGTGCATGTTTTACCTCTGGTGGCTTCATGTTTAGAACTTTGGTGATCCTCCCCTAAAATATTGGACACATCACATGATGTCAAATACAGAAGAGGACTAAAACCACAACCACACACACTACTGCAGACACAAGACTGACCTGCATGATGAGAAAATGTGGGTTGTTGACATTGAGGCCGACAGAGCAGAACAAGTCCTGCACCCTGGTGTTGTTGGCATTGACTCCATTGATGAGGTACTTGTTCCTGCCACCAATTACCACCTCAAAGAAAGAAACAGATAACACAGATTTAGTATTAGCATCGCCAATAACTCTGTACACCAATTACAGAGCCTTCGGAAATGATGGTTTCTTTACCAACCTGTCTGGTGACGGTGATCTCATCATGGGTTTCAAACCCCAGAGGACTCTGGCTTTTGTTGGAGTTGTCAAATGTAATAGACACAGTGGCCTTGGTGATACCACCCTGTCCATTTTTGTAAACCAAGTCCTGGAGGTTGGAGGCTCGCACCTTTCAAGTGAAAATGAAACGAAGAGATACAAGAACGTTAACTAGTGTTAAGATGCTTCTAGCTAACAGCTAGCTGACGGTTTTGCTAGTAAACGACAGAAAACTAACTCTAAGCGGCTCTACTACCATACCAAACTCTTCAAACTGATTAATTTCAGGTCAATAACTAAGTAACTTTTATCATAGAGCTTAATGACTTTATAATCAACAACACACTTACATGGGTGAGATTGGAAATGCCCAAAAGGAAACATATCGAGTCCAGAATATTGGACTTGCCGCTGCCGTTCAGTCCTGTGATGGCGTTGAACAGCGGGTCGAAACCGTTGATCTCTGTCCGCTGTGCGTAGGATTTGAATCCTTCAATAATAATAGATTTTATATGCATTTTTAGGCCGTCCTCTCTCCACAGATTCCGGAGGTAAGATTCGTGGTGGCTGGATACCAAGCCGGTAACTTACAAGGTGAGACACGAACTTATTGCCTAATGTTTACAACCGACAGCACGAAAACTAGTCCTTCTCTCCTCTAACTTGAATTTTGGCGGCAGGAGCTGCTAATTAGTACGTCAACGCTATGCCGGGACGAAACGAAGATATTAAAAATATCTTAACACTAGATGTGCACTAATTCAATACATTTATTGATGAATATATATGACTGATTCTAATTTTAAAGATGAAATGCAAAGAACATTGTTTCCACGTATATGTTTATTTATTTTCGTCAGGCAAACTTTAAGGCTACTAAATACTCCCGATGCCTGGGGAAACGTTCTGGCGCCATCTGTAGGTCGAAGAATTAAGAATAAAGGAAAAGTGTCTCTCATCAGCAATGGGTAAGACTTACAGCGGGACATTGTGGTAATGAAGTAGTATAATGACAGCAGCATGTAGGCCACCATGTTTTCTTCATTTTAGTGATGTTTCTATCATGAAAAACTAAAAGCTGTACTCTCCATCATGTAGTACATTGTATTAATGGTAGCATAAAGTTCATCACTGAAAGCGTCGTAGTCATGAATCAAAGTCACGTGTGCTCATTTAACTTCATCAAAGTCTTAATTTGACCAGGTACTAAGAGACTATTAATATTTGAACATTTTCTGTATTACAATACTTATGTCATATTATATTTATTTGGCTCACTGATCATTTATTATTATTGATTATTGTTATTATTTTCTGTCAATTTCAGTGTCAGTATGAAGGTTTCAAAACCTTCTCAACAAAGCAAAGAATACAAATCTTGTATGGTATCAATATATCGAGTTCAATATATTTTGGAATCAGCCCATAAAATATACATCAAATGTTAATATATTTATAATGTTATAAAATGACTGAAGACATAAATTACCACTGCTAAGCTGGGGGTACCACAGACAAGCCCCTATAGAAATAATCCAAAATATTGTACAAAGTGAATTACTCAATGAATACCACATTGTGACTATTCTACTTTTAGGAAGACTAAAGGAAGAGAAAGGCAATACATTTGCAGTTGTTTTATTTGTTCTCCATTTGAAATTCACTTTCATTACACATATCCACAAGTGTGTCCATTCATTATTTTTACAATAGCACACAGAATAGAATACTTTGAGTTATAAATAATTAAAACATCACAAAAGTTGATTATACAGTTAACAAATACCAAGCTGTTTGAAACTTGTACTGGCCATGAAGATCAGCAGCAGAGTATTAATGGAAAAGACATTTTCATTGTGAACATCTCCCCATCAAAGCCAATTAGTGTAAAGGAAGCCACAACACACGCACACACACACACATACACACACACAATCATTGTGTCATACCATTATGCATCCAGGGGTACGGGACACATGGACAGACATACCAAATTGAGTGCATAGAAGCATATCTGTGTTAGAACAACACAGTCTCCTCTATTAGAGTAAAAGGAGGTGGGCTTGATGTAGCTCCAGTCAAAGTTCCGCAGGTTCAGTGACCTCTGACAGTACTGGTCACTGAGAGCAACCAGGGCACGCACAAAAGAGTATTTGGCTGAACAGCTGACGGCCGTCACTGTGCGCACCTTGTCAAAGTGCAGCAGGAAACAGGGGTCGTCCTGGAGAAAGAGGACACATAGACACAGAATGAAATGGCAAATAAATAAATGAATCTTTCATGCAAGCTTTTTTTTAAAAAAAAAATCAGAGCTGACATGGTGATTCAACACAATCAGAATCAGAATCAGAATGGCCTCTCAACTAACTCAAATTAATTCTTAATCTGAGAGAAAGCTATCAAAGCGATACCACATTTTTTTGTTGTTATTGAAACAGATCATTGAGGTGGTTCTGCACAGAAAATAGCCAGTACCAGTATATCTGTGCTGTAACTCTTTTTTCTTTATGCATTTTACTTATTTGTTTTTTATTTAGGATCCCATCGAGAGACAGTTTATATTCATTTCTGGGTCCACACAAAACATCATAAGAGTAACATGTAGTAGTGAAAAATGAATATGTGACTGACAATGTGAAATTACAGTTTGAGATCATTTACATTGGTTCAGAGCTCTCATAATTATAACCAATAAAAGTGTTGCTAAGAGTCAATTTTTGTAATTAGAAAGCAGAAAATTGAAATAATTCTATTCTATGTACCAATCATCCCAATAATAAACAATGGAAATTGCAATTAAATTTGCTTAATTACCACATCAGGGTCCCGTCCATCAACAAGAGTCAGGTCTTGGAGGGAGCAGACCTCTGTCCTCATGTAACAGTCCTGTATGCTGGAGCGTTTGGTGTGGGACCTCTTCGATCGAGACTTTTTGGCAGTCTGAGCTATCTGACATCGCACGATACTTAACTGCACCACTTTGTTTTTGGCCACTGCAGAAAAAGAGAAAATCACAAACAGTTTTGCAGAACACAGATGCACTGCAGCAGCCAGCATTTCATCTGCAGTAAAAGTAAAACCTTGACTCATTTCAAGCCCCGTAGACTTTACATGGCCTACAATAGTACAAGGACATGCTCAACGCATTACCTTATAGATTCCCCACAACCAAAATAATTTTCTGTATGATCTGTAAAGGACAGTGATTAAAATTAAAAAATATGGAAATTATCTGGAGCATATTTAACCCCCCAACAACAGCTCTGCCGCAATTTTATCAAATGAAAAAGAAAGCTGTTTACCTGAGACACAGAGAAAATGTCTTCCTTGCGGCGCCTCTTCAATCTCAATAAACTCCACCAGTGTCTGTTTTCCAGGTCGGAATAAAACTCTCTGCATCTCCTCCCTCAGAAGCGACGACATCACTGGAGAGAGGAAGAGGCGAAGAATCAAGATCAGTTGTTGGGGAAAAAGCTTTGAAAAATCAGAGACAGTAAGGCAGAAAGACAACGAGAGAGTGGCGAACAAGAAACGAGAAGATCCAAGAGAGACAGGTGAAGCAAAAAAAAAATGAGGATCATGACACTGAGACCTGGCAGTGGTGGGGAGGGTGGTGGAGGTGATGTTTCCTCTGGTCAGACTGCATCAAAGTATGTGGTTGTGTATGAAATGAGCCCTTGCTCTACCACACACACACACACACACACACACACACACACACACAAACCGCTCTGAAGCGGTTAGGTTTGATGATCAATGTTAATCTTTCATTAAAGTACTGCCTTCATACAACGTGCTCAGGAGGGATTTAGTAGAAAGGGAGCAATTAAAGGCCGATCTCTTCATCATTTTACCCTCATATTGCTTCAATTAAGACCCATTACGAAGCTGACGCTCAGGGTTCCTGCAAACATGGATTTCACTCCTGGATTTGTATTTACTTCAGCTGAGTGTGTGTGACTCAAAGCAAAGACACATACTGGCATGTACAGTAGTTACTGTATGTGTCCCCTCACAGAGACAGACTGTCTTTCTTTCTGTGGTCTTTCTGTCTCCGCTCACTCACATATAAATGTTGATATATCATGTGGCAGAGTGCCTAATGTTTGTCTGTGATTAAACGGTTGTTGTGTGGGAAAAGGATGTCCCACAGCACTCTGCATGGTTTCCATTACCCTGTAATAATTCAATCTCTGAGGACGGGTACAAGTGGGGTGGAGCACTTAAATGGGGGGATTTTACAAGCACATAAAGGATGCTACACTTATTTAGTGATTTTTAAGCCAGTGTCAGTTTGTGAGAGGAGGGTCAAAACAGCGTGGGAGACTTTTCCATAAGCAAACTGGCCCAGAATGAACCAGACCAAAGCTCTGATTTGATTTGTTGGTCGGAAAGAGCGTGGCTCCATTGGATTTGTCACATTTGTGAAAACAAAGATGGGTCATTCCACAGCTAAGTGCTTTATTGTTGTTGTTGATGGTTTTGCGGGTGTTCACTTGAAAGGCTTTTTGCCTCTGAGATGGAAAGACGAGCGGATGGGCAGGAAGTGGGGAGGAAAGGAAACATACAAGTGTTGAATCTCATGAATAACACATGAGGTTTGTTGTACTTACTTATCATAAACTTTAACCCCCAGTATCTCTGCCATGAGCATTCAAAGGAATCTTCTTTGCACGATAATTGGAGAAAACCCAACATTGGCACATGAGAGTAGTTTTTGTAATGCATGGTGGAATGCACGAAAAGGCTGCAATGATTTGTCATTTGTATTCAATTGAAATACTTCAACAATGTGTCTTTATGTGTATTAAGAAGATACGCTCATGATGATTTATGTGAGCATTCGCAATTATCCCTGACTTTGCAGTTTGTGAAAACATGTAGGCGAGTAGCTCTGAAAAGCAACAGGATATACGCCATTAACAACTATAATGCTGTTATAAGACCATAAGGGAGGAGTTTGGAAAGAGAGGGATGCACGATTAAAGAAGGATTAAGAGGAAGTGTGTAGAGTTCAGGAGTAAAGTCAGAGAACCTGGCAGCAAGGATGAGGTGTAATACTGGAAGGATGGATGAAGACGGGGAATGAAGAAAAGAAGAAGGTGCTGCTGAAGAAGAAAGGAAAGAAGAAAACGGCATCAAGAAGTATTAAAAAGAGAGGTGGGATGACGAATGCAAAATTTAACAATGGGAAAAAAGCAGAGGAAGCAAAAGGAAGAAGAAAGCAAAAGACAGAAGATCTGCAGAGAACAGACAAGGTGAATGTGAAAAAGGAGATTAACTAAGGAATGAGGAACACAGATTATGCAGGATGGCTGCTGAGCGAAGGAAAGGAGAGAACATAATAGATAGGAAACCGGGGAAGAATCCTAAAGGAGCAGATAACGGCTAATCCGAACAAAGCAGGAGAGAGCTGAAAATGATGACAGAGGAAAAGAGGAGATGCGAGGGGGCAAATGGAGTTCACAGAGAGGAAGGAGACTGAAGAAAGAAAAGAAGAGAGAAACTGTGAGACGGTGCAGAGGTATAATGAGTCCACACAGAATGAAATAATGAATGAGGCCGGCACTCTTATATATTAGCAAACTAGAAATGAGCTAATGAAAATGCTTTTTGTTTAATGCACAAGCCTGAGGCTGGAATTACAAGTGTGCCTGCGTGAAAACGGGAGTGCTGTTTTCATCAAACATAAAGATTCTGCATTTTAGGAGTTAATGTTGTGTTTTATGGTAAAAAAAAAAAAAAGGAAGTTCTTGATTTAAGCATTTGAAAAGTTGTATTTTAAACAGCTTATGTAGAGGTCTTTGATGTAAATTACACTGATTCATGAACATAACTAATCTATCACATAACACTGAATTGCTTGCTCGCATTGTGACACCATTGTTATTCTCGGAAAAGTATTTTTGATGGCATCATACCATGACTTGCTGTACTGTTGCTCTGGTCAGACAGGAGTGGCAATGACAATAGGGGATGGAGATGAAGACAGTCACGTTTCAAGCATTCAGCTCATGGTGTGTTGACCTGTGCCCCAGTGTTTCTTTGTTCGAACAGGGCAGGTAGTTTAGCAATGACTCATGGTTAATCAAAATTCCAGCAGTTGCTTTTCAGGGCACGGCACAAAATTAGTTGATTTATCCTCACAGAGGCAACCAGGCTGATAAGAAAAGACTAATTTCCATGTTTCAACATACCAGAGCATTTAGTCTTGTCTTGGAGCAACATGCCAAGAAAAAAATATTTCTGTCTTTTCACATTAAATATGAGCTTTGACTTACACACACACATTTTGCTGGACAAAATAATAAACTTTTTCCAAGAGTAACCCACCTTTGTTAGAGCTGATAATGGTTCAAGTGCTACACTGCTGCAGGAGGATGACTCAGCCAAAGCCTCTCTACTAATATAGTGGCACTGTCACAGAAACATAGACGTCTCCATGTCTATTTAACACGTTTTTGGGCAACAATTTTATTCATATATTCAAATTTCAACCTTGAACAACTTTAATATAGGTATGAATTGCTTGTACATAAAGATTGAATTGTGGGTTTTGGTATTATTAACATTGGTGTAATCCTAACTGGAGAGCTTTAATTCAGTAACACTGACACAGTACCTTTATTTTCTCTTTATACTTAATGTATTCCTGTTAACATGTTTTCTCATCCATAAAGACAATGGACATTTAAGTATAAATAACTATTCCTGCAGCCCAAACATTACCAGACTCCTCTGTCATCTCTTCCCTTTAATGTTACCTTGTTCATGATTATTGTATTCACCTGGAAAAGGGTTGTAAACTTAAGCAATAACACACTTCCTTTTGTATATCGGTTTTTCTTATGTCAGTAAAAGAATGTCAATAAAAATGGTCGTTTGGAGAGAGTGTGAAATTAACATCTAAACCTAGGTCATGCCTCATAAAAAAAAGTCATTGTAATGTCAAAATGCACCATAATGTGAGTTTAGGGGAACCTCGACCCTGAACAGGTAAAACGTCACGGTCTATAGAGCTTCTGATTGGATGTCGATAAAAGGGGAAACCCCTTGCCATCAGCCAGGGCCATCCCTATCCTGCTCTGCACCGTCCTGGCCACCGTCCAATGTCACATTCACGGTCCATTCACCGCAACCTAAACTGTGTTTTCCTCAAGATAACACGGCGCTGTTAATAACTCATACTTCTATGAGAGTAAAACATTTAAATGGGGTGGTTTTTAAAATGTCTTCTCTCAAGTCTTTGATAAAATACTTATTGACTCGATTTCTACTTTCCCGTAGAGTATCCATCCTTTAAACGCATTAACGTGCGAGTCAGTACGCGAATTCGCCACCTTTCCCTTTTTTATTTATTTATCATATACTAGGCGACACTGACAGCGAAACACGCGGAGTCACTTCCCCTCCAAAGGCGATCCCATCCGTTTTTGCTGCTACTGTACTTGCAAAATAGTGCGCCCTACTGTCTCCATTGCGCATGACTGTACGTCGTAATATGAAGTAGGCCTCCTGTTTTTCTCCCCAACCCGGAGTCCTCCCGGCCCCCACCTCCTCGATGCAACGTTCATGTAAGCGAAATACGGAGGCTGCTGTCGACTATTCAGGAAGGTAAGAATTTTTAAATGCACATCCAGGACCAGCGGTGGTCGTCGAAGGTGAAGTAGCACGGCCGCTGCGCTCGGTAGACGGTGTATTTTTTTAGCGTGCGGAAGCGGACGGACTGCAGAGGAGGCTTCGGGACTGTTTCCGCACGCTTGAGGGAGAGCAAGGCCCAGTGACCCACATTCAGAGCAGCCTGTGTCTATGTGTACGAGTGGGCGAGCGTGTGCGCGTATCCCTGTCAGCGTGTGTGTGTGTGTGTGTGTGTGTGTGTGTGTGTGTGTGTGTGTGTGTGAGTGAGTGAGTGTGTACATACATCTGCCGCGAAAATGTTTCCACCATTGCTGCTTTTAGACGTTTCTCCGCCACCGACACTAAGGTTTTTGTGGGATTTTACGCGGATCTTGCCCCGCGCGGATGTTTAAGATCAGTTTGCTCGCGCTGTTTGTGGACCAACGGTAATATTTCAGGGATTATTTTGTCTTCAATGTCAGTTGTTGCGTGACAGCTTGAGGCTCGGCGCCAGCTTGCCATGGTACAGACTGATATTCCTGTTGTTTATTTCACAAAAGCCAAGTGCTTTACCTGCCACAACTGTGTCATTCAGTGTTTGGGAGCGTAGCGGGAGGAAATGGGGGCAGTAAGAGCATTAAATCTCTGAGTTAAATGGGCAGTTTTCGGTAGCAAGCTTAGTTAGCCTGCTAGCTAGCGATACGAGCTGCTCTCCTTCGGTTGTATAACGAACACCTGTGGCATTAAAAGGTAGATTTATTAAAAATGCTACTATGCCTATTTGATAGCTAATGGCTATTTTGGTCGACTGCATTATATAGTCTCTCCACCGGGCCATATTGCTAATAGCAGTGTTTATTCATTGGCAGAGGTGTACAGTGAGCAGAGTCGCCCAATGGAGAAGCTCAGTCTAACGAGGCTTCACTTATTGGCCATCAGAAATACGTGACTGTAGATCAGGCCAGTGCCTCCCAAAGTAGAGATCCGGGACCACTCTGGGGTCCTTAAGGTGGTCAAACAAAATGAATGAATGTCACTGTGATCTCTCACTAGAAGTTGTGCAATAAGATAATCTAGCGAGGTGATAATGTTATCATATGTTTTCGGTACCCACTCAGACCTTCCTGTCTATTCCACCATACCACAAAGTCCTGCAAAATAGGGTACGTGTGGTGGGTGGATGTAGAGCTGCAATGATGAATCTTGTCAATTGCCAAGTTAACTGATAACGATTTTGATCGATCAATTGGTTTGAATGAAGAAAAAAAAAGTCAAAACTGTCTGATTCGAGCTTCTTAAATGTGAATATTTTCAGGTTTCTTCACTTCTCTGTGACAGTAAACTGAATATCTTTGGGCTGTGGGCTGAAAAACGCCAGTTAACATTTTCCACCATTTTCAGGGATTTTATAGACCAAACAAGTAATTGATTAATGAATCAAATAATCAACAGATTAATACACAATGAAAATAACCCTTTTTTTGAAGCTCTAGTGTGTTATCTTATTGGTTTTGGGTCTGCTTGACCAGTCATTGTTGGACTGCTGTTAGACATCACAAACATGATTAGTTGACTAATAAACATATTTTTTCAAACAAAATATCTACATTCAGTAGTTACAGCCTCTCAATTGTGAGGATAGTATGAATGTTTAAGTTTTAATTTAGTTTTTTTTAGCACCTTGGACTGTGACCAAATGATTGAGAATAGCAATCAATAGATGGTGAAAGTAATGGAGTTGAAAAGATGAACTGATCTAATGGAGTGACAGAAAATCAGTCAGTAACTGTTTTGATAATTGATTAAGTGCATAAGTAATTTTTTTTTCAGCAAAATTTCCATAAGTTAATCGGTTCCAACATCTCAGTTGTGAGGCCTTGATGCTTTTCTGTGTTTTATACCACCATAAAGTGAATATCTTTGGGTTTTTGCAGTGTCAGACACTATTTAAACCTCATTGTTAGCTTCAGGATATTGTGACAGAAAAATAACTGGCATATTAACTGATGAATGATACTCACTAGTTGCAGGACTAATCTTGTAGGAGGATGAATATATTTTTACGCTGTTGATCTCTAGAATTTGCATGCATGGTAAATAGTTCACACAGGCTCCATGGTATGTTTGAAAATGAGTGTGGGCTATTTGTATTGCAGGTGAGGTGTGGCTCACACGTGAAGATTTGTCAGTGCCTGGAAGGATCGGAGCAAAGACAGCTTGTTTTGCCTGAAAAGAGACATTCCAGAAAGTAAGTTCAAAAATACTTATTCACCACTTTTTCCATAACTGGGTCACTTTCCTCCGAGTTTCTGAAGTACTAATAATGTATGCATAATAACTGATTTATTGCAGGTTTCCCTTGCTGCACTGATGTACGTTATTCACACTTTAAAGACTGTGTGGTGCAATAACTAGGATTTTATGATATATGTGTGTGTGTGTGTGTGTGTGTGTGTGTGTGTGTGTGTGTGTGTACACACACACACACACACACATACATATATACTGTCACTGACAGTATGAACTGGGCTTTTTTTTTGCAGCAACAGCATCCAATTGAATATATACAAAATAACACTAAAATTTGTTATAAAACAGAAAAATTGCTGAATCAGTAAAGTTGATCTGCTACACTGGCTGATTACATGTTGCTCTGCTTTAAGATATAAACTTGATTCACTGTATATGCAAGTGAGCAATTTTTAACCAACAATATCAGATTCTGCATGTGTACCAGCAGTAAAAACTGGTAGGTTGTGAGATTTCTCAGAAAATATAAAGAAAATAAATTGATTAATGTACATTAATGCATTACTGTAGGTTACAACCGAGATGCTTTTTTTTCCGTATAGGACTTTGTATCTCTTTTCAGATCCCTTTTTATCTTATGCAAATTGTAATTTTTAAACAGCAGTTGTAATTGGACTCTGCAGAGAGTAAGCATGGGTATCTTTAATGGTCCTACTCTTCTCACTGATACTGCTTATATGATTTGGTACCTTAATGGTAATCTTATCAGTTCTTTTTGTCATTTTTCACAAGCAAAAACAAAACAAATTAAGAACATATATATATTCCATTATTGATTGATTGCTGTGTGTTTGTACATGTGCGTGCACATTTGTGTTTGTGTGCTTGTGCGTGTGTGAGAGAGCTGGCTCTCAGACATACAACAGGCTTGGAGAGAGATCTCTCTTCTGTACTGGGAAAAGTAAAAATGCATCACAGACTTAATTCCTGTCTTAATTCCTCCAATACTGATAGCATCGGAGCTAATCGATGCTATGGTCTTTAATAATTTAACCCTGTAGCCCATTTAATACCAGGTATTCTTGACTATCCTCAGAGCAATAAAGATGGGAAGTTGACCCTTCTGTTCTGATTTCTCTGCAGGTTTAGCTGAGCACCATGTCTTTCCTGCGATCTGGTGCCCATTCGTGACCCCAATGACCTCAAAGTCAGTTTTGACCATAGAGTCATCTTTGACCCCAAACCCTTTCTACGACCCCTGAGAAAAGACGTTAAATAACCGCGTGCATAAGCTGCATTGGGGTAAGAAGGGACTGCATACTCATGCACAGGGAGCTGTGTTGTGATGAACTTAAATTAGCTTATGGAAGATGTTCAAATTTGATCCCGCATGCCGTTTTTTTCTGAATGAGTAAATCTAAGTACACTTTATTTACGTGCACATACACATGTTCCCTAGTCCATATAGCCGCATATGTTATATAATGTCTGACTGACCAAAAATATGCTCTTTTACTGATTTCAGGCACGTTGTTTGCCAAAACATTCACTTGTGTTTTGTTTTTCTGTCTGTCCAGGTGGTCTTCCAAATGCCTACCTCACGCCTCAAGAGCAAATCACTGCAACCACAGCCCTGATCAGCAGCCACCATGACATCAAGCATAGGGTATGCTGCAACACACACAGACAATATGTCACTTTGTCAAAAATGACATGCATACACACTATACATGCATGTATAAAAGTACAATATATGTTCAGATATACAAGTTAGCAAAAGCATTGTGTTCATAATGGTGTTTATTAATCAAGTACTCCTTTTATTTCTTCTTCTTTTGTGCCTTTTGTAGGCACCAGAATAGTGAAATGGAAATATATTAAAGAACTCTGTCAATACAAATGAAAATATTTGCATTGACCCATATTAATTGAAGCGTAGGCAACATCACACCCTGTTACACAAATGCACCCGTAACCTTCTTGGCAGGCACAACACATTCCCCTCTCACTCTCTTTCTGTGTGACCCAAAAATAAACCTGCTCCTGGCATGTAGGAATCCTCTCATTAGCCAACATCCGTCATTGGCTAAAATTAACAATACGTATCTGCTTTCAAGCTGCCAACAAACGTGCATGCACAGGAAAGCGAAGTATGAATATTTTGTCTCTCCTCCTGTAGGGATGATTGTAGCATCTTTGATGGGTTGATGGAAGAAGATGAAAAGGACAAAGCAAAACGGTAAGATAGATATAAAGATAAACACGCTATAGCGATGTTGCTTGTAGTATGTGCTTGATATACACCAGTCCTTTTCATAAAGCACCATGTGGTATTTAAAGGATTTTATCTCGACCAGACCTGTGTTTTTAGCTCCAGTGAGAAAATACTACTTTGAAACTGACGTTATCGTATGTCGTACACAGCAGCTTTACTGCTTTAACCTGACAAAAAAAGGTTACACCTGCTTATTTTCAGGGTTGTTTTGTTTTTTCGCTTTGTCAGAGGTGACAAAATAAATCTCCAAAACGTTTGTTATCTCATTTCCAACTGTGGCTTTGATTGCAGTGTGTCCCGTAACAAGTCTGAGAAGAAACGGAGAGACCAGTTCAATGTCCTCATCAAGGAACTCGGCACGATGTTGCCGGGCAACACCAGGAAGATGGACAAGTCCACCATCCTCCAGAAAAGCATCGACTTCCTGTGTAAACACAAAGGTCAGGGCTTTCTACCACCCTCACCTCCTCTGTCGACCGTGTCAAAGGGTGGACACCGCTTGCTCTATGTTTAGTTTTATTGTTTTTAACCACTCTCGTGTACACTGTTGTCTGTGCTTGTTTACTGTCTTTACTGGAGCTTGTTAAAAGGAACAAGCTCTCTTTGGTTTTATTACACTTTTAGACACGAGGACTGTTACTCTTTAATTAATTTTAACCTTTCGACTGCAAATTGTTCACTTAATATATCACAGTGAGTAATTATTCTGTACTTTAATTCTGTGTTGAGCTACTTTAAACTCACGTCCTCGACTGTTTCTCCACTTATAATTTTATTTGATCGCTATTTGAATGCTGGGATTATCCTCTTAATCTGAAATATTTAATTACTGCGCATGGATTACTATTTTTTTTAAATCCCAGCTCTTATCAGTTCCATGTATGCATTATAATTAACTGTCAGCTGTCACTTCTAGTGTTTGTTTAATTGCCTTGTTTTCATTCTGAACCTTGTACTATCGATATGTTTTTGTACCAGGTTGCCCTTTGTTATTGCGTGCTTTGTCTCCGTGCTGTCTCTTTTGTGTCCTGTCACATCATTGTTTTCTCCATTTGCTTTCTTTGTTTCCTCCATCAGAGATCGCAGCCCAGTCGGAGTCGAGTGAGATCAGGCAGGACTGGAAGCCTCCATTTCTTAGCAACGAGGAGTTTACCCAGCTCATGCTGGAGGTCAGAAATCTCACATTTTGTACTGTAATCCTGTCTGTTACGTGACAACACAGGTGTTATTTTACTCTTGTAGTAAATTTTTCATGAACAGGGCCAAGATTAATTCTACTTCACCTCAATAAAATCAATTGTATTTGGATTTTATTTCTGAAACTACAAAAGTCGCTGTTTGATTTTAACAGATTTGACCCGTTGTTTATTTTTCTCATTTTTAACAAAAGACAAATTGATGACAGCCTTTCAATTCCACTGCTGCAGATCGACATCAAGGGGTGTTCTCTTTATCTTGTCTTGTATTGTCAGGCTCTGGATGGGTTCTTTATAGCAATAATGACTGATGGGAACATCCTCTACGTCTCCGAGAGTGTCACCTCACTGCTAGAACACCTACCGGTGAGTAACACTGTCTTTTGCCTGGTATGTATTAGTCATCCATTGCATTGTAAAACAGGCTTTAGCAGGATTTTTTTTTTTTTTGCGCGCGCGTCTGTGGCTCAGATTAAACATGTTGGGATGACCTATGTGTGCTAAAAAAACAGGTTTGGCCATTCTGCTGATTTGTGTGTGTGTGTGTGTGTTTCCCAGACGGACTTGGTGGACCAGAACCTGTTAAACTTCCTGCCAATTGGGGAACACTCCGAAGTGTACAAGGCTCTGTCCACGCACCCCACCGATCCAGAGAGCCTTAGCACCGATTTCCTGAAGAGTCAGTAACACCCCGAGTCAGATTACATCATATGTGCTGCTTGTTTCAACATTATCCAGTAATACTGGACTGTATTGTGTGCTAGATGGGTAAATGGGAAAATCATTCGTTTACCTCCATACTTCTGGACACACAGCTTGCAGTTTTAGTATTTCTGTATTTTGATTAATCAATATAAATGTGTGTTTGAGCTCTTTGTATCCACAGACAATGTCGTATTTTGTTTGTGTTGGAAACTAGAAACCCATTATTATCCCAACATATTGAAAAAGTCTCTGACGAATTTAAATGAAAAAGATTTTCAAGGTTTCACAGCTCTGTAACTAATCTTAGGTAGAAATGTATAAAATAATCTGAGCTATTTTCTCAAACCGCAATACTTGAGTGCATTCTTAGTGCAGCATTATGCAGCAATGCAGAACATCCCTCCATCCGTCAACATCCTTTAAGCCTCATTAAGCATTCTAAACACACGAACAATGTTTTTACGGATGCTAAATCATGTTTTTGACCTAAGTTGTATAATTTTTTTATTCCAGCTAAGAACCACATGGAGTTCTGCTGCCATATGCTGCGAGGAGCCATTGACCCCAAACAACCTCCTGTCTACGAATATGTTAAATTCATTGGCAACTTCAAGTCACTTAACAATGGTACGTCACCTAAATATATTTCTTCTGGCATAACAAACTTACATGTTCAGGAAAGTGCACCAGTATTGGACACTGCACAAAGTGTCACACTCTCCCTGAAAGTGGTTGTTCCATGGAGCCACACAGAACCACACTGTATATTTCTTGACTTGCAGACAAAAAAGTCTTTTCAATGGCAAACTCTGCTCTGTTGTGTAGTTCCCAACATCACGAGGAATGGTCTAGCGGGAGTGCTACAGCGGTCACTACAACCTGCGTTTGATGACCAGGTGTGCTTTGTAGCCACTGTCCGGCTGGCCAAACCTCAGTTTATCAAGGTATTCTTAAAACACTCTTGCGTGCAAATAAAATCATACTGTAATTCATGATAATTTCATCTAATATACTGTCTTTCTTCTGTGGCTTTTGTTTTTAAATTTGTAGGAGATGTGCACAGTGGAGGAGCCCAATGAAGAATTCACCTCCCGGCACAGTCTAGAATGGAAGTTCCTCTTTTTAGACCATAGGTAAACATAAACACACATTTGATTGTGTGTTCTTCCTTTAGCTGCTAGTATACTCCAACTGTCGAATAGCGTCAGAGACCCCCTCCCTGCTACATCTTTCTGGCTGTGGATTAAGGGGGGGTCTGCGTCCAACCATTTCTTTAACTTTCTGAAAACAACAATCTTGCATTTTCTCCCACTTTGCGCTGTGATTGGCCTTCTGTTTTAGTGTGTCAGTGTGATTTATGATGATGCCATTTCTCCTTTTCAGAGCTCCACCAATCATAGGTTACTTGCCTTTCGAGGTTCTGGGCACATCAGGGTACGACTATTACCACGTGGACGACCTGGAGACACTGGCCAAGTGTCACGAGCACTGTGAGGGCTCACATCTACGCACTTAGAGTTAAGGTTTTTTTATTTTTTGGAAAGCGCTTCTGAACTCATTCTTTCTAACATCTCTCTCCTGTTCAGTGATGCAGTATGGTAAAGGGAAGTCTTGCTACTACCGTTTCCTGACTAAAGGTCAACAGTGGATCTGGCTGCAGACACACTACTACATCACCTATCACCAGTGGAACTCGCGGCCTGAGTTTATTGTCTGCACGCACACAGTAGTCAGGTACTGCAGCTGAATGCTTGCTCATCTTACCTTTTTCTCTGAACTTTGTACTGATGATACATTTATCAGAGAATATGTGTTGGTCTTGTTCTTGGACATTTCCAAACCAATGTTCAGACTCTAATAATACAGGCTCCTCATATCCACTTCAATGATCTACAGTCCTAAATTGTCCTCACATCTCATGCACACCATCCTCTTGCTTTATCACCAATCATTTGGTTCAAATCTCCCTCTTTGTTTTAATGCAGCTATGCAGAGGTGAGGGCAGAACAGCGCAGAGAGCTTGGCATTGAGGAGTCTAACCCAGAAATTGCTGCAGATAAGGTGAGAGATTACTTGTAGAGATGGTCTGTACTCAACTGCTTTCAGAAATGCACAATCCTTAAAAGGAAAGGACTCACCATATGCCTGGTATGTAGGAGAAACTGTAAAAAAAAAACAAAAAACAAACATTGTGCTTGAATTTGTAGATTTGTTTTTTAAGAATGGGTAGCAAAACTATTAGTTAAGTACTTGAACTTCGATTTATTGATGTCTTATACATACAAAAGACTAAATTTGGCCTCATTTGGGGCTATTATCTTATTACATTTGTTTAAAGGCTCACATGATGAAACCCCTCAATGTGTTTCTGATGTAAACTGCCTCATACAATTGGACGTCTAAAGCCTGCTTTCTTCCAAATCTGTTCCCACTCACTTCTGTCAGTGAGTGCTACTGTCTGTTAACATTTCTCACACTGTCTACAAATCTCTGACAATGTGACTGTTGTTCTCTGCTGTTGTCTCAGTCCCTTTGGTCAGTGATTACATTGAGATGAGAACAACAGATGTATCATAGGTCTTAAAACCCCAGGATCAAATTTCATGGATTTTTAGCATTTTTAGGATTTATCAGTCCTGTCATTTTCATCTGCATGCAGTCTGACTTTTATTTTTAAAGGACTGCCTGTCAAGTGTATTTTCCCTCTGCTTATCTGCTCATAGAGTCAGGACTCTGGCTCTGAGTCACAGCTGAATACATCTAGCCTCAAGGAGGCTCTGGAGCGATTTGACCACAGCCGAACACCCTCAACCTCTTCACGGAGTTCCCGCAAGTCCTCATCGCATGTCTCCGACAACACTTGCACTTGTAAGGACACACACACACAGTTGCAGGCACATACATAACATTAATCAGTTATACCCTGACTCTAGAGTTATAACTCCTGCACATCAATGATTCTGTCTCCACAGCAACAGCCTCCAAGCTACACATGGACACAGCCACACCTCCTCGGCAGTCATTGGCCTCCACCATGGAGAAGACATCACAGCGTCGCTCATCCATCAGCAGCCAGGTGAGACTTGATTGGCCAAAACACCAACACATAGCAAACCACAGCATCCTGTTTTGACAGATTTTTTTGTCATCACGATTCATCACTGTTTGTGTTACAAATAGAGGCAAATATAGGCATTTTATTCACTCAGTGCAGTTTTATCATTCAGCATGGTTAAGGAAATGTAATGTTCATACACTTCATTCCTCATGATTCTCTGCATTATCTGTATGTTTGCAGTCTATGTGCTCTCAGACCACAGGCCAGAGTGTGACTCCAGGCATGATCACTCAGCAGCAGCAGCAGCAGCAGCAGCAACAGCAACAACAGCCACAGCCACAGCAGCAGCTACAGGCAAACGTACAGGTGAGAATGGTGGCACCACACTTTTTATTACATGATAGTGTGTTGTGGAGTAGAGCTGAAATAATCTGTCGGTTAATTTTTCAGTCGATTGAAAAAAAAACTAATGAGAAACAGTTTTGACCATAGACTAATCTTTTTTTTCGTAAAAAAGCAGGGATGGGAATTTTGACACCAATGTCATTATTGATTCTGCTTATGTGTTTAATCCAGTCCTTTATTGATTCCTGATAAATGCGGGCGAGTCAAGCTTGCTGTAGCCCAAGAGCTTGCTGTCACAACAGTCTGTGAATCATCATCTAAAATGCATGAAATGAGAGAATACTTTGTGAATATTTAGGTTTTCAAAGTCAAAGAAAAAACCTGCTAAGCTAACGGACGTACTGCTTGAAGGCAGAGGATTTTGATCGATCTCTTGATCCATCTCTTGAACCTTTTATCGATTCATATCTCAATGCACTATTGTGTTTCCGCTGAATGCATGTACACACAGTCAAGTGAGTAACCTGTTCTTGTCCTCTTTCCACCCACAGCCAGTGATGGAGTTCTCAGCGCAGGTGAATGCCATGCAGCATCTGAAGGAGCAGCTGGAACAGAGGACGAGAATGATCCAGGCCAACATCCAGCGGCAGCAGGAGGAACTGAGACACATCCAAGAGCAACTACAGAGAGTCCAGGGACAGGGCATACAGGTAAGACATAGATTCACACACGATGATGTCAGGGCAGCAGGATTTTAGCATGTCAAATGTTGCCTTTTCATGCAAATAGAGGTTGATTGTAGGTTGAGTTTGCTAAAGGTATATTAGATTTAGCCTATAGTTAAATGTCTCAGATGTGACGTTTATAATGTAGTGCACTCACTCCTCACTATCTGAAATCTTCTCTTCCTTCATTTTGTTTCCCTCCTCCCTCATTTCTCTTCATCTCTGACTTCCTCAGTTTTACTTAGTTGGGGTTGGACAGAAGAAAGACAGAGTTAATTGGTAAAATTGAACATGTATAACTGCACCTAACCTTTTGCCAAAAAAGAAAAGTAATTTTCAGAGTGCTACTTTAGTTTACTGAAACGGTTTCTTTTTACTCACAGAATAATAGCATACTTACCTTTTTGAAAAGTCACTGGAAAATATCGGAGATCTTGACCAGTAGCATTCAGGTTTCTCCCTGTGATGTTTTCCAAATATTTTAAAACTGCTCATTTGAACAAAACTAGCACGCCACCTCTCTTCTTTTTTTTTAAAAGATCAGCAGGTGTGTTGTGCTTTGTCTTTTTCCTGTTGTGCCCTACGTGACTTTGCCTGACCTAGATCAGAACGAAAACATGTATTTTGTATTATTTTTATTCCTTTCAGGGAAAACCGCAATTTCACCACCTGAAAATGCGCCCCGTAAAGAGAATTAACTTTCAGTAAATTATTCTGCTAGTACAATAAATCTATATTTAAATTGGGCAAATAAATGTACAAAAACATCTGCATGCAGTGCAAACAGACACACAGATCACAGTGGTCTGACATTTAACGTTTCCATCCCGACAGATGTTGCTGCAGCAGCAGGGTGGCGCGATGAACATGCAGCTCCCCCAGGTGGGGTCTTGTGATCTTGTAATCTTGAGTGAACCTTTGACACCACTGGTCACATGTGTCCACATATATGTGTAGAATTTCACAAACACAGTACTGTTCTTTGAACTTGTAATGGTTGCATCTCATTCAGATGATGTGGGCGTGTTGGTTGTGTTCAACCATGTAAGAAATTTCACAGAAAACTCACAGTGGCAGTGGGATATTGGAGTACTGTAGAACTTACAAACCATCATATTTAGAGTTAGTGAGCAATACCATCCATGCTCTGTTGCATTACATGACTGTGGATTTGTGATCTGTTGGATTTCTTTGAAGCTATGTTCAAATTGGACATCGGAAATCTGTGAAGAAATGGCCCGAAGTTTACTCTGTTTTAAAATAATGCATGTTTTGTCCCTCCCTTCTTCCCCACATTGCCACTCTGCAGCCCCAGCGTCAGCCCCAGCAACCTCTGCAGCCTCAGCCCCAGCCTCAGCCCCAGCCACAGCCACAGCCCCAGCCTCAGCCCCAAACCCAGACCCAGGGCTCTGTATCAGCTCCACTATACAACACCATGATGATTTCCCAGCCGGGGCAGCCCAACGTGCTGCAGATCAGCACCAGTCTGCCACAGAACAACACACAGCAAGGCACTGCTGTGGCCACCTTCACACAGGACCGACAGATCCGGTTAGTAGACAACCAAACCTGATACTGAGAGAGGAATACTGCTCCTTAGTAAACAATCTGTGCAGAAGATTTGAATCATAGACATCCAGTATGATTCATGATTCCCGTCATTAGTTTTTTCCTTCCTGTTTCATTTCCCTTTTTTCCACTTCATTCTGTTCAGGTTCCCAGCAGGGCAGCAGCTGGTGACTAAGCTTGTGACAGCTCCAATGGCTTGTGGAGCAGTCATGGTGCCCACCTCCATGTTCATGGGACAGGTGGTCACTGCATACAACCCATTTGGTGGTCAGCAGGTAAGTGCAAAGTCATATGAGTCATAGAGCAACTGATGAAACCTAAGATCATAAAAAAAAACACCACTGTAGAGTTGATCCAAGCGACCATGTGCAAGGCACGCGGCCACCCAGCTGCTCAGTGCTGACAGAGTGTGGTTACAGTGTGAAAGTGTTAAGTAGAATGGAATAAAAACCATGGCATTGTTGGGGAAAATTGGCTTGTTTGCTCAGTGGAAAATGTGTGTGCTTCAGGAAAACAGTTATATTCTTCTAGTCTACGCCTGAAAGCAGCTCACAAAGAGATTAGAATGAATCCCACTATTGATCAGTTTGAAAGTGTTTTTTGCTTCAAGTTCTTTAACATTTGACAAGTCCTTGATGCCTAAAGATGACTCCAAGGACTAACATGCCATAAGACTAGTACATGATTTATGAAAAACAGGTATGGTGGTGTTGTTACATGAGTATACACAATAGACTCCATCCTTGTCTTTCCACTCCAAAAACTGGAACTTGAAACTTGAAAAACTGACTCCTTAGAGAACCCACTGAGTTCTGGAGGTGATACTAATGATAAGACTTAATGTGAGGGATCTCTCTAAGATAAGTACATGGTCAACAATATTGTCTGTGAAGATTCTCATCCATTCAGCTCACCGTGCATCTAAGTGCTTCCTAGCCTACAATATTCCACACACAACTTAGTTTCTTCTCTACGTCTTATTCTACATTCCTGTGTTGTTCTCTGTTATATCAATTCAGCAGGGAGGGCAAACCCAGACCCTGACTCTACAACCAGCCCAGCCACCCCAAGGTCAGCCCGACGGCCAAAACCAGACGACTGTAGTCGCTCAGAGTGGCCAGCAGGGGCAGCAGCAACAGCAACAGTTCCTACAGGTATCAGTAGAGGGCACAAACATCATTTATCTAAAAAGACATTCTGATGGTTACTCATAGGTTTTGTCTTAGTGAAAAAGAATTTAATTGGTAACCTCATCATATTCTAATATTCTTGCAATGTTTTTTCCATCAGGGCACTCGTCTTCTCCACAGTAACCAGTCTACCCAGCTGATTCTACAGGCAGCTTTCCCACTCCAACAACAGGGCACCTTCACCCAGGCAACACACCAACAGCAACCACAGCAACAACAACAACAACAACAACAACAACAACAACAACAGCAGCAGCAGCAACGGCAACAGCAGCAACAACAATCTCTCCTCCAGAGGCACCAGCAGCAGCTGAAACCACAGCCGCAGAAACAGCAGAAAGCCCCGTCATCGCACAGGACTGACAGTGTCAGCAGCCAGCCACAGTAAAGTCTGGGGGTAAAACGTGTGAAACTCTTAAGAGATTGCTGCATACACATGTTTTGAAAACTTCCTTTTCCCCCCAAATCGTTGCCCTCCCTTCCTCCATCTGAACGAAATGAATCATAGGAAAAAAGGAAAGTCTGCGAGGAACTCGCCGAGGATTGTCAGCATGGCAACAGGATGGATTAAAATCCCTGTTTCCCTCACCAGAGGGAGCTGTAGTCTCCAAAAATCCAGAGAACACCTTATTGCCACGGTAAAGACAGACTTCTTTTTTTTTTTTTTTTTTTTTGAAGGCGTGTCAGAGTGGACTGACCTTGTACAGATTTACTGTATGATAAGAAAAACTTGTAAATATCCACTATAGCCTAACAGGAAACAGAAATGTAGTATTTTATATGATTGCATGGAAAGAATAACTGTGTAAGCTTTTATTAGTCGCTTTTGAAAACTGAATTTTTACTTTGTTCAAGTGTTTTCTGGTCAGAGACGGAGCAGTGACGTGCTCTTTAAGAACCCCTCCTCTCCCCCTTCTCTAAAAAAAAAAAAGTCCAGAATAAGGCTTTAAAGTTCAGTTTAAAAAAAAATGGTTGGGCTTGGGTTTTTTTGTGGAAGTTGTGTTTTTAAACACTGTGTCTCTGAGACAAAAAAAATGGCTGTTTTTAACTTTGTAACTACACATTATGTCTGGCAAGAAATTAGATGACAGTTTAACTGAATTATTCACAGGATGATCACTGTACGTGTGACGGGTTTAGAGATTCCAAGTGCCAATAACATAGTCAATTATGTTGTTTTTATTTCAAGCAGACTATTCAAAGGCGTATATATATTTTCCAACAAGATATTACCCCTAATAAAGTTCATGCGTGTGTATATAGTAGGGATTATTTTTTAACAGTCAGAGAGCCCTATACGTAACAAACAGTATATCCTCATCCCCCCGGAAACTTTAGCACTTGATGTGGTTGTGTACAGTAAATCACTGTCAAGCCCTAGTCGTTTGTAATCTGTGGTGTGATTCTGTGAGCTAGTGTGTGTTTTTCGGAGTACAATCTTTGTGTGCATGAGTGGGCATGAGAGTGTCTGTGCTCGGTGTGCGCGTGTGTGTGTGTGTGTGTGTGTGTGTGTTCGTCGCCCCTTGTGTCTTACAATAATTGACTTAGTAAGGGTTTTGAAGTTGCTGGATGGTACTTGTCTTCTCAGGAATGTGGAAAGTTTTTTGCATCTGCCTCAGTCTGGAACCAGACCAGGAAGGATTAGACAGTGATGCTGCAAAGACCAGAGCAAGAAGTGTCACGAAGGGTGTGGTGATTGAAGCAAATCTGACCCAGATTTCTTACAGCCTTCACTGTTGTTTTGTTATCAAAAATAGTGTAGAGGGAGAAGTCTCCAATAAAGTAAAAAATGCATTTTTAGTATTCTTATTTTTGTTTTAGTCAGGCGGTGAAGGGAGTGTTGAGATAAGTCACTTTGAGCCATTCACCCAGATTGGAATAGACTGACGTCATTGCGTGGTCTCATGGTCTTCTGTATCATCAGTGTTTTGTCCTTCTTTCTCTTCCTAGGCCTCAGAAACCTTCATGCAGTTCAGTTCACTCATCTCTCAGTTCTCAGACAGCAGTTAAAACCGGGGCTGTGCCCAAGGCCAGTTTAGGTACAGATGGAAATGGGCTCAGCCCCTCTACTACAGTTGTAAGCCATATCGAACAGAAAAGCCTTGGATTGGAGGAAGTGTAATGGTTGGCAAAGGAGCTTTTAGAATGTGTTGTTTAGTTTCCAATGTAGTAAAGACTGTGTGTGTGTGTGTGTGTGTGTGTGTATGTGTGTATGGGGATGTGTGTGTTTGGCTGAATATAGCATCTCCTCTTCTTGATCCTACTTCTTGTATCACTCGGGGGTCAGTATTGGTTTCCCCTGGCGATAGCCAATCAGTTCTTGCGTTGCAGTATAAAGAAATAATTGTAATATTCAAGAAACTTCCTCTCCAGTTGGGCTCAGTATTCTGCAAAGCCCGTGTGTGGGACAGCTCAACTTGAATACATGTTTGTGTGTGAGAGAGAGTCTGTATGTATGTTAACTGTCACTGTAACCCATTATATTTTCATATGGAAGAAGACGTGTGACTGAAAAATGGATTTTAGGCAGTGCAGAGCATTGGTCATCTGTCTGTCTGTAATTACAGGCAGTGTTATTGTTCTACAATGACAGACGCAGACTGCTCAACAAACACTTCACATCACATCACAACAACTCTACATCAGACCAGTCCCAAATGGTAACCCTCTAAGATATGCTTTTAAATAAATCAGCAATTTATGGAACTAAGCAGGGAAAAATCCTCTTCTCCTTTTAATCCACAAAGAAGGAAAAGGAGAGAACATTTACAGTGAGGATCTTATTGTTCGAACCAGGTCTTCCACCCATCACATAGCAAACGTAAATCTCTATAGACTAGTTTGTGTTTGTGGCATCACTCTGAAGGGTAATGTTGAAATGTTTATAGTTTGTGTCACTGATATCCAGCCCAAAGAATGTAAAGGTGTTTTAAGAGACAAATGGATGTTGTAACTGTTGATTATGGAGAACCTTTTGACAGGCTTTGCGATGAAGGAAAACGAGGGGTGTGAAAGAAAATCATGTTTTTCACTGCTAGGAACCACTTATAGAATCTCAAGTACAATCTTATTTACAGGCTTTGCATTGTACAAGAACGTCTGAATGTTTCACCATTACAAACTTTCTGTTTTTGCAATGATAATTTTCTGACACCTGGTTAGCGAAAGAGTTTAAAAACTGTTGAAAGGTTAGGTGTAAGATATTTGAAACGGCACACCATGGAAAAGACAGCGAGCCCCCTCCACAGAGATACACAGATCACTTTTCCACGACACAGTTTGGTTCTAAAGAGTCCTAGTTTAATACTGTACACATGCACAAAGCTAAGAACACCAGTATTCAGTGTAAAACAGTGCTATGCTTACCTGTACTGTATGTACAGACAGGTGACGAAGGAAAAACCTGATTAAAAGAGTCGAGAAACGACATAAGCAAAGGCTTCCACACAGGTGCACTGCATGGTACAATTAAGCAATTAACATCCAATCACGAAATGCTGAGCAGGCCCAGCTGATTCTGATTTTGTGCGAAGAAAGCACGAGGGAAAGATCTAAGAGCAGCAGCCTCAGTCACAACAATGTGTTGATGTAGAAGAGTGGCTAGAATGACATCTGCATTCAGATCTATGGGAAAGACGTCCGTAAACAGGGTTAGAAACTGTGGTCAACAGCGCACATAGGATGACCGGGACGCTTGTGTGTTAGCACGACTAGAGGAAAAACAGTGTGTGTGTGTGGTGTACACCAAGAGAACGGTACAGGCCTGAACACTTGAGCCCGACAGTGAGGGAATTGGTGGCTCTGTTATCCTGCTGGGGGACATTTTGTCGGCATGATTTGCGTCCACTTAGAGGGAAGAGTCACAGCAAATCAATACAAAATTGTTCCTTTATTTCAACCCTGATGGGAGCGTCTCCTCCAGGATGGCAATGCCCCCCATCTGTCAAGCATGAGGGGCCACTCAGTGGTTAGATGAGTGTTAAAATGATGTGAATCTGGTCTTCACAGTAACCACAGCTCAGCCCAGTTGAACACCTATTGGATGTTTTAGACAGCGCTCTCCATCACCACCACCATCAAAACACCAAATGAGGGAATATGTTTCAGAAGGGTGGTGTTCATTTCTCCTGTAGAGTTCCAGAGACTTGTAGAATCAATGTCAAGGCACACTGAGGCTGTTCTGGCAGCATGTGATGGCCCAACACCTTAATAAAATGCGTTACGTTGGTTTTTCCTTTGCTTTGTCACCTGTCTGTATGTATGTATATCCCTTCTTCTGCTCTTGAACTGTGTTCCTTTATCAACCCCAAAGTCAAATGTAATAATAATCAATATTTTGAGGCAAATGTTTGCTATTATTATAACCTCCCTCCCCCCTCTTGGTCAATTTGAAAATAAAAACTGTTTCGAATATTATCGGTGGTGCATGTCTGCTGTTGTTTTGTTGTCTTTTGGTCTGTTGTTACTGTTACTTATCTGATGACTTCTGCCTTGTCTTCAGTGAAAGGCCCCAACAGCTATTGGATGGACTGTTGTCAAGTTTTGTTCACACAAAAAGTCGTTTTAGTCGTGTGTCACAGAAACAGGAAAATGACAAAGGAAATACACACTTTGCATTTCATTCTACCATCACAGGTACTTTATTATTACAAGTCAACCAACCTTATCAAAACTGCAAGATTCTCAAAACCACAACACAGAAGCTCTCTTCTGTCTGCCCTCTCACCAATGACTGTATAATCACAACCAAACACATTCAGTATTTTGAAAAAAAAAAAAAAAAAATCTAAAGGCACATCTCTATAGTATTTACACTGCATACATGTTTGACATAAACCAAGTAAAAAGAGCACACAGTCGGTCCTAAACACCTGGCCACATTGGCTTTGCTAAAGAGACTAAACTAAAGCTAACCCTAAAATACATACAGCAAAACACCAGTCAGTTAAGTCACAGTATTCAAAGCGTCAATGCACAGGTGGGAGTCAGTGTATGTGGATTTATTTTTTATTGGGAGTTATCGCTTCCATGCCACCTTGCTATGGCTCATTGGACATACTCATAAAAGAGACTTCAGGTCTCTCATCTTTTTTCAAGGCCTATTAAAACCAGTTTCCAGGTAAACTTACTGATAACCTCTCAGCTAATCTGGTGACTCCTGCAGGAAATAGATTTTTTAAAGTAATACTTTGATAATTTGGAAAATACATGTATTTGTTTTCTTGACAAGAGTTAGATGAGAATGATAACACTCTCAAATCTGTGACGTAAATATGAAGCTACAACCAGCAGCCAGTTAGCTTAGCTTTGAAAAAGACTGCAAACGGGGAAATGGCTAACCTGGCAACAATCAAAGTGTAAAAAAAATGACATGCTGTGGATTTACGTGGGGTTGTACAAGACTGCAGAAGCTAAAAGCTAAACACACAAAGACACATATTCTATATTTTCTCAATTTTTTCAGCAAATTAGAGGAAAAAAACTCAAAACTCAACTCTGTTATGCAAATGGTGTTGCAAAACTTGCATTCATTCTCAAGAGAAAATGAATGAAAAATGATTTCAGTGCAAAATAGGCAAGCAGCAGAGACTCATGGGAAGCCCCTGCAGCCAGCCAAGAAATAGTTCCACACACGACTCCAAGATATCATCTGTTAATTGTGGATTAAGTAGTTCTGGTAGGCGGATTTTATCACTGTTGGTCAGAGCCAGACTAGCTGTTTCCCCCGTTTCCAGACTTTATTCTTAGCTCAGCTGAACATCTGTTGGCTTTACCTCCATACGTAATACACAGATATTAGGGTGGTATCAGCCTCCATATCTAAAGCAAGACAGAGCTATCAGTATATTTCCCAAAATGTCAAAATATTCCCTTAAAAACAGCAACAAATCTGACAAAAAACAAACTGCTGCGGTCCACTCATCACAGCAGCAGCTCTGCTATTCCTCAGTCCAAGGTCAGGCGTTTACTCCTACTTGTATTCTGTATTTTCCCCTAAGCATCTTAAGACGTACTCTAAGGCTGAATGTGAGCCAAAACTCCTCCCGCTGCTGATGGGTGATGTTGTATCTGATGGTGCAGTTAGTGCTGGAGTCTGCTTTATATAGACGTGCACCTGATGTACCTACCACAGAGATCAATACACCAATGGGGAGATTAGATAGAGGCCAACACTGAGATCGCTGTGCAAGGTCATGTATATACAGTATCTGTGTGTGTGTGTGTGTGTGTGTGTGTGTGTGTGTGTGTGTGTGTGTGCAGGAAGGCCAGCATTTGAGAGTTAGTGTGAGCGAGTGTTTTGTTAGTATCTACAGAGTGCGTTTGGCTCTTGTACTTTGTGCAATGAAAGGAGAGAATGATCAGGAAGGTCAGGGGTGTGTTTCATTGTGGTGTGTATGTGCATATGTGTGTGTATGTCAGACATAGTCCTGGAAGACGTCCACCGTGTTTTGCAGTAAAGGCTGGGTGGGGGCTGTTGTGCTGCAGACTGAGCTCAGCCTCCGTGATGGCGCCCTCTGCTGCTCTGGATGGCCTGGATTGTTGCTCAGTCTTAGGTAAACCTGAGAAACACACACATTTGTAATTTTGGTGATATGGCTTTTCCACAACAATACTGTCTGATAGCGTAAAAATGTAATAAAGCATATCACCGTGTCAAATGCACAGAAAATTTATTCAGTTTCCACAACCCTGTGCTATTAACAAATAAAATATTCCCAAACATCTCTGTGTGCACCCTTTCTCCAAGGTTGTGTCTGTAGATGAGTAGCATGTCTGTTAAAAGATACTCCAGATGAAAAAGAATTGATCAAGGTCAATGCAGGAGAGGCTGAGATATCTTTACTTTTATTCCATGAGAATGGTTCCCAACTTGGGGGTTGGGACCTCCACAAGGCCCCCTGATATGAATATAAGGGGTCACTAGATGATTACAGGTGATTAAATACTAAAAACAAAATCATGTTTGTTTGTTTGTTTTTTTTGATTGAATCTCTAATCTTTGCTTTCATCATATTATGTAAAGTTTTGCCTCTTCGGGCCTCAAAAAATTATTTAAATGACAAAATTTGAGATGAGAAAATCACTCTTCACAATTCATGAGATATGCATTTTTTTATTAAAGGGTCATGAGCAGGGATCAATGCCAATAACTCTGGATCCTACATTTCCCATAATTCAACTTGATAGTAACTTTTGTTAGAACCTCTCTGCCTGATAAATGCCCGTGCCTCTCAAACATGATGCTCCTGGTTAATGACGGAGGCTTTTCGTGGCAAATTTGTAATCTCCAAACCCAACCCGAGATAACCCTGATGACATCATAAGGGGTTAAGCTCCTGCAGAGCCACAGGAAGATGTTACACAACTCTTTTTACAGGCTATGTAGGACTTCACATCACAAGTAAGCTGAGCATGATGTGTAAAATCAGTGGAGGGTGTCATCGTGGCCTAAAAAGCATATTGTATAACCTCAGCATCTGTGGTTCGATTCCAGCTGGGGGCCTTCATTGCACATATTACTCATCTCTTTTGCTCCCTTTGTTTCCTGCTTGTATCTGTCATTCTCTTCTAAAGATACAATGTAAAAAAATAATGAATAACATGTCTGTCATTTCACGGCTTCATCGACTTACATTCTTGGTATTTTCTGACAGCAGTAGCTCAGTGCTCTCCACCAGTTTCCTGAAGGAAGGCCTTTTCAAAGGATCATGGCTCCAACACGACAACATCATGTCATACCTGCAGAGGTGAGACTGGGATTAGGTGCGGAATAAAACTAAAGAAGTGGGTAAAAAAACTAAATCCAAGTTATATCCTCTGTTTAATTACGTTAACAATATTGTACCAGAGCATCTTTTTTGCTGTGCCTCCACATTTTGTTGAACCTACTTCTTTGAAATTTCTGTCCCCTTTCTGTGTTAACAGAAGTGGATGTAGCCTCAAGTCAAGTCTGACAAGATATGAAAGAGCATACTTCTCACTTGATTCTTGAGCTCAGTCAACAGTTTCCCAATGAGATTATGGTCCCAGTCAATAAAATAGGCTGTGGTTATCTTATGAACTTTGACCCTTTCGCATGTGTTTTGATGAAAGTTCATTTTTGGTTGCCTAAATATGTCTTCAGGCTTTCGGTTGTACTAAAAGGCACTCTAAGGAGTCCACTGTTGATGTTTTCCGGCAAGGACATTTTGTCTTAAGCCTGTTTTTCACTAGCCAAAACTAGCATCCCAATTATTATCACAGTCAATGTGAATTACGCTATGCAAAGCTAGCTAATGCTAACTTAGCTCCACACTCTCATCCAAATATGTTGCCTGGGTCGAGACCTTTGAATCCGCCCACACCACTGAGCTGACTGATCCGTCTGTCATCATGACATTAAAGGGTGGTTTCTCATCTGAAAAAACAGATGTGAGGGACCAAGGAATAACCAATCAGTGCTATGGGAGGGACTAATGCCATCGAGCAATCAAATATGGTCACCTCTGGTCCAAAAAACAACGACGGAAACGGCCAAAATGCCAAAATTGAGGCTTCAAAACTGTAGCCCGCAAACCAATGGGTGACGTCACAGTGGTTACATTCTCTCCTTTCATCCAGTCTATGAACAAAACAAGTAGCCTTATTTGATGATGTCACAAATTGTCTGACATTTTCTTGACAAAATTATTAATCCGAACATAGCCAAAATAGTAGCAAATTAACCTATAATACATAATAATCATTAGTTGCAGCCCTTGTTAGAATACTTAAATAATAACACTTAGGACGTATTCACACCTGCCTTGTTTGGTTCGAAACCAAACCAACAAAATTGCTGGTGCGGACCTTTTGGGCTGGTGTGAATACAAATTATCGAACTCTGGTGCGGACCAAACAGCCGGACTGAGACCCAGCCGGAGAGGTGGTCTTGGTTCGCTTCCAAACGAACCCTGGTGCGGTTCGCTTGATATGTGAAAGCGCGTGCGCTCAGTCTGACCCAGTTCTAAAAATTCTATGCCTTTTTGAATGCAACAGGCTCCCGTTGCTGCAGGGATTATGTGGGCATTATGGGAAATACTGTTTTGATTTGCGCCGTAACTCCAAAGATTAGCAGCATGTTATGAGACCATCGGTTTAAAATGAGTCGTGGCTCAACATGGAGCGAAGAGGAGACGAAATGTCTTATGGAGATTTGGGCAGTCGACAACATAAAAAGTATGCTGGAAAACACACATAAAAACGCAGATGCATTTAATACATTCAGCACCAGGATGGGGAGAAGAAGTCCGAGCGTTACCCCGCTCCCGACCGTTTTGTCCAATGATTGAACGATCTTTGCACACATGTGAGTTTGTTGACAAATTCTGGGGCTCTTGCGAAAATTGCGATGAGAAAAGGAACTACACCAAACCAAAAAAGAAACATTGTATTTTGGTCCGAACTCAAGACTGCGGACCAAAGGACTTTCCTGGTCTGAATACGCCCTTACTATCACAAATATACACTTACATCTCAATGGGAGCAAACTCAGGCCTGCTCATCCTGTGGCCCTCTTGAATCATCCTATAAAACACTGATCCCACCTGCATTCCCGGGTATGGGCTGTTACCTGCAACACAGTCATACAGTATAAAAAAATCATCAATTCATGTCATGATGCTAGTTTCTGGAGCTACATTATGTATCACAATCAATATGATTTTGTATGATTCACTCAACTAAGTGATGTTGCTGCTTGGGAGCATCATCAGAGCCTCTAATAAGGCCCCAGTCGGCTCAAATGGATGATAATAATGGCTCAGACATTATGAAACAGATGCAACAGCACAGCTCTAACTGGAAATGTTACCCAGAGAGAAGATTTCCCAGAGCAGGATGCCATAGGACCAGACGTCACTCTCAAAGGTGTAGACACAGTCGAAAATACTCTCGGGAGACATCCACTTGACTGGCAGACGAGCCTGCAGGAGGGATTACACGATTACAAGAGGAGAATAGACCGTGTTCCCTTACTTTCATTCCTGAAGATACACAGTATCCCTCTTTTAAAGATCTACACTTTCCATATGTTTGTTCTATTCTTTCATATGTAATACTGAGCACATTCTTCTAGAGTTGAAACAATCAGTCATTTTTCACATCTAAATACTACAGTTCAGCCAGTTAGGAGAAGTAAATGTGAAAGAGAGAAGGATGGAAGGAATGAAGGACGGAAGGTTCAGAGAGACTCACATTGCCCCGGAGCACGTAGCTGGCATCAGTTGTGATGTCTCTTGCCAACCCAAAGTCACAGATCTTGGCCACCCTGCCGTGAGTCAGCAGAATGTTTCTGGCTGCAAGATCCCTGTGGATACACTACACACACACACACACACACACACACACCCACACACACACACAAGCAAACACAAACACGGAAATGAGTACTGACATTGTAACCGGTTTCTGCAGTGAATGACTGATACACAGTGCACACTAACAAATGAGGCGAGGCGAGTTTAACTCGTTACGAGCCTTACAGACACGTCTTACAGCATCTTACACAAGACATAAACGCACTGAAACAATATATTTGCCAAAGAAAACACATTTAAATCAATTCAACTGAGAGCACACAATAGAAAAATAACCTGCAGTCTAGACAGAAACGGACAAATAGTTCCTAATTTAATAAAAGCAACAAAAGTGCAGCAGTTAGAAAAACCAAATCAGGAAAACAAAACGGTTTAAGTTCATGATCGTATTTAAGATCACGAGGAGACTGCGTGCAGTACACGACCTAATGTAAATCCAGCTTCATCATCACATTTAGTGCACTTTCAGCTCACAGCATGTTGGCCCGGAGCCATAACGTAATTCATAAACTAGCAGCAGCGCTTTAACATCTCTTCTGTAACTACTCTATAAATAAAGCACACAGTCTGTAAAAGCCTTACGTTCTTGGAGGTAATGTACTCCATTCCCTTGGCCACCTGGTAGGAAAAGCTGAGGAGATCTTCAGCGTCCAGGGACAGCTCACCGATGTCATCTACATAAAGATTACATTGTCGGCTTTGTTGAATGAAACCAGAGATTTACACAGGATTTACTGCAGTAGGTAAGGCACTCAGTGTGCTGCTGACATGTTTGATAAGAAGAGTGAAAGACTCCCTACCCGACTGGGAAGACCTTTCTTTCTCAGAGGGACGCATGGGCATATATCCTGTACCAGCCTCCTCTGTGCTGCACAGTCACGCACGCACAAACACACACACACACGCACATCAGCATCAAATGTTGACAACCATTTCGCAGCCACAATCTCAATCTAAACACACACACATACACACCTTGCAGCCTCCGTTTGGTTCAAGACGTTGCGATAGTAACTGTCACCAACTTGGGAGTTTAGGAAGGACTCTCTTTTTCTGCGCAGGAAGTTGAGGAGGTCGCCATAGCAACAGTATTCTGTGATCACCAGAATTGGGCCTGGCAAGATGCAGAGATAAAAAGCAACCTCGCTCACTGGTTTTTAAACCATATGACAGCGTATAACAATGGAAAAGGATGAGCCAAAGCTCTAATAATGAGCTGAAAGAAGATGGCGAGAGGAATTTGGCGTGCAGTGCATTCGGAAAGGTTTGAACAATACGTGTTTGAAAGCTGTCAATTTTTGCATTGACAAATGCTGAACAAATTTGGGTCGATATGTTAAAATTAGGATTTTTCATGCCCAACACTGACAAGAAAGTGTTGAGTGTGTCTTTCCTAATAACACTCAGGCACACTTGTGTGGAATCCAATCTGAACACTGCTTTACAATCAATGCTGAGAGCTCGGCAGGTGGAAAACATTGATCCACTGCACAGTAAATTTGTGACCAGTCAAACTGCATCACGCTTCCATGCTGGAGCTGCTCAGTACTGACTGCCCAATATCTGATTTTTAATAAGAGGCCAATATTGGCGGGGCATAGCAGCAAGTCAGCAGATGAACGTATGTCTCAAAGCAAAACCTATAACCATAAAACAGAATCAGTCAATGAATACATATTAAACCTGTGGGTTAAAACGTCCAGACCTAATTTACCCCGAATGAAAATGTCGAAATGCATGAACTTAGCTTGGTGTGTGTGGTAAAGCGGCTCCTCTCACCTCCAACTGTGCAGGCCCCCAGCAGGTTAACAATGTTCACGTGGTTTCCAAGATAACTGAGAACCTTCAGCTCTGACATCAGCGCCTCCTTCTCGGTGGAGTGAGCATTGGCTGGGGCGACATCATCGGGACATTTAGAAACTCTGACAGCACCTCATGTGTTGCTACAACATACAGGAACATTGCTGTGTCCGAAATCACCCCCTATTTTCTGCACTGTGTTTGCTGTCCACCCATTATCTGAATGAAAAAAGTATAGTGTGCACGGCCTGTACACTCAGCCGATAATTGAAAAACCCAATGGATCATATTTGCTATCAATGAAGCCAAAAAAGTAGATATAAGAAATAGGAATGTTATTTTCCTCATGTATATAAATATTTATCATCTAGCAACTAATAAACTATTCTCACCTTTGTTATCATGTTTTCAATAATAATGTCAGTGAACCAAAAAAAGTTGTAGCTATTGTAATGCACTGACCCAATAACCACCTATAATTTCCAGACAGACAGAGACCTGGTTCTGTCAGCATCGGCAGTGTGCTCCTGTCTGCTTCCTTGTCTTTCTGTTTTTCCTCTCCCTTCTGTTTCGTGTGTTCTCTCTCTCTCTCCTTGTCTGTGTGTCTTTGTGCCTGAGCTGAACTGGGCGTAGTTCACCTGCTGCCAGCCCACCTGCACACCTGAGGTTCATCAGGCAACCAACCCACGCAGTCTACAAACCCCAGTCCTTCGCTCCAGTCTTTGGCAGATTGTCAGTTGTCCTACGTGGTACTTTGTCTCGGCTCCTGACACGCTCTTGTTAGCCTGCTCTGTACTCCTGATCTTACGCCTGTGTTTTGCCTCCTCTGCCTTGAAACCTCCGAGCCGTTCTCTAACTGGATCTCCTGCTGAAAGCCAGCCAAACTCTCCCTGCTTTGTCTCTCTGGTCTGCCTTTGTCTGGCATTCCTCACCGCCCGCCTGGATCAAGCTCCTCCAGATCGAACGTTCTGATCTGATTTGTATTGTCAGCAAAAAGGTGCTTGCACTGATCTGTCTCATGTTCTTCTTTCGGGTTCTCCAATTCAGATTCCTTTTGATAATTTTTTATTAAAAATTCTAAATGTATTTTTTTATTACATAAAAATGTTTCACAAAAAAATCTAAATACCATTTTCAATGTCAACAATGAACCTTTAAACTCAAATGTTCAATTTCTATCTGTATTACAAAGAGCACTGTCTTTTACTGCGTTATCTTTGATCAGGTTCTTTTTGGAAAATTATAAATTAAAAAGGGTAGATGAGCTGTCAGATGATTTTTTTAGCCAAAAGTGGAGGGGGACTTTTTTCCCTGAGTGGTGTCTACAGTCGTCCTCACAAGCTGCTGAAAGTAGGGCAGCTTGTATGTTGCCTGAGAGGCAAAATTGCGGTGCAAAAAAGGCTGATAATCACTTGCTACGACTGATTGTGAAAAGTGAAGGGGACATGTCCCAAATCCCATAGTGATAATGCAAAAAGCTGATGACCTTTAAGCTCGAAATGTCTCTGAAATCATTTCCACAGCAAGAACATTCCCAGGCAACCAGGAAGCATCTGTCTTTTCTCAAACCCTCCTTAGATCCATTTCCATGTGACAAAGCCTTGATGCTTTCCAATGAAACCACGGGTACCACGACATGAGCTACAGTGGCTTGGAAAATACCAATATGGGGCACTGAATATAAGTTTACTGTTTATCAGACAAATGAGACACGAATCAGCTTGCAAGTATGCTATTTCCTAATTGCATGCAACGGGTGTCTGGTGTTTATTAACTAGAAACATTCAAGCATCGAGGCTGTATTATGTGTAACTTGAAAAAAAGCTGTGTGGGACACTGACTTCTATGAATTTAATGTTTGTCAGACCACAAACAAGACAAGAATCAGCTAGCATTGGTATGACGGCAACTGAAGGGATAATGGGAACACAGTCGTCGAGGCTTTCGTCATATGTAAGTGGCGTGGCTTCATCTAAAGTGTGTTATAAAATGATAGCCATGACCAGGAACCTTTTGACAAATTTAGGACTTAATCTGTGTTACAACTGAAGGAATTAAGGATTAAATTTAGTTCTTGGAGGATAGTTTCAGGCGGCCAAAAAGCAGTGAAAAAGAGGTCGTAATTTCTTAAGTATTTTCACAAAATGAGGAAGAACTCCAATATTCAGAGGACGGGTGGTCATTCCATGTAATATTAACGTTAAAAACAAAGTTAGGTACTTATATAGGAAATAAAAGAATAAGGAGTGTTTTTCGGACACAGCTACAGAGAAAACTGACCGACACACACACTTACGTTTGAGCATCTTAACAGCAACGGTTGTAACAGTATCTGCAGAGCAGAGTCCATATGCTGTGGCCCTCACTACCTTTCCAAACGCCCCGGAGCCCAGGGTTTTACCTGTGGGAACACACAGAGAAACCTTCAGCATTTTCTCCACGGGTCATGTTTTAAGACAGAAAAATGTCTGTCTTATGTTCTTACAAATGTAAACAGACACAGTGTATAGTCACACAAACATCGATTCTGTCATACCGAAGCGTAGTTTCTGTCGAGGAAACTCCCATTTGGAGTCATATGGCAGCTGGGTGGGATCAATATATATGTAGTTGTTGCCATGTATACTCTCAATCACCTTCCACTGGATTTGGAACTTTGGTTTCTGTTCAGGTTCAGAGAGAAAAGAGGGATTCATACAGAGAAAGTGATGTTACATCAGCTGCATCACATTGTTTATGTGTGACTACATGATTGTATAGCTCACGTTTTCATGTCACTCTTCTATTCAATTTTTAGATTACTCCATGCACTTTAGTTGTCAGCCAGTGTCTAGACTATCCCCTGAAGATCCCACTGCGAATTCATAAACTAGTTCTCAAGGAGTCTGACTCATCCGAGTGCAATGAGAGCAGCATGCTGTGGGGGCACATTAATGGCTCGAGGCATGATCTGGGTGTCAATAAAGCCTTTAACTACAGCATGTCTGCACTCTGAATAGCTGATTGGTTCATTTCAAATTCATTAGGGCACATTCATATTGATTAAAAGGACATACTTCCACTCTTATTTGCTGAATATCGTTACCAAATCTCAGAAAGAGATTCTAACTTCAACCATAATCATGATGGAGGCATGAGTCATGTCGGGCACGAGCTGGTAAATGAGAGCGGGCTGTTTGCCAGAAACTATTGCAGCCATTTATGTTTCTGTGATGCAAGCTGCATATCAATAACCAAAGATGGACGTTGATGTCAAACAATATTTTAACACATTTTGAAAGTAATTAATGGCATTGATGATCATAGATTTATGTGACTTATGAGAGATTTATAACCCTGCTTTCACTCATCTTAAATATTTCTTCATTGCAGTAATGGTACTGCAAAGTCTTACCTGCATGTATTTATAGAGCAGCACCACTAGAACGAGGCTGAGGAAGACGCCAGTGACCACCATGCCAGTTAGAAGAGGAGTGAAGAGTTTATGTGGGACAGTTCGTTCTGAGAAAAAACACAACCAGAGCCACGCGAATGACATGAGTCACATTGAAGTACACACAACATTTTACCGTTACTTACACACACACACACATACGCACACACACGCAGTCTTCCTCTGGTGTTAAACCAGACAGCTGCGGCAGTGGTGTTTGTTTGTGTGAGGGATTAGCGAGTCTATACCATATAATCCCAGCCTGCATAGTCAGCATGCACTAATCTTATCCAATCTGCACCCAGTAAACACACACCTGGCCTCGGCAGACACAGGGTCAAGGGGTTTGTGTGTTTATGTCTCCCCTATGTGTGTGTCCAGCCCTGATTCCAAAAAAAGTTGGGATGCTGTTTAAAACATAAATAAAAACGGATTTGCAAACGAACTGCATCTACTGACAACGGTTTTCCAAAGTGTTCCTGAGCCTGTATAGTAATATCCTTTATCCAAGTGTTCACAAAGTGGTGAACCTCGCTCCATCCTTGCTTGTGAACGACTGAGCCTTTCCAGGATGCCCCTTTCATACCCAATCATGATACTATCACCTGTTACCAATGAATGTTTTTGGAGCATTCCACCTCTTTCCCAGTCCTTAGTTGCTCCTGCTGTTGTTTAAAATGTGTTGCTGCATCAAATTCAGAATAAGCAGATATTTACAGTATATGTCAAAAAGGGTGAGCAAATTATCACCTTTTGCTTAATTTCTGTTTGACACAGCGTCCCAGTTCTTTTGGAATCTGGGTTGTATTAATACAACGTTTTGCAACGTTTGTGGTTGCATAGCATAAATGAGATAACACTGTGTCGTACCACTGATGGAGAACAGCGTGTAGGCCTCCTGCCCCTCTGTGCTTGCCACACACTCCAGAGTGTGATAGTGTGCGTGCTCCTTGCTGCTCACGTTCAGTCGGCTCTCCACCTCACTCCTACCGAAGGTGGACTCTGTCACCATGACCTCCGGAGTCTCCCACTGGGTGGCATTGGGCAGGTGTGAGCACCTGTTGAGGGGTTATAAAGTTGCTTAAGGTAACAATTTAGAAATTTTCAAAAAAGGAAATTACAGGAGAGAGTAGGCAACACCGGTACAATGTGTTTAGATTTCTTCACTCTTGTAACAACTGATATTACAAAGCTTTGCCAAAGGTCTGATTCAGTCTCTAGATTCCAGAGTAACCTGTCCGATAAGATGTTAAACAATTTATTTGGTCAACAAATCAATGAATTGTTTAGTTTATAACATTTCAAAAGCAAATCAAAAGCCAGTTTTACCAGGATTCAAAATGTCTTAAAATGCTCGTGTTGTGTTGACCAACAGTCGGCATCCAGATGGCTCATTTGTCTGAATGCTAATGAGACTATGATATAAGGCATAATCCTGTGAACCGACTTTCTCAGCTCCCTTGAGCATCTCCTGCTCTCTGAGGAACTGCCAGACAAAACAACACAAGATGAGTCATGTTTCGCGAGTAAAATGATCTGAAGTCACTGCTGTTCCGTTACAGCTTTTAATATGAGCAGCATAAAACCGAGGTGGTCCAAATTCTTTATCATACATCGATAAGTGAATAAAAAACAATATCCTTTGTCTGTATCTTATCATTATACATAATTGACATGAATGTAAAATGAAAAACAAGAAAAACAAGCTAAATGTCAATAATGTGATCTTTCATGGTGTGAAGCAGTGGTTTATCACAATAATTGCTTCTTTTTCACCCATTTGTAAACTCAGCTATTATGATCTTTTGCTACAACTCCTCTGATCTCTCCTCTTGCTAATTTGCACCAGATCACCTTGTAACATCTCTTTTGTGAATACAGACAGTCTGCCAGTGTCTCCATAAATAAAGAAGACAGTGCAGCTGGTGGGACAGCAAGATAAAACATCAATCATGTGCTCTTGATACTACAGTAGCTGCACATCATCATCTTTCCAGTCTTATTCTGACGTAAGCAATCTAACAAAGCAAATACAGTAAACATGGTGAAAGTAGAGCAACATATCTTTGCTTACCTTGTGTGGGGCATCTTACAGAAGTACCAGCTGATTTTAGGGGCTGGGTAACCAGCAGCGATGCACCGCACCTGTCCATCAACAGGGCCTTCCTGAGCGATGATAACCGGCTTACCTTGTCAAGAAAATGGTGGGTAGACACATATTTAACTTATACAACATACAGATACTACATGTTTATTACAACCTGGAGAGCTATTCTGTCCTTATGATATACAGCGATGCAACAACTGCGAGATCCACTTACTGCTGACGTACACGTGGAACAAATGATTGACAGATGCATCCTCATGACTGGCTGAGAACTTATAGATCCCGCCCTCTGAGCCGAGGACCCTCACTAGTCTGAGCTCGCTGATGAATCTGACAAAACAAAGGTGCATCTTAAATTCTGTGTGTGTGTGTTTGTGTGTGTGCGTGCATGTACTCTTGCACTTGATATGCTGTAAACTCACTGTACCTGTACTTGCGGCGGTGGATGGTGATAACGTGCTCTGTGGTGTTGAGGAGCTGTTTGTCGTTGTAGAACCAGGACAGGGAGCTGGGTGCAGGATGGGCATTGAATTCTACTCTCAGGCTCAGGCTCTCCCCCTCTTTAACATCTGCCTGGACTGGACCTGGGCCTCCTAACATGGCAATGAAGCCGCGCTCTGGAGGACAGACGAAATTCATATAGTTAAAGGAAAATTCCACCTGTACGCTTTACGCTGTGGTTAAAGCTGTTGCAGATAAGCGAAAGCTATGCTGTGGATACCTTTTGGCAAATGCAGTAACTCTACATGGCTGTTGAAGCATTTGTGTCTTTTGCTGCACATTTTAGTGGCATCACTCATGTCTAGACTTGCTTTGATTTCAGTTCTCACTTGTATGTAATAACACGCTTTGCATAATGGAAGATGTTTCTATGGGGCATCTACACACTAATTTGCATTCTATGCAAATGAGAGATCATACGTCCAAAAAAATGTTGTTTTAGGAGTGAATACTGCCGTCAGTGATTACGTTTTAGTTCAGTGTTTGCTGCTGAACATTCCTGTGAACAATGTGATAGAGGGGTGGTGGTGGTCAGGTCCGGTTGTGTGTATGCGTACTGTCTGTGCCACTAATTGCCTATGTTGCACCAAAAACCAATACACCATCATCAACACTCACCTCGGACATCCAGCTGCAGCCCTGCAGCACTGGTGCCTCTCTCATTGAGGCCCTGGCACCGGTAAGACCCCGAGTCTGACTGGTTGACGGCTGTGATCAAAAGTGAGGTGGAGCGTTGATAACCACGGGAACCAGACAGGATGTGTGAGGTGTGGGACTCAACAGGATTCTGCAGGGCGTCAAGAGCAAAGGTTGTTTTCATGCTTCAGTTTTTCTAGCATGTGTACACTTGTGTTGTGTTTTAATCTTAAACAGCCAACTGAAAATTTATTTTAATTCATTATTTTTTCAATCACATAACTACATTTTTCGTAAATTGTATCTCCTAAAATGTTATTTCAAAGCCTTCCCTACACATAATTTTTTTGCCTAAAACCTAATTTCTTTGAAATATTTAGGTTAAGAAATATCAGAATCAGCATCACAAAACACAACATGTGTTTAAGAAACTCCTCTTCATGTCATCAAAGCCCCCAAATTCCCAGAAAGAAGACTAACGATGTGAGTTCAGTGTCTTTTATGGTAGCTACTGCACTGAAAAAAAAAAATGTAATGTTGATCTAAATTTTTCTTTTGGTAACAGTAATTTCCCTTGAATAAAAAGCCAGCCAGAAACACAGAAAGTTTCAGATCTTGACAGTCAATGACACACACACAAAGACAGAGGAGACGCAGCCTGTGCTGCCAGTCAATCCCCTTGTCAATCTCACCGCTGTTGAAGGGAAATCCCACTTGAGACTGAAGTCCGGGTTGACGTTGGTGGAGCTGCAGGTGATCCCAAACTGCTCTCCTTTCCTCAGAATAACAGCGTCTTTCTGGGACAGCGTGACCACAGGAGGCTCCTCTGGCACTGGGTCAAGACATGCAAAAGCAACATTATCATAACCAATAGAGCTGATTAGTTCATTAACACAAGCACGCTCTTTTTTAGTGTATTAACTCCCATGACATTTCCTCCATTTCACTGTTGGTCACTTAGGTCACGACCTTTGCACTGTTGACAATTGGTTGCATGTTATTTATGAGTCTGAAATTATTCTATTGTATGATATACAACACTGTAAATCACTCTGGATTTGAGCATGTGCTAAATGTCTAAAACCTGAATCTATGTGCATGTTAACAACAGTGTTCCTCCCGGATATATTTCATCAAAATGCCACTGAAAATAAGTGAGGTTATTTGTTACTGAAATTAAAACATGACAAGTATCTGTGTATACTATCATAAAAGACCCTTAAGGGTTTGTGGCTCTTGTTTGTTCAGTGACAGGAAATCCTTTAGTGGACAAACACATTAATGACAATGCACACAAGCACAGTATTTGTATATACAAGTGCTTACGTATGTATAAACAGGATGATTTATTTCCAACGTTAAATGCCTACTGACGTCACTTTAGCGGCCGTGTTTGGCAAAGATACGTAATTCTATTTATTCCAAACACGGCCTTCATGCACCGTTACAAAGCTTTGTTCCGTATGGGACTCTAATCCCTGTGCTCCTCCCTCCCTCACGTCTGTTTTCTCACTCGCTCTCTCCATCAGTCAAAAGGACACTACGCCCCAGCTCCTCCCAGCTTGTCTCTGTTTGGACTTATTTCCACTGCAGACCAGACTGAAAATGCTGATGCAGTGCAGGGTGGAATAGAAACATGATCAGTTTCCACTGATGTACACTTAAAATGCTTTTATGGTACATTTCCTATTAATATAAGTCATATGAAAAACCATGAGCTAGACCGCTTTACCAAAACACATCTGCTATGTGGTTCGTTGACGCAGGCTTTTTTTCATTGCTGTGACTTGCACTGATCTCTGCCAGGATACATTATGGTCTCTTATGGAGATATGTAGCCTCACTAGCAGCTCTCAAAATTACAGTGTTGGTCTGTCCACCACTTTGGCCCAGAGTGAAGTATCTCAACAACTATCGATGGATTGCAATGGAGTTGCATTAATGATGTCCAGAGTATGAACACCTTTCGTGATCGATTTCACTTTGTTCATGACCAAACACCTGCAAAACTTCCATGATCATGGTGAACATTACTTACCAACAGCAATTTAGTGTTGTCATTGTGAGCATGTTGGCAGGCTGACAGCATGCAGCTTGAAGCACCACTGTGCAGCCTCACAGTTCAGCTAGCCTGGCTGTAGACTCTTCAACTTGTATACATCATATGACAATCAACCACTAGTCATCACTACAAGGCAACCTCTATTCAAGATTTTTTGACATATTTGAGAGGAATGTAGGCCCCAAGAGGGATAGTTCAACTATCCCTTATACTAGCTACTGACTTTTTCTCTGGCCCTCTCCCCCATACTCCTTTCCTGTCAGCAGCTGCACATACAACACTCGCTCTATCCCCCTTCTTACATTTTTAGCTTAATTATCACCAAAATGACAAATCTAGTAAAGCAATGACACATGCAGAACCATTAAACACTGGTATGAATCCCTTCACCAACATAAATTACAGTTTTAGGGAACAAGAATATTGGAAATCGCCCTTTTCCGTCATATCTCTCACTTACCAAGTCGTACATCCACAGAGTATTGGCTCGATGTCACTTTGACTCCACCAAGCTGTCCCACACATATGTAACAGCCCTCATATTCCTTTCTCACATTGCTGATGATGACGCCTCGCTGGAGGTCGCTGTGGTATCTCATACCAGAGGGCAAAGGTTGTCCATCACAGGTCTCCAGACCCAGGAGGGTGACCTCTGGGTCCGTCACAAGGCAGGGGAAGGTGCAGTTCTCCCCTGCACGCACCAGGATGATGTTCACCATGGTGCGCTGGAAGGCATTCTGGGTGTCTGAGGAGACGAAAGAGGGAGGACGATTTGGATTGTTATTAGATAGATGCACACGTGCAATTCCATGCCCACTCCCACAATTCGAACACCCACCTTTGACATACACATAGATGGAGCTGTGTTCCAGGGTGCTGTTGTTGATGCATATGTAACGACCCATATGGTAGGCCTGCACTGCTGACACCTTGACATAAGCCACTCCACCCTCCTCCACCTCTCCCTCCAGCCTGCGAGCCCTCTCCCTCTGCCACCTCAACCTGTATGGGGCGGCAGACGTCGTGGCATTGTCATGACAACGCAGCTCCAGCTTCTCCCTCTTGGGAACTACTATGTGAGGCCCACTGGGGGAGATGACTGGCTCGCACCACACTGGAACAGAGGACGTACAGTATGGTTAACGCATGCTGGACCTGGATGCTCTTTTTTAAAGGCTGTGACATTTGGCTAAAGATCCAGCGAGAAGAGATGCACATCAATGAAAACAGCAAGCAGCAGAGCATTCTTCTTTTAGGGCTGAACAACACTCCAAAACCTTAAGATATTAGCACATAAAACAAAGAAAAGCAGCAAATCCTCCCAACTGAAAAGCTACAACAAAATATTGTTCAACATTTTTGCTTGAAAATGACTTAAACAATACATCGACCACGCTTATTATTTTATCACCTAATTGATTAATGGGTGAATAGTTTCATCTGTACAGGGTATAGAACATGATAGTTAAATGGGATGTCATGATTGGCACAAAGCCCCTTAAGACAGAGTGCTATCAAACCACCATGGTTCAATTGAACAATCAATGATTATGAGCCATCTACCGCTGAGTAATCATGCATTAAGGCCCCTAAATCCATACCCTTAAGATGAGTAAACTAAGCTCACTTTTTCCTCTCAGTTTAACCCTCACGAGTCAACCCCCTTCATGTGGTTTTCCCTTTTTTTCTTTCTTCCTTCCATTTTTTTTTTTCAGATTTCCCCATGATAGGCGCCATTTCAAGAACAAGATTCTCATGTGACTGTTGTGCCTTCAGGCCTGGCTAAGAAGTAGAGGCATGTGGATGCAAATAGGCTCTCCTTGTGTGTCTGTGTTTTTGCTGTACTGTAAGTGCATGTTTTGCAGCTGCTACCTCTACGAATTTGTGCTCCTCCCTTTGGTGCCGTGTTATTTGAGTAAGCAAAAGGTTTCACACAGAACCCGGGGCTGTTGCAGCTTCGACTTAACATGAAGCTTTCATCGCTGCAGTCAGAGCCCTTAAGATGTCAAGGTGCTGCTGGGTGTGTTTGTTGGAAAAGATGTGTGTCTTTGTTCCCTCTGCTGCCCAGCTACATTGCACAGCCTAATCCCTTTTATTTCAGTGGGATAAATAATTAATCATCCTCAAATAGTAGTCCACACACACGTTGACTTTGGGCATTTTTGGGGACATTACATACACTTCCATTCATTTCCTGGACACTTACCCTAACCATAACCACTACTTGCCTAACCTTAACCTAACCTTAGTCTAACCTTGGCTCAATTCTCCTACCTAAATTTTAATGAATGACTTTATGTGGACGTTTTGTCCCCATAAGGAGGGCGAGTCCCTGCAATGAGTAAACAGATATACGTCCCTACCATTTGACTGTGTAAACACTATGTCCACACAACGTATATTACAACATTACACGCACACACACACACACACACACACACACACACACACACACACACACACACACACACACACACACACACCTGTTGCAGCAGGTACCCAAACACATCCTTTCCGACTTTCCTCAACACACAGTTGTTATGCAAATGAGACCTGATATGATCTGCAGACCTGAGCTGACATGTTGCTCAGACTGCACCGTTAAACATCACTTTATGTAAACGTCAAACACGTTTTCCCAGGAAAGTGGGGACCGAAAACGCTCCGCAGAGACAGGAACATGCAAGAGGACTTAACGTGCGCAATGATGCACTAAGGGCGCACAATGACATGCTGTTTGTCCACACCAGAATTAGTCTTATTAATTAAAAACAAAAAGACCTTCCATAGGGACACGAACAAAGACACGGCTTTAATTTTGAGACAACAACAAGACACAGACTCTCATTCAAATAGGCGAAAACAATATGAAATTTTAAATTTTGGAGTAATCTCACTGATGAACGCATAAAGTACAACATGAGCATTATAAAGTCTTCATTAAAGACAGAGCCTTCTCCCATGTCCTTTGGAATATGATGGCTTAAAAAATTATATATAGATATATAATTTATGAAACTATTCAGTTTTAGAGATATTGGATAAGGTCATCAAAAAGTCATTTTTGAGATCGCACAGACTCCACGAGCCCCTCCAGCAACATTTCAGCAGTATTTCTTGTTTGAGTGTGCTTGGAGTTGTCCTCTTACCTGTTAGTGGCAGCAAAATAAAATGTGACACACAAACAACCCAGTGGGATTTCATGATGAGGCGGTTTCCAAGCCGTTTACTCTACTCGGTGCGTTTCCAGAGCAGGAATAACCATCCTGAACTTCAAAAAAAAAAAAAAAAGAAAAAGAAAAAAACCACCTGATCCCATCCACCGTCATAACACAGAACAGGTCCCTCGGCCGTGATGAGCGCACAAACACAATGATCCGTTGAGCTGCGACTCTGATGGAGCTCACTGCAGCTTAAAGACACAGTGCAGCGCCTCTCCTCCGTCATCTGGATCCCCGCCACTCCTTTCTATCCCGCATTGGCTGGAGACGCGCCAAGGTGATGAGTCGGTTATTACCGGAGCCATCGTCGCCGTTTCTTACACAGTCATGGCGAGAAAAAATAATGTCAAGAAATTCTTCAGTAATGAAAGTGCTGTATCAATTAAAACAGTTCCTCTTAACGGGGTGATTGGACGTTTTTGGCAGACAGGCGGGAGTTTCCCTGCAGATGCACTTCCTCCTCTTCCGACTAGCATTATTGTAGGTCTCACTTTTTCCACAATTAATCCACTTTATGTCCCACAAGGAGTCGATAAACGCCAGACCAAACATTTCCAGCACCACCCAATAATAACTCTATTTAATGTCTGGTGTCAATTATATTCAAGACTCAGAATTAAACAGAATTAAACAAGTCAGACAACTCTTCATTAATTAATTGCCTTCATCGAACCCCCAAATCCCTGTTTCTTTAAAGCTCTTGACAAATATATTATTTGTTATGAATTGCAAATACACAAACCTGCAGATGTGTTGGAATTTTACATTTGCAGTGGTGGAAGAAATGCTCAGATCTTTAACTTATATACACATAGCAGTACCACAGTATAGAAATACTCTGGTAGAAGTAAAATCCTGCATTCAAATTTTTACACAAGTAAAAGTACAAAAGTATTAGCATCAAAATATACTGAAAATATATGAAATAACAGTACTCATCATGCAAAATGTTGTACTGTTGTATAAACATGTTCATCACTTTAAAATTGCAGCTGGTAAATGTGGAACTCATTTTTATACTGCAAGGTAGCCATCAAGGGATCAATATAGTCTTATATTCATCATAATACATCAGAATTTGTTTTTAAAAGTTTTCATTATTATCTGAATCTGCAAAATAACTAAAGATATCAAATAATGTAAATGTAGTGGAGTAAAAAGCACAATATAATTGCAGTGGAGAAAAAGTATAAAGTAGCATAAAATGGAAATACTCAAGTAAAGTACAAGTACTGAGTTACTTTGTGCCACTGTAAATTTGTAATAGTGCCCCTCAAATTAGTCTCTTCTTCTACACCATTGAGTCTTTTTTTTTTGCAGGACTGAAGAGTATGTAAACTGAAAAGGAACCAGAAGTCCTGAAGATCCTGCACACCGTTGCTCTCTTCAACTCTCTTTATTTGGTCACTTGAACTCACTGTTTTTGGTTGCTAGACCTTCATCAGGTGTGAAGCAGAGCTGGATCAACCTGCAATGGGGCGTTGGGGCAACAATAACTTTCCCATTTCATTTCCTATACTTGTGCAGTGCTTAATCAAAGAATTCAATTCACACCAAAAAGAGAAGAAAAAACCTGAGTTATTAGTGGGTCCTTGAGGTTCTTGGGTCCTGGCACAGCTGCTTTGCCTAGTCTGGAAATCCAGATGAGACCAACAGTGTGGACTGTAACAAAATTAAAATACTTAACTTGTGACAAAAAAATTAAAACATTTTTCAGAGAGGAATTTTAAATTCATTTTGAGGTCCTCTGTGACTCAGAGGCTATGACAAGCCACTAAATTTGCTTTATACCTTAGGTCTGTTACGCATGTTTAAGTGTGTGTGCGCGCGTGTGTGGGTGTGTGTGTGTGAGGAATGTGTGAGAGGACACTGTGAGCATTGTGGGGTTTTTCTTTCACAAGATTAATTTCTAACCTCACTGCATCACCCTGACTTGTTCACAGCTTTCACAGCACATGATGGCAAATGAGGCTGAGCAAACTCGAACACAAGCAGAACATCACTGTAATTGATTTGATTTTTTTTTTTTGTTGGGTTTGTCTCTTTTGAATAATCTTCTGGAAAAATGTGATTAGCAGTGACTTCTTTTATCAGATGAATATCACTAGAGGCATAATTGTGGGGAAACATCTGCACAGACACACATCTAGTCAGACTGGGGCCCAGTTTTATGACATTTGGGAAGTTTTTCCTCCTGACATCAATGTGAAGTGGAACAACAGTCCAGTTACATTATCTCCGGTCCAAGGGTCAGGTTAGTTGTAATGACATAGCACAATATTTCCACAGAAATTATGCAAAACAGGCTGCTTTGAAAGGGGTAGTTTGAGACTGGAGAGAGGATGATAGACAGAGGGGAGGGAGGTTTTAACTGAGAACCTTGGGGTAAGAGACAGCGGCGACCCAGCCATGTGCTTTGAAAAGATGTTTTTGCAGCTCAGTGATGCCTCAGAGGGGTATTTCACAGTTGCAGAAACAAAAAGTTTTGTTGTTTCTCACCAAAAATGGGTTCAACTTCACAGTCTGCTTACACATCTGACATTGAGGCTCACAAGAACATTCAAAAGCTTTATCCAAACATTTAACATCTTGATCTTGCTCTTAGCAAAATGAACATTAAAAGAATAGCTCAACATTTTGGGAACTGGTCTTATTCACATTCTGGCAGAGGGTGTGGTGAGAAGATTAAATTCACTGTCTGCTAATGGTGAAACAACTAGCCAAGCTCTATCTCAAGAGAATCGAATGTTGCTGAGCAGCACCTCTAAAGTTCACTAATAAAAAAAAAAAAGTGTAAAAAGGACAATTTGCTGTTTTATGTGGGATTATACCGACTATTTCTTGATTGGGACCAATAACCTCCTAGGGTCTCCACTGATTGCTTGGCAACTGTTCAAAGACAGGGAATAATAACCCCCTCATAAAATGCCTAATTATCCTTTTTACACATCTGTTTGTGCACAAATTAAACAAATGAGACGTAACATGTAATTAGTGAGCTTTAGAGGTGCTGGTAGGTGGATTTTGTTACCTTCAGATAGAGTCATGTGAGCAGTTTCTCCTTGTTTCCAGTCTTTTGTGCTAAGCTAAGCCAACTGCCTGCATGCTGACGCCTTATTTGACAGACAACCCGTTTCCCAAAACTGTTGCTTTAATTGAGATTAACTGAACATTTCTCCGTCCAGCTGGAAACCTTCTGTTGAATAATCATTCAGACAAAGGAAACCTGCACCTCAAGGTGTCAAAGTACAATCCACCTGTTCACCAGCCTGCAGCTTAGCCGGCCATATGCTCTATGAAGATGTCAGTGTGTGTTTTGTGTGCATCATCGGGATCATCCTTATGTCTAAGTGCCCACTGAGTTCACGTGTCATTTGAGCAGTTTATATGTCTTTCCCTGTTGCATTATTCATCACTGAGGTGAACGTCTATAGCAGATCTTGGCTGACTCACTATGACTTGGTGTGTGTGTGTGTGTGTGTGTGTGGACCCACAGCATGACTCACTCAGTGCTTTTAGATAGATGAGGACAGCGGTCTCGCAGAGGGCAACAGAGGTTTTATACAAGAAAAATGGCCACTTAGATTAGATTACGTAATGAAAAACATTCCTCTCTCTCCTCAGTCCCTCTCTCTCGTTCTCTTTCACCTTCCCCTTTCTCCTCTCTCTCTCTCTCTCTCTCTCTCCATTTCTCTTATTTAGTGACGCACAAACACGCACACATCCTAACTCAATCACCTACAAATGGAGCTCTCTTCACACCCGCAGGCAGGCACATACACACACCTTCTTTGCCTGTTTGCACCAAAGCCCACACGAGACTGACAGGAAAACACACACACTTGGACGTACACACATTTCAACTCAAAGAATACCTCATCGTTTCTCCTTCCAGTGATTGGCTAAACGCTCAGCATGAACTTTTTTTCTGCTGCAATCCAACCCTGTTTTCTCTCTGCTGACTGGGCATTATAAACCTGATATCTGAGTCCATTTGTCTTCTCTCTCCTTCAATACAGTCAGTGGAGGGTTCTTGTTTTTTTCTTTCTTTCTTTTTTTTTTACCCGCTCTGTGTGGTTGTTAAGTGTCCATCCATGGTTCAATTGTGGTGTTTCACATATCAATTATGACCCATTGGACAGATCGGACTAAGAGGTGTGTCAAAGAAAATAAAAAAATAAAGAGCGTTTCCTCAGAGAAACAAGGTAAGGCCTCAGATTCACTTGGATGTAGTTTACTTTGACTGAATCCTCTGATATATATTGCAGTTCACAGTTTCCTTTGTTCAACATTTTATGAAATATACTCATCTACTTCCTGGGAGTTGGATGGAAGACCGATACCACTGTCATATCTGTCTATTTTTGTAAGTTTGTACAAGAAATTACGCCGTATTTTGTGGGATTATGAGCTGGACTGTTTCTTGGACAGGCACAGTAACTTCTTGGAGTCTTCACTTGTTGCCTGGTAACTGCTGAGAGCCAAAAAATAGTCAAATATAACCCCCCATAAAATTTGGAGCTGTCGTTAATATGCTTTGGTTTTCTGCAGATGGAACAAACAAGATATAACATGAGCTTTAAGGTGCTGGAAAGTGGATTTTGTTGCCTTTGGACTGAGCCATGCTGCTTATTTCTCCATGTTTCCGGCCTCTGTGCTAAGCTTAGCTAACTGGTGGCTGGCTGTAGCTTCAAATTTACTGTACAGACATCAGTCTACTCATTTAACCCCCCAACCGAAAGCGTATTCCCCAAGATGTTGAATTTTTGCTTGAGACATTAACATAGAGGACGACTGTTTGCTGTGCAAAGTGTTTTGCAATTAACTCCTAATGCAAAAAGTCAGAGCGAAATACATTATTTCTCATCTCGAGAATTGCACATGAGTAGAAAAATTACAGTTTCTCTAATCACATTTGCAGCAATTGCTTCATATTCTAAGGCTTTAGCTTGAAACAAACTTTTTTTTTTGCAACAGATGGATCTTTGTGCTGCAAAACAAAAGAGTGGAAGCAGCTGTGCTAAGCTGTTATATGTGGCATCATACTGTTGAGATAACCATGTGCTTGATCCACAGAGATGATGTGGATTGAAAATGTGCCAGGGCACATATCTGAGTAAGCTAATATCAGCGTGTGTAATTACTGATAGTCCAATGATCGCCCTCTGTCTGGATAAACCTGATTAGCATCGACTAGGCTGTAAACCGCCCTATAATCCAGCGTAAGGAGAGATGGATGGACGCTGGGAGGGAGGATGGAGCCAACAAGAGACAGAGAGAGAGACGGGATGATACAGAGGGTGAAGGGGACAGGAATGGGGAAATAAAGGCAAACAAGAGGGTGGAGAGCAGGGGGGTAAAAGATGGGGATGGGATAAGAGAGGAGGGAGGAAGCAGAGGAACAGGTCATGGAAAAAGAAATGAAGAGAAGCAGGAAGTTACGTCAGAGCAGTTCACCGCCCGAGGGAAAAGCAGACGAACAATACAGTAATAAAATGCCGCCTTCAGAAATATAATTTTGATATTCAGTTATTCATAAGATTGTCTGGGAAAGCTGTTGACTGGACTGCGTGGTCATTTTGGAGGATGTTGTTTGTGGTGCTGTTGAATCGTATTGCATTATACTACAGAGAGGTGTTTGTGTTATTTCGTCTGCCCTCATTAATATGAATGGGGTGGACAAAACAATAGAAACACCTCCCTATCTTCTCATCAAAAACAACATTATAACCTTTATGACGGTGGAATTTCGAGCAGTGTGTATCCATTTTTTCATATTCATTTAATTTATTTTAACGTTTTTTTTTTTTAAATAAAAAAGAGGTAGAGTCATTATGGCCTACAATGTGTTAATATGTTTTAGAGTGTTTTATAGTATTGTGTGTGTACTGTTACTGTTCTGTGAAAACCATGTATCTCCAAAAACATCAACTATTCATGAGCTAAGAAAAACACACAGTTTTGTGCTTTGTGACAACTAATTTTTCAAATAATTCACTGGGTTTTTAAATGGTTTACTTCGTTTAATATGTATGAATGTTTTCTGAACCCATTAAGGAAAACTCATCATATAGTATTATCTGAATGATTATACATACAGTACATATATATAACCTTCAACCTTCAAGATGCTTTACCAATATTGTACCTAATTCTGCTTATTTCAACCAAATGTGAAATGTGTGAGTACACAGGAGGGAAGAGAGAGTGGTATGATTAAATACAGGGATGGAAGAAAAAAGCATTAAATGGGGGAAAGGAGGTGGAGAAAAGGGAGGGAGGGGCTGTGATCAGAGGGGCAGATGGGATAAAAGACAGAGAGGAGCAACAGAGATTGAAGAAGAGATGAGGTTGAGGGAGACAGAGTGAATGAAATTAATGCAATTTCCATGATCAGTTTAACTGATAGACCAGTGGCATCCCTCTCTCTCTACTGCTTCTGCATGTGTTTTAAGGGTGTGTGCACTGTGAACACAGAGATCTACACAAAAGCTCACACATGTGATGTGATACAGTTGATACTTGTGATATGAACCCCTGTGTGGTTCTCACATAGGCAAAAAAAAAATCAATGTAGGCACAGATATAAAATTACCACAATCTGTGTGTGTGTGTGTGTGTGTGTGTGTGTGTGTGTGTGTGTGTGTGTGTGTGTNTGTGTGTGTGTGTGTGTGTGTGTGTGTGTGTGTGTGTGTGTGTGTGTGTGTGTGTGCCAAGCATGCTCATGTCTATGTCCATGTGCATTGTCATTAATTTCATTTCAGCATCAGATACATCGAAGCATGTGTGAATGTCGTCCACCCCTCTGTGTAATCACCACCGTAAAGAAGTGATAATAGCTAAAGTGGTGGTGAAAAGAGAAAGAATGAGAGAATCCACAGATTTCCTCATCGTTACTGACAAAGTGGCCTCCACTTAACTGGTCAGAGGCCATAAATGCATTAACAATCATCTTTGCATTAACAGAGCAACTTCTTGTGCAAACAGAACCACAACAGCAATCACGAGAGTCATTTTAACGATGATGAGCTTGCAGCTGCTGCTTGATGTCGTAAACTTGTGCAGCATAGCTTTCTGGAGTTAGGGCACAATAAAACTATTATCCATCTAAACCTCTATTTGTGAACTGAAATGCTGTCAGACCTCATGCGTTAGGACATGAATGATAACTGCTAAAAAATGTGGTTAATACTGCTCGGAACGGTGGGATTTTATGTGACACCTGAGCTACCAAGACAAGACCTGCAGGATGAGTAGAACCGTCAAGCTTTAGTGGAGAGAGTCAGCATAGATTTTTGGGAGAAATTAAATTGAGAATCACTTGTGGGGCATTAAATGGATTGGATCCAAGCTGCAAGACCTGCTAAGCCGATACAAGCGAGGGTGCACACTTTGGTCCGTAGAATTAGCTCTTCTCATGGTTCCTAAATCTGGATTTGCGACCGAAGGTGACCGTGATTTAATGTCATGGCACCTAAACTGCAATCCACAAGCCACTCCATTCTATTTTCTCTTAAAATACAGCTATTTTGTGTCAATTAATCTTGTTTTATTTATCCTTGTATAATCATATTTTTTTTATTGTTACAGTGTAGTTATTAAAAGCTACATCTTCTCCAGTAATGGCCTGCGATACATCTACACAGTTGTAGAGTCACAGTATATGGATTATTACACCCTGCTGCTGGTCAGTAAATCCAACAAGCAAATTAATGCTGCTGCTGCTGCTGCTGCTGCTGCTGCTGCTGCTGCTGCTGCTGCTGGAGCTGGTATGGGTGGAGTGTCATGTTCATTTCCTCGACAGTTCTGCCATTAAATCATGCAACTTTCCACTCACGACTGCACTTCTCTAACTCTCTATTTTATATTTCACATTATTCCACATTTCTGTACTGCATCACCAAAAGTATGTGGACACAAATGTGCACGTTATTGTCTTTTTTTAATGGGGCTGTTTTTTATAGTATGTGCTACGGCTATGGTGGGCAATACTATGATGATGGGAGTCCATAAAGAAACTCTTTTCCCAGTTTGGTGTAGAAGAACTTGACTGGCGTGCAGAAAGCCCTGACCTCAGCCCCGGGGGACTCTAGGCCTCATTGCCAGACCTCACTCTTATAGGCCAGATGAAGCCACTTAGGGGTCCTGGGGCAATAATGCATTATGGGCCCCCACTGACAGCCTACACTGCCACCACCATATCTCTATGCATAGTGTGTGCATTCCAGACTGAAATACCTCAGAAACTTTTCGCCTTCTTGGTCCTGAGGATGAATCTTAATGATCTGATGACTCCCTGACTTTACCTCTAGTGCCAGCATGAGGTTTGTGATGTATTTGTGATGTTCAGTGAAATGTCTCGACAGCTCTTAGATGGATTGCAATGAAATTTGGTACAAGCACCCTTTCCCCCAGCAGGATTAAGTCTAATTGCTTTAACTTTTCATCTAGCACCATCATCAGGTCAAATATTTAATTTGTCAAATACTTTGGCATTATACCTTCTAAACATCAGCATATTAGCATTGTCACTGGTATTGTGTTAGCAATCTTACATTAGCATTAAGCTCAAAACATTGCTGTTCTTAGAACTGCCTCACAGAGCTGCTAGCATGACCAGACACTCTTGCTGAAACAAGGCCCTTCAACCAGACAGGGCCATACTATTAGGTAATGATGCATCACTTTGATTTGAGCTGATATTGTAATTTAGGGTTGCATTGTCACAAATTTCCACTCAGTCAAATTACCATAAAGCATCCACACAGTGAACCTGTGGCTTTTGGGGCCAGTGAGGGTATGTGGCCCAGGAGCAATTACCTGCATGGCCCTTTTTCCAGCCTTACTGTTTGCTGAATGGGACTAAATTCCTGCGGCCAGCTTCCAAAGTCTTTCCGGATGGATGCTTGTGCAGAAGCATACTGGTGCTTATGGCTTTGAAATGACATGCTCCAAAGGTGTGTGTGTATGTAATGTTTGGGTGTCCTCACACTGTTGGCCATATTGAAAGTTATTGGCCTCTGGATCAGCAGGCAGAGGTCAGGACTCTATGAAGCCTCGCTGTCATATGACTATGACTATTAACATATCAGAATCAGAATCAGAAAAAGCTTTATTGCCAAGTACGATTTTACACATATGAGGAATTTGCTTTGGTGAGGTTGTTGCATGACACATCTATTAAAAACAAGCTATTAAAAAGTAAAAAATATAACGATATAAATATATACACACAAGTCTGTTTTTGTTTTTGTTTTTTCTTCTTCCAGAAGCACAGTATGTTTTTTCAAAAGGAAGTCCAAGCAGAGCGTTAATGTAACACATAGAGTTATGTTAGTGTCAGTGTGACAAGTAGAGGCAGAGGTGGAGTGTGAAGAGTGTCGGGGGGGTTCCGGGCCTTGTTAATAAGGCTGACAGCAGACGGGAAAAAACTGTTCTTGTGGCGTGAGGTTTTGGTCCTGATGGACCGCAGCCTCCTGCCAGAGGGGAGTGTCTCAAAGAGTTTGTGTCCAGGATGGGAGGGATCAGCCACAATCTTTCCTGCACGCCTCAGGGTCCTGGAGGCGTACAGGTCCTGGAGAGACAGGAGATTGCAGTCGATCACCTTCTCTGCAGACCGAATGACACGTTGCAGTCTGCCCTTGTCTTGGCAGTGGCAGCAGCGTACCAGATGGTGATGGAGGAGGTGAGGATGGACTCAACGATGGCTGTGTAGAAGTGCACCATCATTGTCTTTGGCAGATTAAATTTCTACAGCTGCCGTAGGAAGTATATCCTCTGCTGTGCTTTCTTGATGAGGGAGCTGATGTTCAGCTCCCACTTGAGGTCCTGGGAGATGATAGTTCCCAGGAAGCGAAAAGACTCCACAGTGTCAATAGTGGAGTCACAGAGGGTGATGGGGGCAGGTGAGGCTGAGTTCTTCCTGTAGTCCACAACCATCTCCACTGTCTTTAGAGCGTTGAGCTCTAGGTTGTTCTGGTTGCACCAGGTCACCAGATGGTCAACCTCCCACCTGTAGGCGGACTTGTCGCCATCAGAGATGAGTCCAATGAGGGTAGTGTTGTCCGCAAACTTCAGGAGCTTGATGGACTGGTGACTGGAGGTGCAGCTGATCATGTACAGGGAGAAGAGCAGAGGAGAAAGACCGCAGCCTTGGGGGGATCCAGTGCTGATGGTCTTTGCGTCGGAGACGTGTTTCCCCAGCTTCACGCACTGTTTCCTGTCATACTCAGCTAGGAGAGCTTCTCCTGAAGCAGAGTTGGGATGATGGTGTTAAAAGCAGAGCTGAAATCCACAAACAGGATCCTAGCGTAGGTTCCTGCGGAGGATGAAGTGGAGGGCCAAGGTGACTGCATTGTCTACAGACCTGTTGGCTCTGTAGGCAAACTGGAGGGGGTCCAGGAGAGGGTCGGTGATGTCTCATTGGACAGTCAGAGGATTCAGTAAAACTTCCTTCTGGACATATGTAAAACACAAAAACAACGACAATTAAAACTTATGTTAAAACACAGTTTGTTTTGCTATCATAGTCTTGATAACTGACAGCACCTGGATGACTCACCAGCGCCGCCGGAATGAAGCGTGATGCATCCTGTCCACCGGGGGGCGCTGTGTTTTCTGCACTAACACTTTGACCTTAGCGGGACGCAAACAACCTCTTCCGGGTTCAAACTCACGCGCAGAGCTTGGAGATGAATCTATGAAGGTATAATCTTTGTACGAAACCGCACGTCTCCTTTCAAGGGAGAAACTGTCAGTGTATTTCTGCGTTTAGAAGCTTTTGTTGAACGTTGTTTTCGTGACGCTGCGGTTGCTTTAGCGCTCCGTGTTTGCTGAACATGTCTGCGGAGGAGGCGGACAAAACAGCCACCACTGATGCCAGCGCTGGAGACGAAGAGGAGGAATGGCTGTATGGAGGTAAATTAAAACATCCGCAAACACAACTCCTCTTGACCATGCGGGACATGTGTCTGTGTATGTGTTGCTCTGCTGTATTAATGAACTGCAGCTAACCAACGACACTGGCTGCTGTAATGAAAAAAAATAGCTAGGGAGTTAGCTCGAAAGCTAAGCTAGCAGCTAGCAGGTTGATTTGCGTTTCTCGGCCTTTTGAAGCTGTGTGGTTTGGCAAAAAAGTTATTAAAGCTGCATGTGTGACATATCAAGTTAGCACTCAACCGTGATATCGCTCTCTCTTGGATTTTGTGCATGAAATTTAACACGAGCAGCCAACGAGTCCTATTTTTCGTCTTTCAGATGAATCTGAGAGCAAAGATGAGGACGAGGAAGCCAAACTGAATGCTGCAGTCAGGTATTTACCAACTGTGCTCACACCTATGAACACCTTGGACTTGTCTAAGTGATTGAAAAACGGAAGAAAACACCTGTTTACATTCAGAGGACTAGTTGCTATTCATAGCAGCACAGAAAAAAACATAGAAAGCATGTAAACCTTTTCATACACATCCAATAGGTTTGCATTTGTCAAAGAAAAATGCAAAAATGGACTGACAGCTCACTGATCCAGTCTGTTTTTGAGTATGCACATTACATTTGTATAGACGCATAATTAGATAATTTTACAGACTGAGGGAAAATGCACATTTCTTACTATTTTTCAATTGATCATACTGTGTTACTGTGTTTACAGATGTTGCAGATGTAAGCAACCGTTGAATATCACCAAAAAATAAAAAGAGCAGAATAAAAATACTTGGCTTGAGTTGTGTCAAACTGTACGTTTTGATCTTTGATATTTATCCTGAATAGTACTATCCACAACTTCCCTGGGCATTTCTAAACTAATTGTTGTCGTTTGAGGATGTTTAGGATGTTTAATGTTTCATTTTATCTACAGTGCACCTGCTGATGCTTCAACAGAGGATGCTGCTGGACACGCTACAGGGAATGGAGTGGCCTCTGAGGTAAGTTGCTTGTATGCATTGTGACGTGTGCTTTGCTTTTTGTCTGTTTTGACTCTATTTGTTTTGTCTCTGTTTACCTCCCAGTTTTCAGATTTCATTCCCCTCACTGTTTTGTGTACTTGCATGTCATCCTTTGTTTGTTCTCCTGGTCTGTCAGGCCACAGGTGAAGCCGCAGGTGAGGATGTTGACAGTGACAGCGACAGTGATGACGACGACGATGATGTCCGCGTCACCATTGGAGACATAAAAACTGGAGCGCCACAATACACGTAGGTTTTAGTCAGTGTGATGAACAGTTACTGGCTCCTTAAAATAAGCTAAGTTATTGTTTTGGATTTTAGTTGTAAACTAAGCTTTTAGTGGGTCTCTTTACAATTCACAATGAGCTTGTTGGTGCTTTGACATGATGCAAAAATAGCCTGTCAGACCAACATAAGAAATTTTGGACAAACTCATTGGACTGTCTGCAGATCAGAAGCTGATCCACTACGGAGTTCACTGTCCTTATTTTTTACTTCCATATGGTGTCATATGTGGTGTGTGAGATGGGGTTTTAATTCTTTTTGTTTGTTTTTTCCTCGCAGACCTTATGGAGCTCCACCTGTCAATCTCAACATAAAGACAACAGGCTCCAGGTCTTATGGACAAGGTATCGTTTTTTCTCTTCTGTACTATTCTGCACTGTTTTGCTCAACACTCCCAGAATACAGATATTGCACATGAAGAGTAGTAAATAGTTAGTGTTGTGTCATATATTTCCGTCAGCCACCAAGCTGAAGGGTGTGGATCTGGATGCTCCTGGGAACATTAATGGAGTTCCAGTGCTGGAGGCTGAACTGGAGTCATTTGAAGAGAAACCATGGAGGAAGCCAGGTCTGTCTGTGTCTGCCGCTAATGGACTGTAAAAATGTTCCTTCGGGCATGTACAGATTTTCACAAGTTCTGTGTGTGCGCGTGTGTGTAGGAGCGGATCTGTCAGACTACTTTAACTACGGCTTCAACGAGGACACGTGGAAGGCTTACTGTGAGAAACAGAAGAGGCTGCGCATGGGCCTGGAAGTGTCTACTGTCGGCTCTGTGACGAGCAAGATCACTGTGAGAGACCAGTGCTTCCTCTGTCCTCCTTTGTTTTCCTTGACATTTCAACACCTGTCTGCTTTCTTTAGAAGTCTCACCCTCTCATCAGTCAGTTGGAGTCAGGGCGGTTTGCCAACTTCCTGAATGTATTTTTAGGTCTCTCTCTCTTGTATGCTTTAAATGGAAACTTCACATTATAGGAAACCCATTTTTTAAGTTGGAGGAAAAGTAGTAGAAGTAAACATTATATTTTCATTTCATGCATTTCTATCGCTTATATTTCTACATTATTGCAAAAAGATTGCCATTAAAATGCATCATTTTGTTAAACTACATCTACTAACTGTCTCTACCATGATTAACACACTGAAACGTATCAGCAGGCTTATTTTGGCTCTTTCTTAGGTCCAGCAAGGCAGGACGGGCAATGAGAAGGACATATCCAGTTTGCCCGTTCACACCTCTAAGCCAGATTTCACATCTCCTGTCAGTCTCTACAAGTCCGCCGTCACTCAGGTCACCAGGTAACACTTCTGCTTTCCTCGCACTTATTAAAGAGATTTGCTGATGTAGCTCACATGCAGTTTCCACTCGAGGTGTTTCCATCCAGCTGTTTTTATGTACGTTTTGAATTTACTCATTGTGGAAACGTGAAATTTGGGAAAAGGTTAAAGTGATAAAAGATAAATCATGACATACACGAAGCGCGTGACTTAACTGTCCACTGAAATGTCCGCTCCACTGTAGAGCTAATAATAGCAGCAGCTGAAAACATCAGATTTGTGTGGAGCGACGAGGAGACTCAAATCAAATTGTTACATAAAACAATCTGATCTGTGTAGCAGCAATTAATTTATATGAAGGAGACTGCACAGTGAAAACACTTCTTTGTGTTAAGCTTAACACGCTCACACTGACGCACAAAAACACACCTGGTCACCTCCAGGTTTGCCAGTGTCCCTGCGGTTAAAATAGGTGACCGTCCCATGGCCTGCATGTGAGTGTATGTGTGTGTTAGGGCCGATGTTACTCTCATCTCCTTTACCCCTGTCCTTTGTTTCAAAATGGTAGGATCTCTCCCCCTCAGTGGACTGGCCCGCCTGTTCAGGACATGTCTTATTATACGTAAGTGGGCATGGCCTTGTCCCTACAAGATGAAATGGGCCTGATGGGGAATCTGTATGTGCTAAAAGGAGGGGCCTGGCTTTTTTCTGGACCATGAAATGTGACTACAGAAAAACTTACTTCCAGGGCCCCAATGATGCTTTATCTGTGGCCATCTTTCTGTATGTTTGGGGTGGTTAATGTGCATATGTCATGGTAGAGAGTGTTATCACAAGTTAGAGCCATAGAAAGAGAAAAGGAGACAGATTGTTCATTTATTATCTCAGTTTTTTCTTTATTGAAGTTACAACCGCAGCAGAAGGGTCCTTACTTATTTTTAAAAGGCCCTGTATCATATCTCTTTAATAAGATGTCTTTTCAGTTTGGACAGGATGTTGAGTTAGGACATAACACAGTGTTGAATCTTTGTTAGATGGCAAGAGGTGGTTTCATTTAAAAGGATGTGTACGAGGGTGATATGTACGGCTGATGTTAGCTTATTTTAGATCAAAGATGTTGGTATTGGTGTATATTTTGGTTGATAAGTAACAGAAAATTGCAGTTCAGAAATGCTAAAGTGGATTTGAGGTCATTTACATCCACCAGAGAGCTCTGACAAGTTGATCTTCACACTGTGAAAAACCTCCAGTCAGTACATTTGTCGGTCACAGTTCTGTATTAAGATTGTTTATGTTCTGTGTTTGTGTACAAAAAAAAGTCTGTTTTTTGCTCCCATAATTAATGTCTGTCTCAGCCTCAGAAATCCTGTATCAGTTGGCCTGTAGTTGTCATCATATGTCTGTGAAGACTCTCAGTCATCCAGATTATCATGAGGGTTGAATCAAGGCTGAGTGGACTTGGTTGAACAAACTTAAAAACGTCTCGCCTCCCATCCAGGCGGCTTCTTCAGTTCTAACTGGCTGGTGTGGAGTGACAGGTATTTAACCTCTGTGGGCTCGTCACACAGTCATTGATGCCGCTTTGGAGAAGTGGTGTTGTAGACCTCCTCTTCAACAGGCCTCGTGACAACAATAACTGTCATTCACACCTGGTCAGTTGACTCTAACAGCTGCCATTAAGCAGCTTGTATCAATGACCTTGAAAATGATGCCAGAGAGGTTAGATATCTGGGACTCTAATGAGAGGCAAAGCTTTTTCAAGTTTCTGTAACCAAGTCCAGTTGTTCCAGCTGTACCCTTCTTGGTTTGTCACGATGTGTTTTGCTAAGTGTTCAGTCTGCTGAAATGATTGAGAACCAGTGGTGTAGCGCAGGGTACACAGTGTATACCTTTTTGGTTTAACTTTAGTGAAATTAATGGGGCAGATGAAGCAAACCACTCAAACATAGATGTGCTTTATTATGCAGTTTGGTCTGATTGGGTATTTCTGTGTGTGAAACTTGAAAACAAGTTTACAAACTGATCAACTGATTCGGACCAGCTAACAAACTAGAGTGTGAAAACACCTTTAGATATGTAGATCATGTACGTTGCTTATTGTGTGTGTGAAAGTGTGAATGTGCAGCTTGTTTGGGACACTGCTCAGTGTCTTGATTTTTATTTTTTATATCGTTTCCCCAGGAAGACGAGCGGTACTATAGATGTGATTGGTGGGCAGACGGCCACCATCAGCAGGGTTGAAGGGCGACGCAGACACAATCTGGATGGCAACAACATCCAGGTACACAGAAGCAACGCAGACGCTCTGAATCCAAAACACTGTCAGGACTCCAGCTCATGGAGCTAAAGCTGTGCTGGTTGTGTGTCTAACCTCTCCTCTCTGTTGTTTGGCAGGTGATCGCTGAGCAGTCAGATGCTGAGCCCACTCCAGCTAAGATACCCTCCTTCTTTGCTCCCGGACCAATTCCACCAAACATACCCCCACCTCCTTTCCTCCCTCCGCCACCCAACGTCAGCGCTGCACCCCCACTCATCCCACCGCCCAGTAAGTTCATCATCATCGTCGTCCTTTTTCTTTCTCAGCTGGTGTATTTGATTTGAAGCAGCCATCCTGTTTTACCCTGTATTTGCTCTCTTTTATTGTTTTCAATGAGTTTATCCTCTCTTTCTCCATTTTAGGGTTGCCCATTACTGTCCCCCCTCCTGGTTTTCCTCCACCACCCAGTGGCCCCCCTCCTGCTATCATCCCCACTATGGACAGGTAACGCACATGTAAACACACATGCACACACTCTAAAGGCCCTATTTTAATCATACAAGCAAATCGACATGTGCAAGGCCATAGACGGGTGGGTGCATGGACTGTGTGGGCATCTCCAAGTGCACCTGATATTTTGGTTAATGTATGTGCAGCAGTGCAAAGTGAATTTTTATTTGTCGATGATCATTTAAACGCATCTTCTGGTTGTTGCCTTTCTCTCCACAGTGGCCACCCTGGAGGTTATGATGGGCGCTCCGTCCCTTCCTACCCGTTCCCTCAAGGTAGGAGGCTTTACAACATAATCTGTTTTTCAGACCTCGGCCACTTGTTTTCAGTCCATTGATGAGAGATCTGTTGTGATAAATGTGGAAAATGTTCACTGAAATGTGACAGATTTAAATTAAAATTAAAGCAAATTTGCACTCCTATAATTGGTTTCAGCGTTGTTGGAAACAAGTAAGCTCAAATTGTTTCATTTGCATTATCACCTATTTCCTTTGGCTTCTCATCTTTTTCAGGTGCGTACCCTCCACCCATGGCTGGAGGTGTGCCTCCACCATGGCCCCCCATGATGGACAACTCTAAACCATGGGACTACTATCCTCGCCGAGACGACAAGAGAGACAAGGAGAGAGAGCGGCCCCGAGAGAGGACGCATGAGCGGGAGAGAGAGAGGGAGCACAGCCCTTCAGCTATGAGCTACACCAGGTGAGAGGGACAAAATCACACACATGCACACAAGCACGCATACATTTTGTTAGTGCGTCACTATTTGTTTTTAACCAGAGATGGGAAAGTGTTTGGTATGCATGCGTTCATAATAAAGTGAAACCTCTCGTTCTTTCAACCGCCAAAGCGACGACGAGCGGCATCGTTACCGCGAGTACCAGGAGCGCGGTTACGGAGAGCGACATCGTGACCGGTCGAGCCGAGAGAAAGAGGAGAGACACAGGGAGAGGCGGCACCGAGAGAAAGAAGAGGGGCGCCACAAGTCCTCTCGCAGGTATACACACACACACACACACACACAGCTTCTTTTTTTAGACCGTTCGGCCCAAAGCTCTGCAGTGCAGCACGAGGACACTGCTGTTTATCTCCTTATATGAATCAACTGGTGAGGACGCTGACTGTTAGCCTGTTAGCTTTAGCCTCAGTTTATTAGTGTGACATCATGTATGTAGCCTAAAGTGCACATTTAAAATCTTTTGATAATATTTTCAGTCTTAAACAGACCTGTTGGAAATATTTAAAAAGTCGCCTGGAGGCAGAGTTTTCAAACAACTTGTGGAGCTAATGTTTGCTAAATTAGCACGCTAACAACAACTGCCAGCGACAGGTGCAGAAGCAGGCTTCCCGTTTCTATCTGCTGTCTATCTAATTTTGATATCTGCTGTTGTTATCTGTATAAACTGCATAAAACTGTGAGAACGGCCAGATTGACAGGCGGTTTTGTCCCATGCTCTCTCTCTCCACCATTTCACTTCACCTTTTCTTTCTTTCGCATTGATCTTGTTGTCTGTCTCCATCCCTCCTCACCTTTTTATCTCCCTTCCACCTCATTGCCTTCCTTCCTTGCCCTTTTACTCTCTTGCCTCTACCTCTCGAATCTCCCCATCCTCGCCTCTTCCTCTGCCCTTTCTGCACTTTCGTCCGTCTCTTTACATTAGCAGCAGTAGCAGGAGGCGGCACGACAGCGAGGAGGGCGATAGCCACCGGAGGCACAAACACAAGAAGAGCAAGAGGAGCAAGGAGGGCAAGGAGGCCAGTGAGGAGATCAGCGCAGACCAAGAGAACCAGGAGGCCATGGAGTAGTGATCAGCACCTCCTGATTTTCCTCTATCTGTCCGTCTGTCCCTCTGTCCCTCCGTGTTTCCCACCACCAAGATGAGAAAGAAGCAAAGGGAGAACATGAGCCCAGGAAAACCAGGAGGTCGCGGAGTGATCGATGCGTCCCGTCACTCCCATCTCCATCAGTCTCAGCTTTCCTCCGCCCCACTGTCGTTCATCCTCACCATCACCCCAGAAGAGAAAGGATGGAGAGGAGGAGGTGGTGAAGGAGAGATGGTTGTCCTTTAACTTCATCTGTCTTTCCATCTCTAGCTGACATCAGGCAGGGCATCAGTCTGTCTTCTACCCCCTCCCTCCTCTCTCTCCTCGGCCCTCCAGCCCTCCCTCACGCTCACAGATTTCGCTGTCTAGTCAGGACGATCAGATTTAGCTCTTTTTCTGTCATTTGTTTGTTTATTGTCCTTTTGTTCTTGTCCTGTATGAAGACATCTAAAGAGACCTCTCAGTTTAAGTTCAATTAAAAAAAAAAGACTTTTGATAAGATGTGTTTTGTGATTTTTTTTTTTTTTTTATGGCGATTCATACTCATTTTTCACAGGCGTTGGTAATTGTGCAGTCAAAACCCATTTTGCTTTTCAGAAATCAACTTCAGGGTCTGAGATATTGTGATCCTCCACTCAAAAGTGTGTTTTTCAACTGGCAGAGTACAGCTTGGCTTATCAATGGGGGGGGGGCAAAGTTCAAGTGAACATCAAATATTAGATTTGAAAAAACAAAAACCCAAAACTGCAAGTCAGTTAAGAACAACTCCACATCAACAGTAAAATGCTGCTTTTATGTTAATGAGAGAATGGTGGGAGAAACAATATAATCCTGTTTTGTACTGTTTCTGATTCACAGTGACAGATCAGAGAGGATTATCAGAGAGATTAAAGAAATATATTAGCACACATACTGGGTATAAGAACCTCTGCTGTTACATGTGATCGGATCAAGATTCCATCAATTCCTCAAACAGGCCAAAGTCCCACCTCTCTCTTCCTCCTGGCCTGTTTGCTTTGGTTACATCAGCTCACAGTCGTGAATGCTGAGATGCATTCGCTGTGGAGACAGTTGATAGAAAGTCTGTGGCAGGCGGTGAAGAGATTCACCTGAAGAGAAAATAAAAGAGTGCGGAGGACAAACTGGGAGGCTCGTACAAGAGGCCAAGAAGGAGCACTTGAGAAAAACAAGATAATAGACATTGAGAGGATGAAGTGTGCTGCTGCTGTTGTGCTGCTGAGTCTTCTCTCAGTGGGACACTCTGCTCCTCTGAGCGACTGTGACAGTCTGGTAAAACCGATAACTATCAGCAGTGAAGACGTAAGTCTGCCATGTCTGTTTTACTTTGTACTTATGTTTGATTTTAACCCAGTTAGACGGATGAATGATGTTTTCCTCTGTTCAAGAAGTCATGTCTGTGTCAGCATATATTCATGCTGCACAAGTACACAACCTGTGCTCTCTTCAGGTTTGATAAGACAGAATATGGCAATTTATTATCCTAATTAATGTGAAACTGGAACCATAACCTACCTTAAAATGTGTTTTTCAGTTTGATGTTACCACAGATCAAACCGTGTCTTTAATACTGTTTAACCACAGGAGACAGAAGCTTACAGCTGTTAAAAATCCATGAATAAGATTTCGCTGTTCCAGATTTTGCAAACACGCTGCACATGCACCATGATTTCTCTCTTTTGGGCTGTGAACTTGACAAATTTCCGGGCCCCAGCAATGAACAGTTGGTAGATCTCTTCAGGTAATGTTTTGTTTCCTAGAAAGAAGTAGATATGGTAGAAATTATACAGAAAACAGGAATGACCTTGAAACAAAAGTGCCACTGAAACACAGGTAAATGTTCCTTAATCATTATTTTTATTGGAAACTTTATTCCTCTATTTAAGGTTTGTCTATGGACAAATCACATTTTAGCACGTTCATCTGACTTGCTGTGCACTGACTAAAGCAACATTATGCTCTGGCAATTAATAGGACTTAACCCTAACCAAATTAACACTCAATATTTTACCTACTTTAGATTAGAACTAAATTACAACCGGAAAACTTCTCAATTATCAGGGAATTATTTGGTCCAGACTTCATATTTACCTGTAAAACAAAGCTTTACCAAACTTCAGCATGGCATCATTCTGTGAGCATTAGCATTAGCTCCAAATATATAACATTTCAAACATATTTAATTTAGTATTTCGAACAAATTTCCCACGAACCCTCGAGGTTGACACATACTCTGTTCTCTGTCTGTCATCCAGATGGTGGGGAAGTGGCTGTACATCGGCGGGAGCTCTGACTTACCAGGCAGCCGCTCCCTGGGCCGTCTGCTGTCCAGTGTCTGGCTGAATATCACAGCCACCACCCAGAGCAACATCCTCAATATCATCCAGACTCAGAGAACGTAAATCCCCACAACACAGAACCACAGGCAACATGTTTCTGCTATTAGAGGGAAATCAGGCGTCGCCAAATAATAAGTGTCCCACAGGAATTTCTAAAGATGAATCCTGATGGTTCCAGTTAATGTGTTTGTACTAACTTTCCAGTCTGGACCACATGGCAACATCAAGCTGCTGTTGTTTGGAAAATGTTTTTAGGAGGAACTTTTCTTGTTATAAATAGATATGTTGGTAATGAGAGAGTTTTGCTGTCGCCTCATGGCACATCTGACAGCAAACAATTCATTAAAAATTCAAACATGAATCATTTGCAGTTTGCAGAGCTTCAGCCTGTTCAGTATTTTAGCATATTTGAAGGCGAAGGGGTATGTGCATCGTGCACATGTGCATGAATGTACTCTGCATCACTGCTCTGGACAGTTTTAGGTGTTAAGCCTCATCTTTTAATATACTTAATTTGATCCACAGATAATGTAAAAACATTGTTTTTAGCAGCTTTAAGTATTAAGAATTTAGCTGCTTGATTCTGCTGGTTTACTAAAGAACCAGTGATAATATTATGTTCTGATGCAGCCTTTCTTCTTTCCTTCATAGATATGACACGTGTTCCAGCCTTGTATACAATGTGACCTTTGAAAACAGCACAATGATAATCGGTGAGTAAAGAAGAGCCATGTTGATGTATCAGAGAGATTCTTTAGAAATCTGGAAATCTGCGCTCAAACACTCGAATAATTTCCTGTGGTTTCCTCTGTGTGTGCGTGTGTGTGCCTGTATTTTTAACAGACCATAGTTTCTATCTGAAGGAGGTCTACCTGCCGACCGACTGCTCTGACTGTCTGGCTGTCTATGAAGACATCACCTCTGGCAAAGACACCTTCATCAGTTTTCTGCTTTTCAGTAAGAAACACTCACTCATCAGCCTGAATGATGAGCCTGACAGTTAAAGTTAACAACTGGCCAAGTGTCTCTGTTAGGTTTCCTGTTTTTGGTCGTGTTTTTACTTTAAATGTCTCATTTTGGACTGCAGTCTTAATGTAACTGTCCGTAACTCTGATGTGTTTATTTCCAGGCAGGAGAAAGAGTGTCTCAGCTGCTGCTGTGGAGATGTTCAAGAGGCAAGCAGAGTGTCTGCGGATGCCGTCGCCCATAATGATAGACCCAAACTATGGTGAGAATTGGAACAAATCTCCTCATGCTGTGCCTTCATAATTTCATACAAAGCTGTTTTGTGACTTATTCCTAATATGTACGTTCACAGAAATCTGCCCAGATGACATCTCACCCTCCGAGGGGCTCAATGTGCTCAACAACTTATTAGAGATGAAGATGGTCCATCGAGTTGGAAGATTCCTGGATAGTATTTTTGATCTGTTCATGGACTGATCCGTGGCATAAGTCACTTTGTATGAGCAGATAATATGATATACAAGTAATTATGCACATTTCATAAAATTAAGATGGAAGAATAGCCTAGTTTTCTTATTATTATTAGTGGCATTATTGTTGTATGTTCTCTATAAGATATTGTAACAGCAAGAAGTTTTCTGATTTTTGTTTAAAAAAATACCCCTCAATAAGACATAAGCCGAAATAAAATGATTAATAGCAACACTTGGCCAGTAATTGAAGCCAAACTCTTGGCGGTTACAATAAAGTAAGAAGAAAATGATCCATTAAATAAATGACAAATGAACAAACAAACACAATATGGGTTTGTTTGTTCATTTGTCATTTATTTAACTGATCACTCAATCAGTTTTCAACTTCACGTTCATGCTACATCGGTGTGTCTTCGGGTGTTCACGACCTCAAAAGGAAGAAAACATGACTGCATTTTGACATAAGAATACAAAGAAACACCATCAACTCCAACACCAGAGGGAGATGCATTGCTCTTTTGCAGCCAGCTGCTGAACACAGTGGCACTTTTAGCTATATTATAGCTACTTCTGTACCACCATTCACATCTTCTAAGCTTCTGTTGAGGTACAGAGTGTATAATATCACTGGAAAAGAAGTAAGCTCAGAGCTTCTGACATCAACACTTCAGTCATTTTTCCACTTTTTGAATCCTCATGTAGTTGTCTGAATAAAATTAAATACATTTTCCACTTTATCCACCTCTGAACCAGATTTCAACACATATGTAAACAAGGCAGGGCTCTTTGAGGGATGAGCCTCTGAACTTCACCTGCAAGTTTTATTTTCAGGCAGACACAATCAGCTTCAAGCTGTGGACAGTGCAGTACGCGAAGGCTCTTGCATTTCGGTTCTTTGTGTAAGTGGACGTGGCAAGCCATGATGAGGTTTCTTCATATCGCTGTGGTTGTGTTCAGTCTTCTGTCCGGTGGACAGTCGGCTCCTGTGACCAGCTGTGAGACGCTAACCCAACATTTGGAAATCCAAGGGAGAGACCAGGTAAGACGCTTCCATGTCACCTGTCATTTGTCTCTAATACTCACGTTCTGCATGTTGGATCTTTTTTGTTCATCTCATGTAACTGAGGGAGACGCCGTCTGTTTCAGCTGCTGGGCAAGTGGACGTTCATCGCAGAAAGCACAAACATCACAGGATCCAGACTGCTGACAAAGATGTTTGTGACGAGCGCCTGGGCCAGAATCTCCGCTGCTAACGAGAGTGATGCCATCAGTGTTTTCCAGGCACAGAAAATGTAATGTCAAAGATAAATTTCAGGGTTGTATCAAGATTTTAAGCAGGTATCTTTCCTGAGATTGTTAATCCAAACCACAGTGATTCCAAGCCAAAGTCTGTCCAGTGATGGTTTTACCAATATAAAAACTTTACAGTGTCTAAGCTGACTTTTAAAAATGTCTCCTTATGAAAGGTTCAACCGCTGCTTCAGTCTCACAACTAAGATGACCCTGGAAAACAGCACTCTCTCCATGGGTGAGTGGTGGTGAACAAACATTTTGACTTGCCAGCACAAACACATGTGGACTTTGTGTCCAGCATTGCAACAGCACCTCGTGTATGTGTTGACGTGTGTTTGTGCATGCATGTGTCCTCAGTGCAACCTGTTGTTTCGGAGGTCCTGCTGAATACTGGCTGCCCTGACTGCCTTGTTGTCCACTCAAAATACATCACTGGAAGGACCACGCATGTTGGTCTGCAGCTCCTGAGTAAGACTTCAGACATACAGACTGATCAAATGAATGCAGAAGAAACGCAGCCACTTACACATTTAAAAGAAGTCATATTTGCACCACCATCTTAGAGTTCACACACTGTTAAATGTCAGACTAGGGGTGGACAATATGGTATGACACAAACGTTTTCTGGAAACTCAGTTGAAATAAACTTTATAGACAAGACAACCAGATCAGAACCAGTCTCTTTCAGCCAGTTTACTGAATGATATACCCGATAAATCAAGGTACTTCATCGCTTCAGTGCAAAAATCCTGCAAATGACAGTAAGCAATGGCGGCCTAATGCAACCACAGATCTGAGATCAATTGTAACTGTGTCTATTTTTGGCCCTGGCTGACCCTGCATAGCCCCAGCATCGCTGTATTGCTCCTTTGCTTGTTCTGTCTCTCAGGCAGGAGAACTGCTGTGACTGCTGCTGAGCTGGAAGAGTTTAAGAAGCAGGTCGAGTGTCTGAACTTACCACCGCCCGCCATCATGGACTCAGGAAGTGGTATGAACTTTCACACATGTAATCTGGCTGCAAGGCTTTAAAGCCACGGCTGTGTTGTTTTCCAAGAGCGAATGAATGAAACGTTTAATGTTTGACGATTTTAACATGAATGTGAACACAAAGTGTTGCTAACTGCATGTTTAATAAAGGCAACACGTGTCTATCTTCATTTGTGCAGCAGCTGCATCAATACCTTACTGGTGTTAGTGTAACTAAGCACAAACAAAACGCTGTAGACAGCAGTAAAATGCATTTTTATCATATGAACTACAACACGCAGTGAAAAGAAGTACAACTAAAGCTGAAGTTGAAGATCACAGAGGGCACGTCTTCACTACACCTCCTTCAATATGAGACAGCACAGCGACATGGGATCTGATTCTTTGTCTTTGCCTTTATTCCACTCTTCTCTGTCTCACAGACTTCTGCCCAGACGAGTCTCCCTCCCAAGAAACAGAGATCACCGATCTGACCAATTTATTCAGTACAATGGGCTCTGATATTTTTGATGTCATTGCCAAAATTACCAGCAGTGAAGAGGGAATGAACATGCTTCTCAAATTGATCTCCAACAGTCATGCTGGAATGAAAGAAAACTAACGTGGTCAAAAATGTCATGACGTGAGGAGGCCGTGTCTGTCTGAAGACAATTCTGACAATAAAAGTGAGGATACTACATGAATATGAATGTGTGTTTTATTGTTTAAAAGACTGTAATGTTTTCTTATGAGGATTATATTATTATATATCATTAAGACCTTACTGAACTCCTCTATTGATGAATGTTAATTCAGCACACCAAATGGTCATGAAATATGGTAAAATCTGCCTATAATGACATTTTACTTTAATGATTGACAGTCAGTGACTTCAGTGACACTGGACAACTTTACAGTATTTCAACACTTGGAAAAAACAAGTTTGCTTTCTGAATGCAGGACTTTTGCAAAACTCTTGTTTAAAAACTTCAAGCTGACACCAACACATTGATTCAGATGTTAGAGGCCAAAATCAACTGTCTGAATAAAAGCCAATGAACTTTATCCACCTTTAAACCAGATTATAACACGTGTAAACAACTCTGGACTCTGTCGTTTTATGTGGGATGAGCCTCTGAACTTTAATGCACCAGTTTTAAACTTGAAACAGACACAATCGGCGGACAAGCCACAATGAGGTTTGTTCATATTGCTGCGGCTGTGCTCAGCCTTCTGTCTGCTGGACAGGCCGCTCCTGTCACCAGCTGTGAGGATCTGATCCAACCTCTTCAAATCAATGGAAGAGAGCAGGTAAGACACCCTCATCTCATTTGTCACCTGTCGCTCACTTTCTTTTGTCAGAGAGCTTCAAACTATCACTTTCTTCATCTCTGTAAAACCAAATAATATCTTCAAGTGTTGTGCAACTGAGGGAGACATCTTCTATTTAAGCTGCTGGGCAAGTGGATCCAAGTGGCAGAAAGCACAGACAACCGAGGCGCCGAGCACATAATTAAGACTTTTCGGGACAGCTATTGGATGAAAATCACCGCTGCTAACGGGAGCGATGCCGTCACTCTCATGGGCTCATCAAAAGCGTAATTTAAGATACATGAATACAAATATTCTGAGTATATTTTTCAGTTTGTAACTTTATTATGTGTTTCTGCCTGTGAAAGGCTTGGCCTTTGTATCACAGCTGCAATTAAGGGGACCTTGGAAAACAGCACTTTCCGACCACGTAAGTAGGCTAATTTATAATCATTAAGAAAACTGCTGTGCAGATATTTTGGCATGCACAAATAGATTTGAAAAAAAAAATTCATGTTAAAATGTAAAACTTACTAGAACATTGTGGACTTGTGAGCTGCAATGATTATATCTCTGCGTTGTTGTCCTTGTGTTTACACTGATATGGATCTATGAGCCTGAAGTAAAGTTAAATTGGAGCTATTCATACTAAATCAGTTGCTGCTGCCCCTGCCCAGTGCTAGGCCGAACAGATGCAGCCTCACACTCAGCAGCCTGGTCTACCCACCGCCGGACCAGAAGCAGTGAACCAGCCTCACACTCTGCTGAAGAAGGAGGTGAGCAGCTGGTCTGTGGGAAATTCTTTTTTTCAGAATTATATTAAATCCTTTTCAATGAGAAGAATTCAAACACCTAATGATCATTATATGAAAGAAATACAACCTGTAGTAGGTAGACTGATGTAAAGTGTTGGATGGGTCCGCTGGACTCTGGGTGTCATTATAGAAAGTGTGCAAGGTTGGCATGACCTGTGGTGGCAGGGCCGTGTGATGTCTTTCTTCATAGGGCCCCTGAAAATTAGATTTTTTTTTGACAAATCACTGACGTTTGCAAATTTCCACCCGTTTAAGATTTTGCTTCTTTGCCTCAGCAGTAGCCGTCATGTCAAGATCAAGCTCTCCTCCACCAAGTGAGTCAACTAATGTACTCATGAAACATGTCGTGCAAGTACTTTGTCTGACATGTTACACAAGCACATGTGAACTTTGTGTCTAGCATTGCAACAGCACTTTGTGTGCGTGTATGTGTGTGTGTAGACATGTATTACTCATGTTGTGGGGACATAAACCTGTTTACACAGTCACATTGAAGGGACTCACCTTCCTTAAGGGGACACAATACAGTAAGGGTTAGGGTAAGCCTCCAGCACATGAATGTAAGTCTATGTAATGTCCTCTGAAATGATGGATACATGACTCTGTGTGTGTGTGTGTGTGTGTGTGTGTGTGTGTGTGTGTCTGTGCTCCCCAGGGCCGATACCTGCAATAAAGTTACTGAAAACCAGCTGTTCTGACTGTCTGCTGCTCCAACCGCCAGAGAATATGTTTGAAAGTGCGCTAAAAGGAGTCAGAGGTCTTCAATTACTGAGTAAGACAATAGTGATAACTGTGATGTCATCACGTATCACCTGTAAGGGTTATTCCAATTGCTACCAATTCCCAAACCAATACTACCACTGATACCAGTCTCCTGCTGGAAATGCAGCCGTACACTGAATGTTAATAATCTGGCAATCCTTGTTGCTTATGTAAGGCTTTCACCATTGCGTGTAAGTAACCCTCCTCCAGTGGTGGAAGAAATATGCAGATTCTCAAGTAAAAGTCCTACATTCAAAACCTTCAGTATCAAAAGTAAAGGTAGAAATTCAAAATCACCAATTTTGGAGATACATAGTTTTCACTGGGCGGAAAGCGTATGAAAAATTGTAATCCATAAAATAACTAGTAACCTAAGTTAAGTGGTTTGGAAGTAATGGCATAAAATGGAGGCAATTCTCAAGTGCTCAAGACTTGAGTAAATGTAATTACTGTAACTGTCATTCTCCTAATCAACAGACCCCCATGATCTGTGAACAATCATTGTCACTCTTCACATATTGACTTGAAATCTTGGCTTTCTCTAGCCTGAATGCTGCTTCAGCGTCACCAAAGCGTTCATTGTTCACTGCTTGTACACGTGTGCAAATCATTTTTCAGATTATCGTGTTTTCATGTCTCAGGCAAGAGAAGGAACGTGACTGCTGCTGAGCTGGAAGAGTTTAAAAAGCAAGCAGAATGTCTTAACTTACTACAGCCTTTTGACCTGAACCCAGAAGCAGGTATATATGTCTGCAATGTTTTTGTACAGGAAATAATATAATAGCTGCAGTGAATTCACAATAGTGGTAACTAAGAAGAGCTACAGGCATGTGCATTCACTAATTCATACAACATAATGAAATGAATTCACACTTACTGTCTTCCAGATATTTGCCCGGAGCCTCCCTCTCAACAAACAGAGAATATAGATGACATACGTTTGTTTATCAATGGACAAATGACTGATTTTGAAAACTTTCAGAAGAATATCACCAGCAGTGTAGGTGGACAAGAAAATCTCATCAAAATGCTCTCTGATGCGCTTTCAAAACAGGAGTAACTGCACAGAGGCTGGGTCTGAGAGCCTTCTGCCAATAAAGAAGATACTCAGTGAAGCTGATGTGTGACTATGGCTTCAGTTTGTACAAATGCACCTCATTCAGGTCTCAGCTGACAACAGTAATGACCTGTTAAAACAACAAAGATTACAACCCAGAAAATAATTCCGATTACAAAGTTGGTAATAACAAGGTTTTCGGCTTCTCTAGTTTAGTTTAATTTAATTTGTAGTTTGATTCCAGTTTAACTATGAAAATACAGAAATAAAAAATAATAAATAAATAAATAAATAAATAAATAGAGATAAAAAAAATCTGTAAATGTGTCATTTATTTATATATTTCATTATTTTTTTTTAATACCTACCATACCTACCTATCCACCCTTCCATTAATGGCCTGTTCGGAACTGCTTCTCTGCTGTCCCTTACCTTCCAGTAATGGTCAGGTCAGGAACACGTCCTTTCGGACGTCCCTACACATGGAGACTATTGGCTGTTTGAGGTAAACTCGCCTCCTCAGCGTGGAATGTGAAGCGCAAAGAAGGAACATTCCAAACATGACGTCACACAGGCATCGTCATACAAGAGGGTTCTTCTGGAGCTACCTCTGTAACGTTACTACTTTCCGACCATGTACGTTCACGGGTTTACGCCCGCTACATTATATGAATGAAAACACAAAGGGGCATAGACGTGTGGCACTTGTGTATTTGTGTATGTGTATTTGACCGACATTTCTCTTCATTAAGTTAATGTAAGCCTCCTATGAAGTCGTAATTTTATGAGAAAGGGATAATACGTACCTGTCCTACAACGGGAGTAAACAAAACAGGCAAGAGCACGGGCAGCCCCCCAGCAACCAGTGTCTCCGGCATCGTGCCAGTCAACATGTAATGTCATGTTACATGTTTAACGTTAACTGAACGGTTTTGCTCATGATCAACCCCATGATATGGTATGCAGTAAAGTTTACAGCTGCTTCCAAAGAGCCTACGTTTGCTAATTCTTGCTAAAGTCTGTACAGTACAACTTCGCAAAGGTCTCCACGACCCTCATTTTAACGGCTCCTCTGATACCTCTCTTCTAAAGAAACAGAAACAAGAACTACCACTTTATTGTCCTAACATTTCAGCTGAATTGTCGTAAAATTATGACTTTAATCTCGAAATCTTTTTTTTTTCTTCCCAATGTGGCCCCAATACTCTCTTCCACCATCCCTGAGTCATGCTTCTTCTTGTTAGATTGGCGGTGTCGTTTGACTCTTCCTCATTAGACGTTACAGCTAATGATCCACATACTGCCACCTGCTGTAGCGGAGGAGAATGCAGCAAACACATGCATCTGATGAAACCAATAAAAGCTGTGTTTATATGACATATTGCAGGTGTTCTCACCTTTTGCCCTCCGCTCAGCACTATCATCTGATCAAAAGGTCAAAACTCAGCAGTTCACAAATCCACCCTGTGAATTTAAGTTTTTTTTTTGTTTGTTTTTGTATAAATCTGACTCGTCTTGGGCCTATAAGTGGGCCCCTGGTCTTCAGCCAAGATTAGCCTGTTCATGAATCTGCTCCATCCAGGGACCGTTAGAGGGGAGATGACCCTTGTCATGAATTTAATGGTTTGTTTTCAAAGTTGTATGTGGAAGATGGATTAACATCAACCTTTCCTTCTTTTAAATTTTACCTCAGTGTCTTTCATGATCCTCTTTGGACCAAATGAAAATTTCGTTGAAGTTTCTGAGTTAATTTCATCAAAAAACACATGGGAAGTTGCAGAGTGGATGGTGAAAGTCTTGGTGAAGTTCACTGAAAAGCTCAGTAGGTGGTGCTGCTGCTACTGAAGCCATTCCAGCTGCTGTCAACTCCACCATCAGCATAGTTGTTGAAGAGCTGCAGAACTTGACCTTTTGACCTAAATGGCTCAGAAAATCTCAGGATTTCATTCATTTATGTGACGAAAACTAAATTGAATTGTTATGACCTATATTCACAGAGCTTTCACTCTCTGCTAACAGAACAATGGCCAAGTGTCAGGGGGAAGAAAACACTGAATTTGTTAAAAAAAAAAAAAAGAAGCTCATAAAGTACGTAGAATTTTTAACAACTACAATTTTTTTACTGGTGTTGTTATGCATTGAGTATATTTTGAAATATCCAGAAAATATGTCACTTGGTCAGGGGTTGTCAGTTTACTTAATGGCAGAAAACCACTGCTCCGTGCAACAGTCTGACATTGAACAAACATACTTCTAATGCAAAGGAAGGTTAAAAGTCTTCCATAAATTCACTGTGTTGCATAAACTCAACAGCTGATGTCCAATAAATCAGGACAAAGCTGTGTATTTTTACTCATTAACACTGAGTATAATATTTCCAGATGGATTGATCACTGCTTGTGGCATGCTGTATCAGTCATTCTGTTGTATAACCACTGCGGGAGGCGGCTGGACGCTGGTGGCGAGCACTCATGAGAGCAGTGTTTATGGACAGTGCACAGTGGGCGATTGCTGGTTGAGCCAGCAGGTCAACAATGTTAACCTACCAGATGGAGATGGGAACTGGTCCAACAGAAACACCTCTGGAACAGCAGAGCTAAAAGCTTATGTGCTTGTATGTGGTACAAGGCATTGGAATTTAATCTAAGAGTGATTATTGTGTAATATGAATAATTACCACATAAGGGCATATGTCTGGAGAAGCACTATGTTTCTTCTGTGTCTGTATAGCATCACGTAACTACAGTTGATCAGGATGTAAAGGCTGGAGAAGCAGAGGGAGTGGACATATCAACCCCAAGGAATATGTTTTAGACAAAGACAACAACTGTGTTTCTGAGTGACAGGACAAACAAAGCAGAGTCTGTTCCTCCATTAGATAAGCTGGGGCAACAGTAGGAGGGGATGAAACTTGTGATTTGCTCGTGACTTGTTTGTGCCCCAGTGTAAGTGCAATGTAAACTCCCTGTTTAGTCTCTCCTGTATGCATATGGGGCGACTCTTATTCATGAGCAATGAGAATTCTCAAGAATTAGAGACAATGACAGATAATGTGCTGAGTGACACAAGGAAACAATTCTCTCCTCGATGCCCCTTCGGACTGTGACGCTGTGGCAATTAGACAGTTATTCATAATTTGATTAAATATAAGTAAATATAAACATAATCCCCACTATGTACCCACAACATTTACAGTATATTACCTGTAGACATCTATACCTCTGCATGGGAACAGCTGGTGGAGGCCTGGGAGGAAGGGGGGGGGGAGTTGAAGCCACTTTACTTATGTTTACTGGTGTAGGCAGTTTCCTGAAGTCCTTCCACATTCTGCCCATTGGCTGTATTGGAGCCATAGGAAGCCAAACCAACCACACAAGCAACAGGCAGAGGGAGGTGTCATAACTGAAGCCATTCAGATGTCAGTTCAGGGTTATTTGTATCCAAAAAATTCTTTGCACTGAAGCCACGATGCAGCAGATGGCGTTATTGACCTACCTATTCATATGAAACCTCAAACATGGGGCTTTTTGGATGCTCGTTCTTTTAAGGCATTTTTATGCCTTTGTGTCAAAGAGTAGAGGGATGACAGAAAATGAGAGAGAGAGATGTAACAAAGGTCCTCGGCTGGATGTGAAATGGAGAAGGGGGGTGGGTTGAGGCTGTCTTTGTTGCTAAAAGCCACTAGCTTTTGCATTCTCTCTGTCCAATGAGATGTTCTGTCAGAGCCCTGAACTGAAGACTGTGACTGTCTGACCACTGTGATCCCATGTTGTCTCGCGTGCCGTCATCTCTCCCATTAAATGTCCACTCAGACCCTGACTCTGATGGGCACACCTTCAATTTAGGAGTGAAGCTGGTTTAGAGGTCACCTAGCTGAGAGAAACAAAGACAGGTGTGTTCACTGTGTCGTTTTCCAGCAGCCTGCAGACGACACACGCTGATTTCCTTTGACCTCACTGGCTGTATAGTCAGTCTTACCTGTGAAGTTTAGATTGATTTCAGAGATATGAACTATAGGTAACTCATATGTCAATTTTTAGAAAATGTCAGCAAGTTTCATTCAAGTCACCACCATAAATACAACTCTAGTGGATTTTCTGCAACAGCACAAATTGCTCTTGAAAATTGGAAATGTTCATAATTTTGGGCAAAAATACACAATATACAATGTATGTTAGTTTAATTTATAAATACAGGCAAAAAAATTTCTGAAATAACAAGAGCTGTAGTTTTTAGGAAATGTTACTCGAACAGGACCAAATAATTGATTTTTAAGGAACCATTTGCAGCTGTGGATTAATACACGTTGCTAGTAGGTATATACAGCAGCAGGACGTGGGATCATGAAGAACCACATCACCCAGTGCAACGTGGATCTTTTTGGTGTGTTTTAATAGTTTTTGGACAATTTAGGAGGTCTGCGACACAGAGGAGTAAATATGTCAGGTTTTGGTTACACAGGCAACACTTTGTTAGCGGGAGTAAGTCATTAAGAGTAGGTAACATATCACCAGCCCTGTCCTTTATAGAAGAAGGTTAAATGTTTAACTAGAGAACAGGAAGGGATGAAAAGAGGTAACATGTGGATGAAGACATATTGTGCAGTCTCTGCTGTATTCTCCATTTGATGCACAGTGTCTTTGCATAAGAATGGATGATTACTGTCCTTTTTATTGTGCTTTGAAACTTTAATAATCACTGTCTTATGTTGAGGGGGAACGTTTCTGACTTGGACCTCTTTGCGTGACAAAAAAAGCAAAGGTGAGGAGTGTGAGGTAAATATTGTGTTTAATAAACAAACATCAGTCAGGGAACTGACATTAGTCTGGGGATGGAGAATAGGGGGAATATAAAGCACAATGCACATGTGTAGAGGTGGGGGGACATATTTATCTGTTACACAAGGTGCCCCTGTACAGTAGGAGCAGGAAGTTCTATATAACATACAGATCAGGATCCAAGTCTACGGTACAAAAACTTAGCAGCAACATGTTAACGTCGGAGACCAAGGGGCTAACAAAGTAGTTTCATTTAGAAAAAGTCACAGTATTCTTTAAGCATAAATTTGTTAAAAAGGTAAAAACAGTTCTAAGCATCCTCTAGGGTCAATGCTACTCACAAGATCTGTGTGTGAAATACATAGGTAGGGAAATTATCTATACATTTATACTCTAATATAAAGACCTTCTGGTAATGGCACAGTACAAACTCTCAGGAAACGCGACAAAAATATACAATGTCTTCACGTCACATTTGCAGATTAAAATGTAACTAAGGTCTCTGGCAAGCACAATAGTTTCAGTGATCAAAAAAACAAGTTCTCTTCAACCAAAATAAAGGACACCATTTTGTTAGTTCAGCTATCTTGACAGATTATGTCTTTTTAATACAAAAATAAGGACAAATATAAATTAATATATATTAAAAGAATCAGATTGATACATAGGGGATCTACTGAATAAGTACAGGTATTTATGATACAATAAATACTTGTCATTCATGACTGGGGGGTAGATAAACAGAGAGTAGTGGATTTAACCTGGCAGGTAATATGTATAACTTCTACAGGTGAGAGCATTTGGATGTGTGTGTGTGTGTGTGTGTGTGTGTGTGTGTGTGTGTGTGTGTGTTGTTCAGTAGCTGTAAAAAATACCACAAGTTTGAGCACAGCTGTGTGTAGGATCGTGCACACAGTCTCAAGAGGGTTCAGGAGGCCTGTTAAGGAAGACCTCAGACTACAGTGGTGGTTTCTGGTGTTGTAGGGGGTTATCACTGCCCTCCGTCTCCCATGCCTCAATGCAGCGCCTCCTAGTGGTGAGTCTGTGGTACTACCAGTTAAGATTACTCCTAAAACACACAACTCACAGACAGGAAGCAGGAAGTCTACAGGAGGCGGTCAGCCGTCAGTGAGCGGTCAGTCCTCCAGGGAAGAGACAGTGTGGCACACCATTGGAGTCATCATGACCAACAAAAAGAAGTAGATGTAAGGAAAAAGTCAACTCTTGTGTTTTTTTTTTGTTTTTTTTTGTTTTTTTTTGTCTTTTTCTCCACTTCATAATAAAAAATAAGTCTGTTTTTGTACTTTACAATACAATTCAACATCCCCACCGAGGAAGCATCAATCATCAGTCCAGCACTGACAAGAAAAGAAACTCTTTTTTTTTAGTTGTTTCTCTTGTTTTTTTGCCTTTTTTAAGGGTTTTTAAAAAAAAACAGGGTTGGTGGGGTGGGGGTCTGTGGAGGGTGAAGGGTGTTTTCAGGATGACCTTGGATAACGGGACGAGGATCAAGTAAGGCGGGCAGGAACATAAAACATATCTGAGGGGAGGAAATCTGCTGAGGGTGTTGTCTCTTTTTTTTTTTCTTTTTATGAGGAACACTTTGTACAGCCACACTTGACCACCTTCTCCACTTCCTGGACGAAAGAGGAGCCGTCAGTGCACTGGAAGGTGTATTTCCTGCGTTTGCTGCGGAGGGGGGTGCAGCAGGTGCCCTGTCCTTCTGCTCCCCCCGGACAGCTGCCCCGACACTCTAGACGGGAGACCTTCTCCTGGGTTTGGCACGCCGCGTAGCCTTGCTGTCTCTGGTAGACATCTCGGACCCGTTCCCCTCGGCAGGCCACCTCTGCAGGCATGAGGAGGGAACAGAGAGGTTAAAGGTGATCCGTGCTTTTAACCGTTTAAAGCAACAATGTCACAGTGACAAAAGTGATCTTAATGGTGAACGTATCAGTGAGGACAGGGAGAGGACAGTGAAAGGAGGACACCATGAGGGATGACACAATGCAGGAATCGTAACAAAACAAGCAAAATATTGTGCAGTGTTGAGAAAGTTGCTTTAAGAGATGTGAAAGTAGCATTTAAATCCGACCACAACACAGCGACCTTAAACCTTGTCACAAAGATGCACGAAACTTCTGAAATTCTTTGTCTTTTAATCAATGTGTCAATGACGCACAAATTCTTGTGCTTCTTAATGCATTGTTGATATTGGGATATAATCATGAAGTCCACTTCTTGTCAGCTCTCGTTAAAAAATAAATTGTATATCTTACTAAGAAAAAATCAAGATTAGTTAAAATCTTTAAAGACTTTAATACTCTGATGCAAACTGAGCCTGACAACATCGGCTCTCTTGCAGTGGTGGAATTTAACTAACTACATTTACTTCGCAATTAAGTACAATTTTGATGTCATTTACTTACGTATGCAACTTTCGTCTTCTACTCCATTATATTTGTGGATTTTAAAGCTTTAGTTATTTGTTATAACCAATAAATGGTGCTTCATTATTAGAGATTAAGTGACAAAGCTGTATATAATTAAAATTATCTCCAGCTGTAACATTAAAGTGATGTATGCATTAACGAATCAATAATTATAATCCAATAATATAACATATATGATTCTGAAGTGAGCCATCCTGCAAAAATAGTGCTTTTATGTACTGTAAGTATTCTTTGATTGTAATACTTAATAATATACTTTTTGGAATGCAGGACTTGTCCCTGCTACACAGTATTTTAAAGTAGCATTGGTGACTTTACTTAAGGATCTAAATACTTCTTCCACTGCTGTTTTTATCATTGTAAAATAAGATAGAATCAGAATCAGAATCAGAATTACTTTATTGATCTCCGAGGGGAAATTGTTTTTGTTACCGGTGCTCCTTACAAGAATAAAATTAGAATAAAATTAGAAGAGAGAGATAAAGAAAGAAAGTATAGATAGATAATATGACTTTCCTGAATTGTCATGTTGCTGTGCAGAATTTGAAAGATGAAAAATAAAGCAAAGCAAACTACTTCAGCTACATGTGGCATGAGGTGAAGACAAGGTGAAGCAGGGGCAGCTAGACCTGTTATGAGTTGCACTTGAGAAAAAAAAAAGAGAGAACAAGGAGGCAGACAGTAAAATGTGACCAGGCAGTCTCACCTGAGTAATCCCCCGCGAGGGATTAAGAGGAAGCTCAGGGGATGCTGAGTTGAAAAAGCAACGGGTTGGAAGCGTTAATGCAGACACGCTAAACACTGTTAGACACACACACACTGCCGAGAGACTATCGATGAGCGTTAACAATTAACAGACAGCAAAGCAGAAGCTCAGAAGAGGTTCTGTTGAAAGAAACATGCTTTAGATTCAAAAGCTTGAACTGCATTAGATATTGTTTCAGAACAGTGCGAGAAGTCAGTTTACTGTAGGCTCAGGTAAACATTTAATACACACAGACACGTGTGTGTTAAATGTTCTTCTCACCTCTGTCGCACGCCTCTCCTGTGTATCCACTGTTACACTCGCAGTATGCTTTGCCCAGGCCTGACACTCTACATTTTCCGTGTTTACAGCGAGACAGACTGCAGGGGTTAGCTGCATCCTGGTCCTGCTCATCACAGAGCACTCCAGCAAAACCAGGCTGGCAGCGACACGAGTAGGAGTAGGAGTTGATTGGAAGGCAGGTGCCGTGGATACACCTGAGGATGGAGGATAGAGAAACAGGAAAGATTAAAGACGTGTAGATATGAAGAGATCTTGCACCCACTGTGGTTTTAAACTCATACCAGTCCGGTAATAACCAACACATAGACACAAAAGCACTCACTTGTTGCCATCACAGGGGTTGTTGACTTGCTGGTCACACAGTGTCCCCGTCCAGCCCGGGTGGCAGGTGCAGGTGAAGCCGCGATGACCTGTTGGGTGGCAGTCACCCTGGACACAGGCGCCTCTCTGACAGGGCTGGCAGCCTGGCTCCACCCCGTGGCCCAGCCACTGTCTGGTGGTGCTCTGTGCAGTCCCAGAGCCTGGAGCCCCTGGCCCCAGCCCGGCCCCCAGGTCCTGGAGCTTCCCGTTGATGTAGAGGTTACGGAGGCAGCCATGGAAGCTAGTGCCATTGCGTCCTCCTGTGCTATGCTGCAGAGAGGAGAGACCCCCGGAGGCTGAGGCACGTTCTGGCATACCTGGAGGAAGAAAGGAGGTGCAGAGGTACATGACTGAGTGTATATCAGAAGGCCACAAATTATATCAAATATATCAAAATTTCTTTACATTGTGGCATTTTTGTGGATGATTGCAATGTGTCTCACAAAGGAACAATACAAAGTGATGAAAGGTCACATAAGAGGATAAATTAAAAGACAACAGACTAAAGAATGAAACACGTCTTACATACACTCTGGTGCACAGACACATTTGAAGACTAAACACAGAAACTTCAGTTAATCTGCTGTAAACCAACAACCGAAAGAACTGAAAACGTGTGCTCTCTTTGTGGTCTCAGTCACAACATGTGCTGCAGTGTTTTCAACAGTCTGCAGTTTATCTTTTTCTTGGGTAAAGAGAGCAGTAATCAAGCCAGCCGGCGATAAAAGGGTGGATTAGTTTCTCAGAACCTTTCCGTGAGACAAATGGCTGAACTCTGGCAAAATGAATCAAGTTACTTTTAGTAATCAGGATCAAAATGCACATCAATGCTACTTGTGGTTTGATGTTTTGTGCCAGAGATTTTAAGTTAGTTTATCTGGGCCTTTGCTCCAATAGAAGACAATCTTTTTCTCATTTTTGGCCATCTGCACTGTATTGTGTGATGATCAATGCACTGAACCAGTAAATATTCAAAAAGTGGAACAAAGCAGGATGACAAATTTGAGGAGAGCCATAAAAAATCTGACTCATGTCCCATCATTGTGATACATGAATCACACATAACAATGTGAATTGGGGCATTTAAGAAAAAGCAAAAGGCAAGATTTTCCTCATGAATACATAAATCTATAGTGTTATCCTTTTTGACCTGCATGTATTTGGCTGGAGTCATTCACACAGAAACACACACTGTGCTCAGGTCCTTACCACCCAGATAAAGTGGAGAATCTATGTTGAGTGTGGACTGTTTGCTGATGGAGTTGATGGATTTGGGCGGTCCGCCATCGATGGACAGAGACAGAGTCTGGTCTGATGCCACCAGCTCCACGGCATGGAAGCTGCCATCATTCACTGTCTCCACGCTGAGAGTGAGGGAGAGAATGGAGACACAGTCTAAACACGTGTATCATCCATCATGCGAATATGACACCACAGAGTGTGTTGTTTGGGCATTTCTGCTTGTATGTGCATGTACCTGTATATAGCAGAAGGAGGGTAAGATCCGGTATCATAGCTGACCCTGAGGCGTCCTCTGTACAGCTCCATGGCAATGTGATCATTGTCTCCTTTATACAACAGCACACCACTGTCCTCATCTGTAGCAATCTGAAAACACAGGAGGAGATTTCATATTGAGGACATTTAGTAAGTAAAAGTACCAATACAGCAAAGTAAAATGACAAGATTTAAGCAACAACACTTTTGGCCACTTGGGGGCAGCAGAAACAAGCTGTTTCACAACATTGAGTTATCATCTTATCAAGCTGATACAACCCAGTCGAGTCCAATATTTACTCTTTTTCTGCGATGTTTTTGATCTCTGCAAGCCCCGTTGCATGACATTGACTGTATGTATATAAAGATGGACAATGTGCCCCCTGGTGGCTAGTTGCAGTATAGGTCATAAACCCCACCACCTCCATGTTAGCTAATGGGACATGGGCCAAAGCACCAGCAAAAATTATTTTTTCCCAAAGGTAGTTCTCATCACATTGACAAATTTTCAAGTGTTCAAGATGGCATCACTTGTATCTGGGATATTTTGGCTTCATTTTTGTATAGTGGGAGGAAGCAGAGACATGTTGTCCATCTCTATATACTTTTGTTGTGTGTGCCTAGTAGCATTCATTTGGGTCACAGAGGTAAACAGATGGTTAGCATTACCTCTGTGACTGGAATGTAGGCTAATACACATGAAAATGGGCTAGGTCTAGCAGGTCTACCAACTCCTGGCTGTTTAGCGTCTGTTTGGTGCTGTCCAGGTAGTGTACAATTGGTTTTCACAACATTTTCTTCACTGTGCAAGTGACTGAAAAGTTCCTGGAAAACACACCATGAGAGTGAACCCATGCAGCAAAGTAGTGGACGGGACAACTAAACAGCGAGCTTGCACCTGTAGGCTGATGTTGGTCTCCGGAGAGAGGAGACTGGAGGGAAGTTGCAGATAAGACTCGCGGTTGACGAAGTTGACGCTGACGAGTGTTTCGCAGCGCTCGCCCTCGTAGCCGTGGAGGCACTGGCAGCGGGGGTCTGTTCCCATGACCACACATTGTGCCCCGTTGAGACACTCGTGGTTGTCGCAGGGGCTGGTGCGAGGAAGGACCATCGGGGGAGAGAACTCGCAGAATAGTCCGCTGCAACACACAAATATTCACACACATTTAATACAGCAAGTATGCCTGAAACAGTGTTACATTCATACCTTACATACACAGTGTAATGATGAGACATTAATTATGAGTTTCAGCTATGTAACCCTAACCCTTATTAACCTTGAAGGTGCTCTCTATTGTTAGCTAAATTCTGTCTATATATAATGAATTTCTGGAGGCTTAAAACTGGGTTGACATTTATAGTCTCTGTGAGTGTGAACTCTTTTTTTTTCTGCAGAACATACTGCAAGTCACTACGCATTCAGCATGGTGTAAGCAGTGTTTTCTCTGGCAAACACAGCGGCAGACAAAGTCAGCAGTGATGCTGGGATGTGCCTCTCACCTGTATCCCTCTGGACAGACGCAGGTGTATCCGTTGACGGCGTCAATGCACTGACCTCCGTTCTGACACTTATTTTCTTCACAGTCGTCAAAATCCAGCTCACAGTGCTCACCTACGTAGCCTGGAGTGCACTCACACCTGAAATGTGAACACATATGGGAATGAGACAGAAATGCTTGTTGGTGCTGAACTTCAGACTGAGCATCAGTCTTCTCACTGCTCTCTGTTACACATGGACTATCCGCCTGTGGGTGCCTTTGGTTTAACTGCTGAAGTTTAAGGCATTTCAACAGTAGTGGTTCCCTCTGAATGCAGACAATCTGGAGGGTGTAGCAAAACACAGTAATAACACACAAACACACACACAACCCTAAAGTGTGCCAGAATACTGAAAGGAAAGCAGGATCCCAACAATGAAGGTTTCAACATGCCCGTTGAAGAGCACTGCTGCTTCCAGCATCATGTTTTAAGTGTTAATAACTTTATACATTTTAGCAACAGTGCACACAAACACACACACGCACAGACTCGAGCACACACTGAACCCAGTACACTCCCCAGTAGGGAGTAAAACTAAAGCAAGGTTCAGATACAATCTAGACAGGAAATCTTATGAAGGAGCCCAAATGACACTGCCAACACCTCCCCTCCACACACACGTAAACACACACACACACACACACACACACACACACACACACACACACACACGAGGTGCAGGGAAAAAACAGCAACTCATTTATTTCAGTGTGAGAAATGTTAGCACTCAAATCCTGCGGGAGAGAAACAAGAAATCACTGCGAACTCCACCAGTTCTGCATATATGTAGGTGCATTACTGTGTGTGTGTGTGTGTGTGTGTGTCTCGTCCACTCACTTGTATCCCTGAGGGGTCAAAATGCACTTTGAGTCGTGCTGACATGGGTTCAGCTCTGGAGCACAAAAATCCAGTTTCTCTTCACATAGCTCCCCTAGGAACACACACACACACATACACACACACACACAGACACACACGCACACACACACACACACACACACACACACACACGCACACATACACAAATCATTTCTTTCAATACTTTGCATACCATTAACAAAAATAAGAAATAAATCAAGTGAAATTATGGCACAGAACTTGTTATCTTCCAACTCTAACTCACACTCTGCTTGTGCATCTTAGTATGATTGAGTGTCTCTTTGTGTGTTTGCTGTAAAGTGTGTATCAGTACTGCACTGTGTGTGTTGTATGGGTGTGTACTCTGATGATGGATGACTCTCTTGTGGCCAGGACCAACACAGTGGTCTGATAAATGATCTCATCTCTGCGAATGTCATATTCCTGATGATATTCCCGCGTGCATCCCGACATTCCTGAAACTCTGAACTCCAAACAAATCACTGATGAGGCATCAGGGAATAAACCAACACTTGTAACAGCACGGGGTCCACTCTGGGAGTAATTACATAGTAACTGCACTGCCTTGCTTTTCAAGAAACAGTCATATTAGTTTCTTATTTTCAAATGCTCACATACTTACTAATTAAACAGTGCGTGTCTTCTTTGCCCAGTCTATTAGTTTTACAGAGGTTGATAGCATGGCTTTAAATGGCTTTAATAACGAGGTCCCAGCTGCCATTAAGAAGTGCTGAGTTGCATCTAAAAGACTGTGACTGCTTGTTTGTCAATCAGTCGACAAGCTGCAAAGTGCCAGTAGGGGCGGGTGGAAAAAATTACTTTTAGGATCAAATGTTTTATTTGTATTTGCTGTTTTGTTTCTTATTTCCCATCAACATGTCAGTAACTTGTGGAAATAATTTTGCTGCAATTCTGCATGAATGCTGGCCACAAAGACAACAGTCGTCTCAACTTTCATTTGATGTGGTGGGAAATCAAATGGCATTTATTTATACGATAAGGCTGATGATATTCTATATTTTTCTTACTGTAAGCAAATGACAGCAAGTAACAAGAGCCAAAGCCTGACGTGGCTTGTTCCTCTCCTCTGTGCCATAGACCCTCGTCCAAAAATAAGAAAACAACAAAAAACAAACAAACCAAAAAACCATTCCATATACTAAACCGAAGCATTGTAGTTTATTTTGAATTGATTCCACATTGATTTTCTGCTGCCAGATAAAACAGATCCATGGTAGAAAATAGTCCCCACCAAACGCACAGTTTACTTGTGTCTGAGTAAAGTTTGATAAAAACTACAGTTTCTGGCTGTTTGAGGAAATTGCTGAATATTTTTTTTTTAAATATGCATATTTGTGATCTCCCTTTTTTAAGATTTATGTCTTCTGGAGGAACTAACGGGTTGAGTGCCACAGACGGGAGGGGGAAATTGGAAAGTACTGAAACAGGCAAACTTTGTTGTTGGTTTTGGTCTTTTCATGGGAATTTTTGAAAATAACAAAAACTAAGAAGATCACCAGCCTTCGCCTTGAACGTCAAAATGTTTACCTGGAACATCATGACACAGCTGACTTTGACTTTAGTTATGTAGAAACATATATGCATGAAGCAGCAAGCAGAATAACCCCAGATATCTGAGCGGTCTGTTTGAACATCAAGGACATGCACTGCAAACATGGAGCGTGACTGCATACAGTGTGTTAAATCTGTGGTGCTGAATATCACATTTCTGAGGAGCACAGAGAAAGCACAGGAAATGAGGGAAGGAAGGAAAGGATGGAAAGAAGGAGAGAGGGACAGGAGGGACAGAGAGAAGAACAGACTAACCTCTCTCCACCTCATTGGTAGCAGCTGCAACCACAAAAAAAACAAAAAAAAAAAACAACAACAACAGACGACAGATGATAGAAAGCAGAGCGAGACAGGAAAAAAAAGACACAGGACAGCGAGACACAGAGAGACAGAGAGAGAACACCGCCACAAAGGTTAGCAGTCAGAGATGATTAGCACAGTGCAAAAGCAGACAAACAAGTAGCAACAGACCCGTGTTAGATAGAACTAAATATGATTTGTCTGCAGTTCATGATAGCTGGAAGTAAAAGTCCCATTTCTTTTTCCCATTGTTGATGTTACGTGACTCACAGTTGGAGCACTTCTGCGACTTGGATTGGCATGAAACTCATCATGGGTACATAGAAACTTCAAGGAAAGCATTAACTACGACTCCACAAGTGCATTTTGGCACCGGACAACCAATCACGGAGCTGGAAATTATTTTATGTGAGCTGCTAACAGTGGGAGAAAGGTACATATTGAGGTGAAAAACCAACGGCGGCATAACTTCTCAGAAACAGTTGAAATAATTCAAAGTGGTAGCCATAGCATAAACTTATAGGCTGGCTGCATTATCCTGGAGAGGCCTGTGTTTCTGCGTTTGATAATATTGACAGTGTGGTTCAAGGGAAAATACAGGATGGGGAAAAAGGTCACCTGTGTACTCTGGTGAGCACATGCACGTGTAGTTGTTGATTCCATCAACGCACGTGGAGTTGTTCTCACAGTCGTTATCTTCACAGTCATCGATGTTGATCTCACATCCGTCACCTTCAAAGCCCTCTGGACACACACACCTGAGATCAAGCAGAGACACACACAGATACACACACCCATAAGCAGATATCACAGGATAACTCATGTAGGATCACAGAGAACATTGTCAACAGACAACCTCTGAACAACCTCTGGATGACGATGACACACACACACACACACACACACACACGCGCGTGCAGGCACACATTTGTTTCCATCACTTCAGAGGACATTACATTAACTTACATCTTGTCCCCATAAGGAAGGCGAATTCCCAATGTGTAAACAATTTATGTCCCCACAACATGAGAAAAATACATATCCACACACACACGAACACACACACACACGCACCATCCATGCATGCAGCTCATAACAGCAGTGTCAGCGCTATCTACATATTCCCAGTAGAGAGTCATTATTCTGTTAATGTGAGCGTGCCTCAACTCTGTAACTACTACTCAGGTTTATTACTGCATATACAGACAGACAGACAGACACACACACACACACACACACACACACACAGTGGTATATTATGGGTCTAATAAAGAGCTCTTATGCAGCGCACACACTCGGATGGATTAATATCTCATTATATAGTCAACGACGGCTCTTCACAGTGAATATTCCACCCCTCTATGCCGGAGAAGGAAAAGAAAGTGTGCAGAGATGGAAACACAGACATGAAGAGGAAGACGGATATGAAAAAGTAGCAGAAAAGACAGAGAGAGGGTGAGGGAAGAGACAGAAGGAGAGAAGCAGGAGGAGCTGTGCAGGAAGGCAGGTCTAATTGTCTGTGTGGGAGGTTAAAATCTGCTCGGGGCGTGCAGACAGGCGTTAGCTCCCCTCCTGTTAATACTAAACAGCCTAATGAAGAGAGGGATTCTCACAGCAGGGCTGTCCAGCTCGGAGACAGACTGAGGACACAAGTGGTCCCCTGAGCCCTTTACCTCCTCTACACTCATTCCCACCTGTCATTAATGGTGCAGCAGCATCACTGATGGAACTATCTTCTGAGGGCCCACATATCTCATGCTACATCCACTGACATGTTCTCTGCTTTATTGCTATCTAATACCTGTTAACTGATGTCTGGTGTTCACAAATCTCTGTGGTTTTAAACAAGCTCTGTAGGTGTGTGCTCAGATGTTTCTATATGTTTATTTTTAGGTGACCATAAAGGAAGATTCCAGGGCTTTATGACCTGGAACAAAGCTGAGCATGAATGATATTTCCTTCACTCTCTCCTTACTCTACACTGCTTGTGCACGCACACAGACACATTTGCTTTCACATTTGCTGGTACTTGCACAGAGGGGGTTTAAATAACTGGTTTAATCATAGCATTCTTTTAAAGCCACTATGTGTAGAATTAGAAAACTTCTAACTTAACAGCTCCCTAGTCGCAGCATTATAGAAGACACAGTGGCACAGAGTAATTTAGAGAGCTGCCCTCCTGGCAATTAGAATACTAAAGGGGCACTGGGGCAATTTAGCAACACACTTCCATTATGTAGGGGGACTCACAGGAGACAGATATAAGATAAGAAAGGACAGGACCAATGCAACAGGAGATATCTGGACCTTTAGTCCAAAACATGGGTCAAGCTATGAAAAAGGATGGATCCTACAATTCCTATAAAACAGCAAAATAGTATGTTAAGTGTGACTCTTCTTGTCTTGTAAATGAGAATGACTTTTAAACTCCACGCACTCAGTTTGTAATTCAGGCTTTCTGCAGTTTGAATTCTCAAAACCAATCTGAGATAATCTTAAAGACACCATCACACCAAAAGATACAAATACTTTCTAACAGTCTCTCACCAAAAGTTGCTCCCTTCTCCTTCCTTCAGGTGGCAGGTGCCACCGTTCTGGCACGGGTTACTGATACAGGCATGAATGGGCTCCTCACAGTTCTGCCCCTGCATGGAGGCAAGCACACACGTACATTTAGTGCCTTCAAAGAACAGCAGCTCCTTATGATTGCCAAGCATTTGCATCTATTTTCTCAGAGAAAGGACTCGCCTATCCCCATGGCATTTGAACAGGAACAGGACGTGTGCATGTGTTTGTACTGCATATGAGTACAGACAGTGAAAAGGGCCATAGTGACTTGTTCAAACATCCTTCTCTGAACCTCAAACTGCTGTAAAAAGCAGGTGAAAGTTAGACAGAGCACCTGTGAGTTACAGGTATTGAATTAATGACCAAAACTTCTTTGTACCTTTTGGCTTTCCATTTGTGTGTGTGTTTGTGTGTGTGTGTGTGTGTGTGTGTGTACCTTAAATCCATATGGGCAGGTACAGCGGTAGTAGTGCACTGGGTCATTGGAGCAGGTGCCGTCGTTCTTGCAGGGGTTGGACAGGCAGGGCTCACACTTCGCCTGGATATTAATATCTACTGGACCTGTGTGACGTGAACACACACGCACACACGTGCAAAGAAACTTATCTTACACATAGGAGAGCAAGAGGAGCTACGATACATAGGCTGACATACAAATCTGTACATTATCAGGGTCCTGCATAAAGCTCTTGAGGAGTCAACTTTTTGTGCTTTTGAGACATATTGTCAGTTTGTGAGAAAAAATGCTAAGTTGCAGTAACAGAAAAAAGAGAAAAATCACATTACATGTACTAAAATTTAAGGTAAACATTTGGAAACTTGTGTAAAAGATGATTAAAAGTTGTATGAATGTAATGAGCAACAGCTGCAGGTATGTTACGGGGTTATAAATGAGAAAATTAGATTTGCTTTGCAGGGCCTTGACATGTGCAGAGGATTTATTCCCAAATGTCATGACAGAACATCAAGTTCTAACAGTTGGGACACACAATGCTGGTCAGAACATGAGGGCTGAAAGGGAAGACGAGCGGTTCAGTCTGGTCAGGGCTCAAGGGGGGTGGAAAACCAGGCTGGGACTGTCTCAAGGAGGAGAGACTGAGGAGCAAATATTGGGATATTGGGATTGGCTACTTTACCTGGCACCAGAAAACCACAAGGCCCCGGGACTTCTACAGTGCGTCAGTCAGATTAGGTTAAAAATAGGTTTCAGTCATGTGTTCATAGTTAGCGCGATAAAATAAGGTTTAAAGGTTAAGATCAACAGTAGCAGCATTTCGCAGTATGATGACTTACAGCCACAATCATGTTCAATGTTAGAGTTCTTATATGAACTTAAATATTAACGTTTCACTGCTGTCCTGTAGAAACCATGTATCTCAGTATTTGATGGTTTTTAGGTTTTCAGATAAACTGTAAGCTTGTAGTTGAAGACGATTATCTGATTTCTTACTCAAACAAAATCTGATAAAAACTCACTGAAATATTGCAAAATGCACCGTCACAACTGTAAAAGAAGGCTGTTTTTATTTTTTCACATGACGAGCTCACATTTTGGACATACATGGTTTTCAATGGACAACGAAGATTTGTAAATGGCAACTTGTGGTCTCCTCTAGGAGTCCTCATCAAGTGTGTGCACATCTGACGGAAAGTGTACAAAGTGCATTGGTGCACTTAACATAAAAACGTGTTTGTATATATATGTACTATATATCTGCTGGCATGTACAAGTATTCCTGTGCTACAGTACTACAGTGTATGTTTACCTGTGCAGGTGAACTTCTTGGAAGGCGTGGTGAGCAGCAGTTTGTCAGTCATGTCACCGGGCCCGGCACAGCGGGCAATGCCAGGCTCCTTGTAGCCGCTCTTCACCCAGTCTGACAGCCACTGCATGTGGCAGTCACAGTACAGAGGGTTGGCACCCAGAGCCCTGCAAGCCAGAGAGAGAGGAAGGTGAGAACAACACTCAGTTAACAAGATTGTTTCATTTCAGATCAAATGTGCTGGAATATAGAGCCAAAAGATGTGTCACTGTGAGTTGTAGATCACTGTCAAATTAAGTGAGATGATTGAGATCATCTACTTCATGCTGGCAGCAGCATTGGTAGAAACAGCTCTCAGACTGTATAGCCCTTCCTATAAACTGTGTAGCTTCTTGTCACTTTCTGTATTTAAACAAAACATTTTATCTCCCCAGGTTTTTCCTAATGTTCCTCTAAAGTCTGGTGGGTTTTTTTTAAGGTAACTAATGTAGCATTGCATTAATTCAGGCAGAGCATTGAGGCATTGGCTTATTGGCATCAGCTGCTTTATTAAGGCTCCACAATGGCTCATTCATCAGCTACTTGGCTACTATCTGACTACTAACCAATTGTATTCATGCCAACATACAGCTCTGCCTTGTCACTATTACTCTGCTGACAATTCAATGCCAACACCTTTTACCGCTACAGCTCCATCCACCACCCACCACCCCAGCCTCTGCGTTATCTGCTCAGTTTTTGGTATAGTGATTTAACCAAGTTCTACAAAAACAGATCTGATAGAGTGGTGAAAAAGGAAGTTAGAGCCTTCCCCAGGCTTGTGGTTCTGCTGCGGGTAGAGATAATATTAGACTACTGCTCTGCGCTGGGACATAAGTGGAAAAAGCAGCAGCCTGTCACAAGCGCTATCCGTGGTGCTGATCGTAGGGAGCGCCCCGGGGCGGACAGGCGCTCCCTCACTGGCATCCCCACCAGCAGCAAGTCAAGTTATTAGCAACATCTTTCCCTTCCATCCTTCACTTGTGTGCAACCAATATAACCTCTGTGCTCTCTCTAACAGCAACGTGTTCAGTGTCCAGTCAATCATTCACTTCTTAGTTATCTCCTGTGTTACATGCTGCTTGTCTGACGACCGATTAAAGATGTGCTGAATTTCACTGGAGTCCTCAGGTGTGTCTGTTTTCATGCTGTAAAACCTGCTTTAAATCAGTTTAGGAGATTTCCCCCAAAAGGGTTAGGGTTAGGGTTAGGGTTAGGTACATTATTTAGAAAAACTTCAGATCCAGTTTTGCTGCTGTAGCCACAAAGAGTGGATTTCAGAGGAGGAGGAAGATATCTAGAATCCCACCATATATACTGCACCTTCATTTCAATAGTAAATATGTGGCTTTATTGCCAGTTCTATAGAAAAAGGACTGGCCAGTGTTGGATACAGGTGTAAACAGAGGAGAGTAGAAGGAGGAATAGCTATAGATGGGTCTGCTGCTCAGTTTCTTTTGGCAGCCCTGGGCGTTCACTGACAAGCCTCCCTGAATGACATTTTCCTTTTGGACGATGAGAAAAGGGCTCTTTTGTCATGATAATGTGTTTTCCTTATTTTGCAATTCTATGAGGTAAAAAGATGGAGACTTCAGTCCTCGGGAAAGCCACGAACGGCGATGTGAGCGTGCGTGTTTATGTTACTCACAGGTGGGAGAGCGACGACAGGTCTTTGAAGGCTCCCTCTGGTATCAGTGATATGTCGTTACCATGGAGAGACCTTAGAAAGGGCGAGAGATGGAGCGAGAAAGAGAGAAAAGGGCACAGAAATGTTGAAAGCAGTCTGGATGTTAAAAATCTGCATCGCTTCTTCAGCAGTAGCGGCCTGGGTGCAACATTTCCGAGTTTCACACCACCTTGCGTGTGTCAGGACGGATACTCACAACAAACGGAGAGACTTGAGCCCGTCGAACGCCCTCGCTGGTATGCACCGCAGGCGGTTGTAGCTCAGGATTCTTTACACACAGAATAAACATGTTGGCATGGAAACAAACGCAGAAATTTTTTTTTCAAGACATTTTCAAATGCAGCAAGGCAGTCCTGTTTATAAGAACATTCCACCGAGCAAAGCAGTCGAGCAAACAGACACACACAAACACATCCATCCAGTTGGAAGCACACACATACATGATCATATGCAGGTCTTACAAGAACAAACACAAACATCTCGTACCCAAAGAGGGGATTTTTTTGCCCCATTGATCAGATTTTTATGCGCATTTTGATCCTTTGTTGGGGCAGTTTTACACTACAATTATAGTAAGTCTGCAACTGGAAACACGACTTGTTGATATACAGACGATGTGCTGTTTTCCTCACAGTCCCTAAGCAGTCCACCTTCCATTCCTTAACTGTTTCGTTTTTTTTTCTGCATTAGTTATTATCCATTGTTTTATTTTTTGCAGGGGTTTGCATGAGGTTCCCGTGAGTATGGTGGCCTACATGGGACAGTATTCATGTGTAACATCAAAAAACACGTGCAACAGAAGGAACTCCTTAATGATTTCTACTTTCTTTTAGTCACATTCACCAACACACAGATATCTACACACACACACACACACACACACACACACACACACACACACACCCTCACACACACACACACACATTGCAAAGGCACTGATGTAAAGCCAGACTCACAGGGTAAGCAGCTCGGACATGTTACTGAGGCTGTGGTTGGACAACGTGCTGATCTGGTTGTTACTCAAATCACTGAAAAGGAAACAATAACAGATACATAAAACACACACCCAGGCAGCACTGTCAACACATGCATAAACAAATGCACACACACACACGCAGACTATATACAATACATACTCCTCTGTGCTGCACACATGGACTGTGATAGAACACAGAGCTCTGCTAGAATCATTAGTTTCAGTCTTTAAAAGCAGGGAGCACAGGCCAAGTCACAATCCTGATTAAAAGTGTGTTAGACTGTGCAAAAAAAGATTTATGCCTTTGTGATTTGTAAATCAATCTCTGAGTAAGTGCCTGTAGTGTCTGTCTGCTCAGGTCATGTGGGTGAGACTTACATGAGTGTTAAGTGTTTGTAATTGGAGAGCTCCACAGGAACCTGAGTGAAGTGGTTACCATCCAGATACCTGAGAGGCAGACAGACAGAGAGAGAGAGAGAGAGAGAGAGAGAGAGGAGGTTTGGAGACAAAAGACAAGAGTAAAAAGACAAATATAGGAGGTTTGGGAAAGAGAGAAAAAACGAGAAGGCAGAAAATGAAGTTATTTAAGCATGTGGGAAATTCCTCATCTCCAGCAGTGTGAGCAGTCATTACTCCTACAGCCATAATAAACAGTGGATTTTAATATCCCCACAGGCATCCTAATACTGTATAACACACACCCCCCCCCGCCACCCACCCACATACACACACATGCACGACTGACATCCTATCTCCTTCACTGTGTGACAATGCGCTATTAATGCAGTGTATTAATTAAGTCTATGTTAATATTGGAAAAAGCACGTTCCCCACAGGAGAAACAGTGAAATGATAGAAAATAGCACCATGTCTGCTGTCTGATGTTTAATTTAGGGCTATGATTTTGTGATCATCAGGGATTTTGTGCGTGTGTTGAGATGAGTTACTGGAATATAATCCTGTGAGCCTTCAGTCTGTGTACCTGTGTCTCTCTGAGCCTGTGTGCTGTGGTTTTTCACATGTTTTCAACCAAGTGTAGCTTTAGTAACTTAAACTATTGATTAGAATACATAATGTACAAAGTTTGAAGTTTCCTGAGGCTGACAGCTTTCATGCTTTAATGGCAGCAACTCGGTGTAAACTTCAGTCTTATCGTGTATTCAGACCAGGCGTGAGACTTCAGTGCTGCTTTGCAATCCACACTGACTCTGACCTCCATTATAGCTTCACTGTCCTCAGACCCATCCTAAGGCGCTGACAGGACAGCAGGTGGACTACCTGTCTTCACCAGGCTGACTAATATTAGAAATTCAATGGGCAAAATATATTCACCCCTGTCAACACGTCCAAAGTAAAACTGGAAAAAGTCATTTATCAATCATCACAGATGTATTTCAGACGTTCACAACATAACAACAGTGGGAGATTTGTGTGATTCGACTGGCTGCCTCTGGAGACTATGCTTCACTAACATTGGAAGAGATATATAAAAGGAGCAAAAATAAACTAAAGTTACCGCCATGCAGTTGTTTGCCTCTGCTAATCAGTCATGTTGCATTTCCTTCCATGTCTGACCAGACTCATATAATATATGTAGTGAAGACATGACTAGCAGGAAGGAAGGTATTAAGTGTATTTTTTGGTGAAATGGAAGTTATGACTGTACTGACATGTATGATTCTACAGAATAATTTCCAGTGAGTAACATGCTGTCTTCACTTAGAGACTATTTTTACAGAGGAGTACAGAGGACTGACAGAGAGCTTCATCACATGGCGCAACAACAATCACCTGAAGCTCAATATCAACGGAACCAATGTGTTTGTGGTGGACTACAAAGCGTCAGATATACACACACCTTCAACCAGGCTGCACAGAAGATCTTTACAGTCACCAGAGTTTCAATGTGTACACCCAGGATCAGTGTCACCAGTTAATTTGGTCACAATCTCCCCTTCTGTTCGTGAGTTACAGTGTGGAATAACGGCCAGAAAAGTGTTTTTTGCAAAACGTTACGATGTGAAGATGAAGCTAACCTTTGACCTTTTGGATACAAAATATCATCACATCATCATTTTATCTGATCAGACATTTGTATGAAATTTTGTCAGAACTTGTGTATGACTTCTTGATTTAAATGAGAAATGTCTTGAGCTACATAAGCCATTTAAAAGCCAATCTGAAAAAGCTGAAAACAGACTGTTTTGATCAAATCATGTTTTGGAGATACGTGGTTTTCTCATGACAATGACAAAAATGTCTCTGAAGGCTCAGTAAGGCAGCCATGTGAAATCATTAAACCGGTTAGCTCCTAAATGATGTGTTGGTCTCTAACTCACAGTTCAGTGGTCTCTTTGGGGAGGCCTTTGGGCAGCGTGGTGAGACCCTTGTTGCTGCAGCGCACCACAGTGTCCAGACAGGAACACTCAGCTGGACACCTCAGCACTGGGGAGCAGCTGTTCTCATCGTTACCTGATGGAGACGGATGGAAGCCTGTAAGGGCTGCATATGTTGCAGAGCGTCAAGTGTAAAGTGTAAATCTGCCCCGTCTCACCATCTTCGCAAGCAAAGTCCTGGACCGCCACATCCTGGATGGGGATCTCCTTCAAGAAATAAGGACTCTGGCAGCGAGGGTTGCCAGTGACGATCCGCTTCCTTCTCAGCCAATCACCGAGCCAAGCCAGGTGGCAGTTACAGTTGAAGGGATTGGCCAGAAGGTTGCTGGAGAAAAACAAGAGGAGTTTTCGAGTGTGTTCTTTGTCCATTTGAATTTGCATTTGTGCGTGTCCGAGTGTGTGTACTCACAGCGTGGACAGGGAGTGCAGCGTGTCGAAGGCTCCGGGGTTCATGGAGGTGATCTGGTTGTCGTAGAGTGACAGGAGACGCACGGAGCTCAACCCCACGAAGCTGCTGTTGCTCACACAGCTGATCCGGTTACTCCTCAGCATGCTGCTCTCACACACACAGGCACAAATGATTAAATGTACTGTTTTTTACAAGAGGAAAAGCTGATATATTTATGATAATATAAACCTGCAAATTATGCATTCTCACAAATTTTAATTTGTATGCACACTGTCGCAGTATATGAGAGTATGCATACTTGATATGATAATTTGCTTGCATATGCATTTAGGTAACAGTGTGTGTGTTTGTGTGAGTGTGTGTGTGTGTGTGCACCCACAGTGTGCGGAGGCCACCCAGTCCCTTCAGCATGCGGTGGTGTATGTTCTCCAGTCTGTTGGAGGTCAGAATCAGCTCATTGACCCCTGAGGCTCCTTCAAATGTCCCCTCCTCTATGTCAGTGATACGGTTATTACTCAGGTTACTGCAGGCAGGGGAAGCAGGAGGGAGAAAGGTGAGAGAGCGGTAAGAATGAAAGGAGATAAAACAAGAGGGAGAGAATGAGGAGCAGAAGGACAAGGTGAGGTATGCAGTCAGAAGTACACATGGTTCATTTCAATGTCTGTGTACATTCATAGTTTTCTCTGTGCGACCTCAGTATGACTTCCTCACAACCACATGTGACGCTTTGTTCCCGTCACGTTTACAACACGTCTGACTCACATCTTCCTCAGCTGAGGCAACTTTTTGAAGATGCCCGTCGCCTCCAGCACAGTGAATTCATTGTTGTTCAGACGCCTAGGAACAGAGAGGAGACGTGGTGGTCAGAGACAAAGAGAGAACACCAGAAGAGACAGTTCTAGAGGAGGAGAAGGAGGAGATCAAGGCTTAAGCGGGGTGGTCCACACCACACGCAGATAAACTTTGTAGTAGACAAATACAACGTGACTCACAGTTCAGCGGTGTACTGGGGGATGTGATCTGGTATTTTGGTGAGTTTCTGGTTGGAGCAGTCGACTGTGGTGCCCTCGCAACGGCACTTCTCGGGGCAGGCCAAGTCTGCGAAGCAGTCCCCTCCAAGCTTACTGCGGTAATCCTCGGTACCTGGTCACAATCACAAGCAGGACGTCACCGAACGCCCTCATTGCGTAAGAGTCAAACCCCAGTGTTTAGCGGTACCAGCTCCAACAAAAATACAGCGGATGGCCAAAGTGAAGGTCGTGATCCAATAGAAGAATTCTGAGATAATGCGGAGGGGCTGTGCCGCTTTCGTTTGGAGCGGGGATTGTCAAAATGAAGCAAACATGTTTCTAAAACCATCTCTGATTATGACCGTACGCAGCATTCCCCATGAGCATTACTTCAAAATGCTTCGCGTGCATCACGGCCTAAAAGGAGCCAAGTTCACAAGACACACAAACTGTGGAGATCCAGACGCAGGCACGCACACATCCACACCGAACAAACATTTTGTCGTTTTTCAGTCCTGTCAGACTACAAAGCGGCTGTTAGTGTTAGAAACCACAGCACAAACAAAACAGCATCAAAAATTAGATCACAGCAGAAAAATGCTTACGCACACACAGGCGGTCATCTATCATACTGTGCTCACACGCACACACACACGCACAGAGGTTGCGGGGGGGTGACAGGAGATTGCTGTCTCTTGTGTCTTGGCCATGCTGTAGGGTTTTGCAGGGCCGTTCCATGGTGCTTGACAGAACCATGTTCCACTATAGGAACCTGGCAGCCACATGGTTAGATCAAGCACAAAGGAACAACCTGCTGACTGACTGCTCCTCCGCTGGAACACAGGGGTGGGAAGGACAGAGGGAGAGGAGGAGGAGCAGGAGGAGGAGGAGGAGAAGAGTAGGAAATGGAGACGAGTAGGATAACAAGGTACGCGGGGAGAGGAGAGGATAAGAGGTAGAGGAGATGAAAGGAATGGAGAGGAGTGATAAGGAGAGGAGAACAGAGGAGCAGAAATGAGAGGAGACCATGGAGGAAAGGGCAAATAGGAGAGGATGAGAAGGAGATGAGATGAGATGAGTGGATAGTAGAGCAGTGGGAGAGGATTAGGAGAGTAGAGGAGTAGGAGAGGAGAGGATAAGAAGGGGATGAAATAAATAGGAGAGAGGAGGACAGGGGGAGAGGAGGAGGAGTGGCACGGGTAAGAAGGAGAGGATAAGAAGCAAAGGAGGAGAGTAAGAGATGGGGGCTGAGGAGGAGAAGGTGAAGCAGCAAAGACAAGAAGGAGAGGAGAGGATGCAGAGGACAGGAGGGGAGGAGGAGCGGAGGGGAGTTGAGAGGAGGTAAGGTAAAGACAAGGATAAGAAGAGGAGGAGTTTAAGGAGGAAAGATAGAAAGATGAGGACTGAAAAGGAGGAGAAAGAAAAACTGTATCACTTGGAATGAAGACAGGAGGGAGACCAATAATACGGAGGAGGAGAATAAGAGGAGAAGAAGAGGAAGAAGAGATCAGACAGGTTGGAAAGTATAGTAAAGGAAAAGCAGGGGAAGAGAAGGAGAGACTGAAACATCTAAAGACATAAATTTGTGGACAAGAGCAGGACCAGAGCAGCTGTTACAGACAGTGGGAGGAGAGTTACAGCAGCACTGAAGGCAAGAGAAGCCCTGACTTCTAGGAACACACATACACACGTATACCAACAAACATGGGCGCACGAGCACACACACACACACACACACGCATGAGGAGAAAACATATACATGAACCTCTGTGTGATAAAATGAAAATCCTATAAATCTTCTTATTGTTGTTCTTTGTAAACAGACAAGAGGAGTCACAGAAGGGGTCACTGTGGTAGAGGTCAAAGGTCAGAGGCCGGTTCAAGGGGCGAGAGGTGAGGGATTCGGAGTTGACGCAAGAACCGTGTGTATCTGTTGTGTGTGTGTGTGTTACTTACAGCCGGTATGGTGTACTCCTGAGTGTGTGAGAGAGGCAGTAGGAGAAAGCAGAAGGGATTTCACTCGTTTATTTGAACAGGAGGGAAAAAGCTGATGAAAAACGGAAAAAAAATGCTGCAATTTTCTCGCGTTCAGCCCCCAGGCAGTGATTCATTTAAAGGGGTAATGACTCGTGAATAGTGAGAACCGTGCTGGCATAACATGACATTTGGTGGGTGCTTTCATCCAACACACATTCCGGCCTCGTTGACTTGAAGCACGACTGATTCAGACTCGTTTTTAGGGGGCATCGCAAGATCAAGAACACATAACCAGATTAAAGCGCCAGTGCCAATGAGCAGTACAGTTTTTGAGCGAGTTCACTCACATGCACACATACATTCATTTTGTTTTGTGTATTCTTTGACATCAATCACTTGCAGCAGGTCTAATCTTCACAAGACTAAAGCCAGAAATGGTTGGAGGGATAACGCCGGAATTAAAGCGCCCAGAATTCACACTCACAAGTTTTGGTTCAAACAGAAATATGAGACAGCATCGAAAATAATCCACTGTGAAATAGGGGACATGATGCAAATTAAAGTAGAGAATTTAAGATGTATTGATCTAAGGCGCAATACCAAGGTTGTAGCACAGAATAAAAGATGTTTATTCAACTTTTCAACCGCAAATGTTCTTAAATTATTCAGTTTTGCCCTGTATGTGGTATCTGGGCTTTGAAACCCCTGTCCCCCGGTGAGTTAATGACTGCAGTGGGCACACACACACACACACACACACACACACACACACACACACACACACACACATGCTCGCTCTCATCCAACACACACCATGCCTCCTCTGTGTGCTGCTGTGGTAATGACCGCCTTTAGCCCTGCTACTGATCTCATATGCATGTCTGATTTACATATTTCCCAGCGCCCCTCTGAGCATGGTAACTGTGTGACCTTTTGATGTTCTGCAGTGGGCGAAACAGACACAGATGCTCGCGGACACACGCTCATACATTAGCTATCATTAGATGTGCTAAGAAGCAAGAAGGACTAGCATTAAATATAGTCTCTGTGATCGCTGTACCAATATACTTTGATTTAGTCTCACATGCAGTGCCCAGCCGACAGCCGCCTGAGCTTATTAATCCAGTTGTTTTTCTCCCTCCATCGTCAACGTTACGGCTACCATTGAAAACCCAGTGCAAGGACAAGAGTGTCATTATCTGGTGCCCGGTTGGACGTGATGCGTTATGATGTAAGTTAGATCATTAAAAGGAAATTTCTTGGCATTCAAAAGGTGTCAGTCAAGGCAAGTCACTCAAAGTCTCGAGTGTGTGAGTGTGCAGCATCCGCCGTGATGGACCAAACGGTGCATTACACAAACACACGCGCTGTCAAACACACACATGCACACACATATGTTTACAATACCTGGGATGAAATACTGTTCTCTAGCTAATGGAGAGACAGAGACAGAGAGAGTGAGAGTGAAAAACAACAAAAGGCCTAAAAGAAGGTACTCACTGGTTGTGTGTGTGTGTGTGTGTGTGTGTGTGTGTGTGTGTGTGTGTGTGTGTGTGTGTTTGGTCAAATGAGAGAGAAGCTAGAAAAAGCTGAAAACGGGGTGTTGAGAGGCTGAGGGAAAATCCCAGCAGGAAGACACAGAATGAGAACACGGGACAGTGGACAGTATGTCAGTTTGGGTATTATGTGCAGCAGTTTGCCCATGTGTGAATGATCAGGAGCAGAAATAATCCGTTTACAGTGCAGCGTGTTTATACCTGAGCAGCGGAACTTCTTGCTCTTGATTTGTCCGATTCGTTTGTTGGCGAGTCGTCGGGGGCTGGTGCAGCGGGCACCGCTCGTCTCGATGGGATTGTCCTGCAGGTAGTCTGCCAGCCACTTCAGATGGCAGTCGCAGATAAACGGGTTTTGGGCTAAGTGACTAATACACCCACACACGCATCACACACAGACATGGACACACAGAGCACACAAAAACACACAAGTCAGCTGTCAGAACAGCACATCGTCGTGAGCATGTTGAGCGTGGACATGGCCACAGAACATGTTGTGATTGGATGGCAGATGTGTAATAAAATCATGTGTCATCTCATTTACTTTGGGAACTGCTGTTATATTGAATAAGTTTGGACTCATTCACAAGACTTCCTATAGAAAAAACTGCAGTATTGTCAATCTTTTTAACCTCTTTAAAACATATTTCACACTAATGATAAATAAGAACAATTGAAACCTTTAAAAAATGCATCTTTTCTATCTATAAAACTCTTTTTATAGACCTTTTTTACATTATTTGTCCTTTCCACTTATACATATGTCTATGTACACTAGAATTGATCATCCATAAACCATAGCAACAATATGTAGGCTTTTCATTCTGTTACCAGACCTCTGACAGGTGAATACGACCTATGGTGGGACAGGAAGCTTAGTCTATACTTCCTGTGGATAAATGTGTGTGGAGGAGGAAATTATCGTTGTACACGGAGAGTCCAAGATCCCACTCATGGATGTCCCTTGTCTCCAGTATGACACATACAAACAAAAACAAAGTGCTAAATGGTTGAAAAATGTCTGCAAACAAGCAAGCTTGCTAGTTTGCGAGCACTGGTACGGCCACAACGATGAGTGAGCGAGCAGCTACGAAGGCATTGATGCACAGTTGTTCGTTTCCATTAAGTCTGTTACACCACTACTGCTACTACAACCCAGCACTGAGTACAAATATGATCATTTGCTCTCAGATTGGCTGATACATATACAGTAAAAGCTCTGGAAAACATATCAGCCATGTTCTTTACCACCACCATCCATTATTCTTTTAAACTAAGTGATCATGCTTAAGTGTGAGTGCTGTGTGTTTAGAGAAACCCATGTTCAGACAGCTTTGTAGGAGCAGAATTATGACCCATTTGTCTGCCAGAATTCTTGATCTTAGGACATAAATTGACAGTGTTCGTCAGTCGAACATCAAACTGATTTATGTTAGATGAAGACAGGGCCCTTAAAGGGCAAGATGTCACTTATTGAGGGAAAAGTCCTCCCTGGAATACTTGAACACTGTTATAAATCAGCTTGTGATGTGCTATGCAGAGCAATATCGACCCAGGGGAGCATACTAAGAGCCAGAACAAGATGTTTTTCAGTCAGACCAAAGTCTATTGAGGCTCTTGAAAGTGGTTAAATTAGTATAAAGTATGTAGACCTACCGCTCCTGTGATCGATCACTCTGTGTGCAATTTGAAACATCAGTGAAAAATGGTGCATTTTAAAAGAAGTAGATACTATAATTTTCTGACAGCAAAATCTGTTTACTGCTGAGTTTAACAAGTGAAAACAAGAAACGAAATGCCCCCAAAACATCCAAGATGCATAAACAATGGATGTTTTTATTACAATATTCAAGACTTTTTCTTTTGACTGAAGTTTTTTATACTGCGCTGTTCTGAAAATAACATTGATTTTTGTTGTTTATTTCCACAGTCGTTGAGTTATGATGATTGCTCTAAGTTTCACAACTTCTTCTTCACTGTGTGTACACCGAGCTGTGTGTGTGCGTGCGTACGTACAGTGTTTGTATGGCTCTCAGCGATGAGAAGGTCCCCTTGGCGATGGTTTGGAGCTTGTTGTCGTATAGTGAGAGCAGATTGAGGTTGTGGAGGTCCTGAAATGCGTCTACGCGGAGACACGCTATCTTATTAGCATTCAGTAACCTGGAATAAAGAAGCGGCAGAGTGAAGGAGGGAGAGAGAGACGGGGGATGAAGGCTTATCCTGCTATCATTCTTCAATGAGTGTTTCAAATGTTACAGGTCAGTGATGATGGCTTTCAATCATGATGTCTCCACTCTGATGACAATATTTTAGGTAAGCACTTTTCAGCAGAATATCAATGAGATGCGGATGTGAGCTCTTAGCTGCTACAACTGCTACTGTGTGTGTGTGTGTGTGCATGCGTGCGTGTGTGCATGCGTGTGTGTGTGTGTTTGTGTGTGTGTGTGTGTGTGTGTGTGTGTGTATACTCACAACAGCTGCAGAGAAAACAATCCCTCAAACAGTCCTTTGGAGATCTCAGTGATCTTGTTCCCATATAGCACCCTGTGGAGCACAAACACTCCATTATAGCTTGAATAAAACCACACATATTATCCATTAATACTGTTAATATTAACACAGTCAGACTATAAAAAGAGCCCAATTCTCACTATTCTCACTACCTTCTGCTCTACTGGCACCTGTTTCTGTTGGAATAATTACCCTTTCAAACATAAAATTAATAGTTCGTTAGTATTCAGAAAAGAGCAGCTCTCATTAATCCATGACAGCGTGCCAGTGAATGCCAAGTTCATGTCAAATTGTAAAAAAAAACCCTAATTACAAGCAGCCAGTGGGAAAAATTATTTTAATAATGAGTCAAAGGTGTGGTGACTGTCTGACAGCAAAAAATGGCTTCAAATCCTCCATCTCTAGTAGTTTTATCTAATTAAATCTGATATTTACACATATATTTACATATTTACAGATATATACTGGTTTCACCAATATGCATATACTCCAAATATGTAACACAATAAAACAAATATAGGCTATTTTTTTGGTGTGACTACAACCCAAATTATGGCTGCAGCTATCTTGGAATAAGGTTTAACGCTCACAAGTTAGATTAACAGGAGGTTTTACAGTTTTTTTTGTGAATAAAACAGGGGTGGGAATTTGGCTTTACAGATGAGATCGCTGAAACATCCAGAGAAAAATGTCAAGACCTGAAATGATAAGACCTTAATCAAAACAATACCACCCTCCATTTTTCTTCCAAGGCTTCCAAGTTAAAACAGCATCTCTGTGACTTTGTGCCAACGCTTGGCTGTATGTCAGCACTACGGACATTTAGTAGAACTAGTTATGAACACTTTTCATCTAAATGTCACAATAAAAACAAGGCTACATAAATCTGGCTCACACTGTGAGTAATGTACTCTGTTATCGGAGAAAAGCTTTTTTTAAACACATCAGATTACATACACAAACAGGTCAAGGCTGAGGCTGCCACTGCCTAGCCCAACAAATACCTTAGACGCACACACACACACACCCACCCACCCACACACACACACACACACACAGAGTTATCAGTCATCTTTACGCTCCACGCTGAGTTGAGTTGTGTATGTAGGCAGTCTAAAGACATGTGTTTTAGATTGGCTTTCATTTCATTGTGCTGAGTGGCTGTCCCTGAGAGACCTGAGGTTGGGAAACACATGATGCCGGGAGTGGACGCTTCATTTATGTCTCACACACACATATTAGCACGTACTGTTCTGCACGCCCACACACACAGACATACACGGGAACAGACATACACACACACATGCACAAAATCGATGGCTCATTTACATCCTCTCTTACCAAACCCTGACACACAACGAACACACAGTGCAGTTTGATGTGAAAGCCATGGGCCTACTGTATGTGGTGTGTCAGCATGAACGTGTGTGTCCCATTCTCTCTGTGGTGAATGTGTAATGAGGTGGCAGAAGCCTCCATTCAGCAATTCAGCATTTATGAATTATTGACTTTGGAGAGACGAGACCTTAATATAACTCCTTCATGAAATAACTCGACATCCCTCACTCCCTCCCCTGCTCCTCTCTCAGTCTTTCTTCCCAAAGCTTCACACGCAAAGCAGATGGTCCGACCTGAGATTCAGGCCGCAGAGGAAGCCAGCAGCACGGCCGGTCTTGTCAAAAGTGCATCATGTTCTTGCTTTGTGTTGGACTGCTTTGGTGTTTGACACATGCGCACGTTTTTTAAATTATACTGCAAATGTGACCATGAACAAATTTTTTCTGAATTTGACTGTCAGATTTGGCCCTTATGTCTAACTATTATAATATAAGAAGTTCAACAGGGAAGAAACATGAGCAGTCAGATGATAAAACAAGTTTTAAACAAACCCACAGGTCAGCCAAACCAAACAGAAAGGAAGGTGAAATTATTACAATAAAAATTGACTGTTTTTGCAACAACAGCAACTTTTTAGTTGTCTTTCTTTTAATTAAACCCTTGAAAAGAAGTTACATGGGCTTCCCCACACTGGATCTGTCAGTCCTGAATGGGACTGTTTCACGCATAACATAACATAATGATGCATTAAGCTTACAATATGCTAATTCTCAGCCATGGAAGTAATGCTATGTTACAACTATAGCTAAATAGTAATCCAGGGATGCTAAAGTTTCAAGTTTATGTTGGAGGAGGCTGGCACAGGTGATAAAAAAAAAATCTTTAACTGCAGCCTATAGAGTCCCACGCCTGCAGTTTTAGCAAGTGGAGAAATCCAAAGCTTGATGGGCCTTAGGTGCCTCGTTACAGATGCTAAGCTATATCTGCACCATTGTTGTTTGGTGGACGGGTTCAGTGAACAGTCAGTTATTCCCCAAATGTTCCGACTGTATATATCCATCACAATACACAGACCGGCTTCCTGGTTCAACTTGTACCTGGCATAAGTGCTGCAGTTTTCCCGTGCGATGAGGAATGATGATGAGGGATCATTTCATGCTCGCCTTTGTTTGTTTCCTTCAGCTGAAGTTGTTTAAATAATCTGGTTAAACGGTCGGCCTGTCTGATTGTCTGACAGCTTGTGTTTCTTGCCCTTCTTGCTCACTTGGTTTAAGTGATGTTATTGTGTTCCCAGGTTTCATAAATTAACTTGATGAGCACAGTGTTAACATAACAGATAGAAGCGACGGCTAAAACTGCAAACACAAATCAAGTTATGATAAACAACAGCGTTTAAGGTGGGTTGAACGGATCTTGGAACAGTGAGATGTTAAATATTCCTGGTGAGATTCAAAGGGCTGAATGTTTTGTGAAATACAAACACAGCACGCAGTACTCACAGAGAGTTGAGGGAGCGCAGACCTTGGAAGGCGTCTGAGGCTAACTCTGATATCTGGTTGTTACTCAAGTCTCTGCAGGGCCGAAGGGAACAAGACACAGAGAGGCACAGAGACAACCGGAGACAGAGTCAGTATGAAAAGTGAAACGCAGCACAAACAAGACAGTAACACAAAGTTTTTGTAGGTGCCTGACAGGGCGCACAATAAATGTATCTCCTCATCTACTCACATCCTGCGCAGCTTCTTATAAGGAGAAAAGGCCCCAGCTGGAATCACCTTGATGGCGTTCTGCTCCAGTCGTCTGGAACCAAACATACACACAGACCATTGAGGAGCGACATTAACATTCCCCTATCACAGAGCTATCTCTGCTGTATCCTTGACTGCTGCTCACTCCCAGGGGCTCTGGCTAGGGGGAACATTTCAAGATAAGGCGCTTTGATGGCCTTTGCCAAAGTCTGTCACATCTCTCTGATCTTTCGCCCTCTTTAACATGTGTACAGTCGGACGTACACACAAACACACAAGCAAACACACTCTTAACTGTCTGGGCAGTGTTCCATTAAGTGCCATTCTGACTCTGCGTCAGTCAGGCCCAAACAAACCAAGCCAGGCCAGGAGAGAAAGGGGGTGGGTAGAGGCAAACAAAAGAGACCCAAACAACCGTTCTCTAAATATTTCACATGTTTAGTCAGCGTGACAAGAAAGGCGGTGGAACATGAGCTGCAAACCAACCATTCCATTGTGAAACGTTTCCCTAAAATGAGTTTGTTTTTCATTTGCTGTTCTCTTCTGTTCAGACTTTTCCTCAGTCCAAGTGAAGTCTCAAAGTCTTGTCAAACAACATCTCAAGTCAAGTCTCAAGTGACCCGTCACTAGTTAGAGTCAAGCCTAAAATCAAGAAAATGTAAAGTCCTGACAAAGCACGTCTGAAACTTCGATCGAAACAAGTCAAGTCCCAAGTCCTGTTAAAGCAGGTTTCACGTCAAGTCTCAAATCAGTCTAGGCAAATCCAACTCAAGACTCAAGCAATTAAGAAATGCCCAAGTCTAGTCTAAAATCAACAGATACCGTATAAATGCAAAACAAGTGTGAGGACAAGACTAAGCAGGTCTCATATCAATCAAGAGAAGAGCAAGTCATATTCCAAGCCTTACGTCTGAAGTCAGACCTCAAATCAGTCGAGACAAGTTCAAGTCAAGTCAGCGGGTTGTCATGGTGGTTTGAAACAAATGTCTCTGAGTGCTTACCATTAAATTGGCTCAGCATTTAAACATTTTCCATTCAAAGCTGTGTTCTTTTTTTTTTGACGCTAATTCCTTTTGATGGTTAGACCTCATAATTCAATATTCAAGATGCTGGCTATGCAAAGCCTGCATCTTGAGCTGTTATTATTTTTTTTTCAAGGATTTTACCACGACATAGCTTGAGATTTTAATGTTTTTGCTCTCAAGTCAATGCTTAAGAGTTGCGTCTCATGTCTAGACTTAAGTCTTCCTCTTTTTTTGATGCTCCCCCTTTGATAGAGATATGATCTGTCTTGTCCTTCAGCTTAATCTTTCAATTCTTCCTCCCTCACTCCTTCATTATTTTCTTAAGCAGGGAATAGCTGCATGACCAGGCTTTCTCATTTCACAGATGTGTGGTTTTATTCCACTGCACAGAGAGAAAGAGAAGTAGTGAAACAGAAAGGTGGCAGGAGACAAAGACGGAAAATGGAGAGAAGCACAGCGAAAGAGCGAGAGAAATATCACTGCACTGAGCGCAGATGCAGGAGTTTGTGCGTGCATGTAGCCTTTAGGCATGCAGAGTACAGCAGGTGTGTGTGCTTGTTCTTATATATGTGTGGCTTACATCTCAGTAATGGTTTCAGGCAGGTTGGTGGGTATTTCTGTCAGTCCCTTCCCTCTGCAGTCCACGATGTTGTTACTGCAGGTGCAGGACTCTGGGCACTGTAACACACTGCAGGAGGAAGATGATGACGACTGGTGACCTACACAGGGACAGAGGGCCAACATTATCCATCGATATTAGTTGTGCTTGGTATGAATCCCAAAGGTGAGGGATATTGAAGAGAGCAGAATTCAGTGAAGAAAATCAAAGTGTGAAGGCAACAAAGGGTGCAGGTGAGAGAGAGATACTGCCCCTTAATATGACAGTGACCTTGTGTATCTACAGTATTACTCTTAATCTCCTCCTCTGCAGAAAATCTGATCACTACATATTCCAGCACGTGGGGTGAAAGCCAAGCCATGCAATGGAAGATGAATACTTGCCTTCGTCCCCGTCTTGAAAAGCATGAGCAAAAGACAGTAAGAAAAGGCAAACGAGACAAAGATGGGTTTGCCACTGTGGAACAGCAAGCGGATGTCAGTCACGTAATGGAGAAAGAAGCAAATACGTCAACTCAACCTACCTGTGCAGACAAACTCCTTCTTCTGCACCTCAGCCACGTTGTGCCCCCTCAAGTGCGGCGGGGCCATGCATTGCGTGTAGAGACCCAGACGGGGGCGCTGTCGCAGCCACTCAGACAGCCAGGCCACGTGGCAGTCACACTGCAGGTTGTTGGAGTGCAGGCGACTGGGGGCGGAAGGAGGGAGAAGAGGGGATGGGGAATATGTGGTTATTACAGGGAAGGGGGCGTAGACAAGTGGGGAGAACAGGTCGGTGGGGGGAGGAGAAATAATAGATTTGAGGATGGGGAGACAGGGTGAACGAGGGAGAGATCGATCAATCAATTGTACAAACGGGCAGGATGAGAGAAACGCTTCTCCTCTGGGCGGGAATGTGTACCAAATACTCGTCGGTGCCACTTACAAGGTCCTGAGCTTCGGCATGTGGTTGAAACTGGCCACAGACAGTCTGCTGATGTTGTTGTTGTTGAGGGTGCTGAGGAGAGAAAAGAGCAGAAAACACAACGCTGTATAGATTCACTGGACTCTTCCGCAGTCACAAGGTTGTTGTACACAGACACAGAGAAGTGCCTCAGTCAGCAAAGTAGGGTATGGAAATGGACTCTGCTGAGTGTCATTTAATCAGTGTCATTTTTAACTCCGCTGAGACGTAAATCCTGACAAATAAACCATCTTTCAATTAAGTCATGACTAAGATCTACCACTTCCCCCTAAAGACTCTACTAACTAACCACAGCTCTCTGATCCAGAGTTTCACTTGATTGAAACTGCTTTCTGTGTTCCTTGCTTTGTTCAGACTGAAGGTTAGACATCCAATATTTCAGATCTTGGCAGAAATGACGCTAAAAACAGTGTTTTGTAAGCTAACAAAATGATCATCCCAGCAAAAAAAAATGTAATGACCCTTGTAATCTAAGAAATAATGGCATTAAACAGACTGTAAATGATCTTAAAATAGCAGGTTCAACAAACCAAAAATGTGCTTTCAGTGACATCGTGCAAGGAAAATCACAAATTGAGGTGAATTTATTGGTTCATAACTCAAATTACTCCTTGTGCATCTATTTACGGACTCAGGAGCTTATTCATTTTAGCTTGACTTAAATGGTTGCTCCTCATTTACAATACTTATCGACTCTGAAGTCAAAGCATTGTGGCTTTGCCTCACAATACGATGAAAATGAATATCTGTCACTGAGGACATCAACAAGCTTCTCAGGCTGACTTTAGGGCAGACAAGGGGTCTGTACAGTGGCATGAATGATGCGGTGATCAGCTAAATTAATCAGAACATAGTGACTATATATGAAACTGTCGTTTTTCAGGGGCGGCACAGGCAATGCAGTCTTTTAAAGGTCAATGAGGATATTAGCTGTTTCATGTCCCACTGCTGTTAGCGTTCATCATTCACCAAAGCTCTGCTGTTGTTAGCAGGGTGACTGAATAAACAAGTACTCACAGCACTTCCAGGTCACGTAATGCTCGGAAAGCTCCATCCTCAATACAGCTGATGTGGTTGTAGTCCAACTGGCTGCACACACACACACACAAAGAAAGACAAAAGGAAGCTGTTGTAAGATGTAATACTGTCTTTCGATATATCTTCAGGTGAAATTCAAGCCAGACAGACAGCTACAGAAGAAGATGCATCAACTCCCCCCGGCCAACACATCAACAACCTCTCTCTGCCTCCCCTCGCACTCACTCACTTTCTCTTTTGCTTTAGTTCTGTCTCCTGAGCTCATTGTTCTTTGGAGATGTATTTCTGAATGTCTTTATCTCTGTATCCATTCCTGCTTCCTGCTCTCTTCTATCTGACATCTAATTTGTATGCGCTGCTCTTTACCTCTTTTCTCTCTCTTTCTCTCTCTCTCTCTCTCTCTCCTTTTCTCAGAACCGTTTTGCTGAAACAATTTAATTAAGACATAAGGACAGTAAATCATGTGCTGTCACCCGCATGCTAATGCACACACACACACTGGAACACACACACTGCTGTGTCCTTTTACAATAATTGCAAAGAATTTAAAAAAAATATGTGATGTGGTAACAAAAAAAAAAAAAAAACAGGATGCAGCAAAATAGTCTAGAATTACTGTTGGGCAATTAGTTTACCTGCAAAATGACCTACAATTATCCTCAATCATCATTACATGACCAAGGCAAAACAAAGAGAGAAAACAACAGAAATGCCACATGACGTGGCATCCGTAGCACACACACAAAACACACACATAGCTGCTAATGAGCAGTGGTGCCGGTCAATACAGCAAGCAGGAGGCACATGACATTTAACACAATGAAATATTGATGCACAGGCACATGGGGGTTGTGCACATTTGCAACACACTGACAAGCAAGTGACACATGTGCATGCATATATGCACAAATGCACACACACACACGCACACCACACTCACACACACGGAGAGCACTGCAAGAAGTGCCACTTACAGGTTCTTGATCTCCACAGCTCCCCTGAAGGCTTTCCTTGGGACTCCCTGAATCTGGTTCTCGCTGAGATCACTGGACATGAGAGAGAAAGAGAGAGATGTAGAGAAGAATGGAGAAAGAGAAATAAGGTGGCACAGAGTTAAACCAAGCTGTCAGAGAGCCACTTGCTTTGCAGCACAAGTACTTGATGTAATCACTAAAATGCAGCAGGGGGAACTTCAGAGCCAGACAGATCATCTGCAAAATTGAGTTCCTTGCACACAGAGCAATCCTTCGCCAAATACAATCAGCTGTCTCTATTCATCTCTCAGTGACACAAAAAACGCTTCCTCTGACAAGCATCCACGTATCCAGAGCCAAACGCAATTCAATTGTCTGCTTTGAACATCCATCCAACTCAGGTACGAGAGGCTAGAAATGCTTAAGGAGCCTGTAGGGGGAGCTAGTGATCTCCACTTCCTTCACCGCGTTCTGTTCCTCCTCTCATCTCTCCCACTCATCTCTCCTTCGCCCCCACCAACCCCCCCCCTCTGCTTTTAAGGAGTGAGTGGTGTGTGCATGCGTGTGAGGATGAGCGCTGGGGTTTGCACAGATTTAATTTTCAGCCACTTTCACTAAGCTGCAGCTTGAAAAAAACAAAAACAAAAAGAAACACTAAATTTACCGCAGTCGTATGTGTTCATGTTCTTCTTCTCTCACAAAAATACACTCAAACACACGAACAGGTGTCTCACATTAAACTAAATCTACCGCTTGCAGCTGAATGAAAGACATGCCATCTCTGGTTGGTACAGCGATTTGATTTAGTGAAAGACACACTCACTCAGGTGCTGAGGGATGGCACACAAATAGTTACATGAAATGAGGTGCTAAGCTCGTACTCAGACGCGTGAACATAAATAAAATAAGTAGAGGTAAGACTTCAGTTGTCTGGAAGATGCAGATGTATTATGGGATGTTAAATGCAAGTACTAAAAAAAAAAATAAGGCATCATCAAGGACACATCTCAACATCACTGGAAACAGGACATTTATTTTAATGGTATTCCTGATTGAGACTGTTTGTGTGTGTGTGTGTGTGTGTGTATGCACGCGCGTGTCGTCCGCCGTTCCAGACAGACTACTTGACCTTTCACCATTGACCTTCCAGCTCTTGACCTCCACCATGCTAATCGGCTAACAGCTAATGCCCAGCCACATTCCTCACATTCCTGTGGGTGTGATCATATAATCAGTGCTGCAGATGGCATCCATCTCCTGTGTTTACCACCTGCTACTTCCATACCAACATCTGGAGTGATCATTTATAGGAAAAAATGACAGAGAGGGTGTTTGAAAGACCTTGAATTGGTATATGCTTAATGCTTGACTGAAAGGACAAAACTAGCCTGATTTTGCAACCCTCTGGGGTGGGAGCGTGGGCTGGTGTATGTTTCTGACATTTTCTGGCATCTGAGACAGCAGGGGCACAAAGGCGCAATGTAAACAAACTTTCTCTGGTAACTGTGGCTTTGTAGCAAAGGAACAGATGTGAGCAGCGGTGCTGGATAAAAGGGACCTCACCATTCTGCATCCAGACCCACTGACCATGACATCTGCAAATAAATGCTGACAAGTAAATGCCTGCAAGAATCACATCTGTGGAAGTTTGTCTTCAATAGCAAGCCATCCTTGTAGAGAGGAGTGAGGTGTTAAGGTTGGGAAGCTGCAGTGTTGCTGCAGTTAACAGTCTGGAATCAGCTGTTATATTGATGCTAATTTTTCATACATTGACAAAATATATTTAAATCTGCACAGATTTTGATGCCAAGCCTATTTCTTTTACCAGTGACTGGTGATTTCTTACATTCTCATTCAGCTGTTGCTCAGGCGTATATTTATCTCTTTCTGCCCATTCAATTGTCAGTCTGATTGAACCACTGTCCAGTGTTTTGTTTATGCAAACCCTTCATACAAAATAACATGTATTTGTTTCTACAACTGAAAACCTGAAAGAAAAAAAAAAATCTAGAGTGGTCCTCTGAACCATCTGAGTGCACTGAGTGCAGCTTTTGTGAGAGACGATTCCAAACTTTTGATTGGTAATGTCAATCAGTGCCATTGTCTAATAACAAAAGAGTGCTCATTTCTGCAAATGTGATCAAATTTAAAAAGTAATACAATTTTGATAAGTGCTTCAACACAATTTAAAGTTGTTCAATGAGCAAGAATCCCAGCCTCTCAAATGTGAGGATTTGTTGCTTTACTATGTTTTGAATCGTGCTAAATTGGACATCTTTGGATTTTGGAGTCTTGGTTGGAAAAAACGAGCAAGCTGAAGACAGCAACTTTGGCTCTGGAAACTCATGAGGGGCAAAGTAGTCAGTGGCAGCCCCAGAATGTGTTCGGTGGCTATATGCAGAGAATTCAAGCAACCGACAAATGTAAAACAAAACTTCCTCAGAAATTAATAAGGAAAGGATTAATAATTCAATTTCAGTTGGGTCAGCACCTGAACACATGTGCACCTGTAACTGCACACACACACACACACACACACACACACACACACACACACACACACACACACACACACACACACAGACAGGCAGCAAGTTCACATCATGTTCCAGTGCTCTCTGATGCCTAGATCAATCAACATGATCCTGGAATAAGACTTTACAAACAGAGATAGATGAAAAACAGGCTTTGCTGTTTTACGCACGCACCACAAAATACGCGTGTGCTTCTCCTCATGCATGCAGACACACACACACACACACACACACACACACACACAGCGGCTGGTCTGAATCAAACGGAGTGTATCCTGATACTGTTTTTACAGGACCGGGGGGTTTTTGAAAACAGCCATGCTCCTTTAACCGCTGGAACTCTAAAACCAAATAAACTCTCCTAAAGTGCTCCTTAACCCCACACGCACACATGCACACACGCACACACACACAAACACACACACACACACACACACACACACACACACACACACACACACACACACAGTGTGTAACTTAGAGTCTGCATCCACTTCATCTGCCTATCAGATGCAGAAATCAGTAAAAACTTGTTAATGTGTCATCTGTGAGGAGCTGACAGTTTGACAGTTTGCATGTCTGAGTTTAAAGCTGCACACAGACCTCACTGTGAACAACAGCACATGGTCAGTCTATCTTGGCCGGAGTGTGTTTACACACACTTAACGTATTCACATGGGAACCTAAAACTCACTTATCTGCCACAATTATAGTAATGCAGCTATGGCAAACACGGAGAGAAGACAGAGGTTTTAAGTGTATGATAAGTACACAAGAGAGGTGGAGTTATGCATAAGTGCAGTATCTAAGTGTTTGTGTTTGTGCGCGTGTGTGCAGTTGTGTGCGCATGGGTGTGTGACATACACATTTATCTTCAGATGCACTGAGATGATTGGAAATTGATTTTTCACATCCCTGTGATCTACGACAACAGAGAGAGAGAGAGAGAGACAGCACATAGACGCATGCAAACACACACACATACATACACACACACACACACACATACATAGACGCAGTACATGTGCAAACATGTGATTGGCAGTTTGGGTTAGTTTTGGGGCTCTTAAGGAAGTGCAAGAGGCCACTCTAAATCCTATTCATCACTCAGACCACCAGAGAGAGAGAGAGAGAGAGAGAGAGAGAGCAATAGAGAGAGAGCAATAGAGAGAGAGAGAGAGAGAGAGAGAGAGAGAGAGAGAGAGAGAGAGAGAGATGGTGAATAGAAAGTTCTAGTCTGAGTCTGAGTAGGAAATTGACTTCTCTGGGACTTAAGAGTGGATTTTCTTCCTCAGTTTGGCACCAAGGCACCTGATTCAATTTCATCTTTAGTTAAATCGTTTGGTAGATGTCCCACCCACCACTTATCCCCTCGTTCTCCCGATATCCTTCTCTGGCTTCCTCTCCCGTCGACCTCTCCCTTTACAACCTCTTTTGTCTCTCTCTCTNAGGAAGAAGTGGAGACTTTCGTATTACTTTGCTGTTTCACTGTGGACGTCCAGATGAACACAAGCACGGATACACATCAGTTTCACATGTAACCGCTGTTTTCAGATTGAGTCCGAAACGTGGGGAAGTCGCTTTTTCTTCTGACTTTCCTTTTTGTCTGTTTTTCTCACCTCTGGTGGCCCAGGATGTGTGTGTGTGTGCCTGTGTGTGTGTGCGTGGCAGAGTCAGGTCTCCAGTGTTAAGAGCTTAGTGCTGCTTTTCTAAAGGGTCTTTTCAGAGTGAGAGGAGCTTTTGACGCCCTGCGTGTCTAAGAAGACCTGAGCATGAAAGAGCAGCACTCAATTCTCACACATGCACCCCTCATCCTTCTCCTCCTCTCTCTCTCTCTCTCTCTCTCTCTCTCTCATACACACACACACACACACACACACACACACACACACACACACACACACACACACACACACTCACCTACTGTTATACAGTTTCTGAAACTCTTTTGTACGTGCCCCACTGCCACAAGATTCTTCCCAGGTCCGGCAAGCAAACTGGGGGTTCCTGTGGATCCATATACATTTGTGTGTGTGTGTGTGTGTGTGTGTGTGTGAGAGAGAGAGAGAGAGGCAGGGTATGGGCCGGAGCTGGCAGAGCAGTAAACTAATCATCTTGTTCAAATCCCTTTTGGAGACCTTAATCCTATTACATGTAAGAATGTGTGAATGGGCAAAGACGGAGCTGGAAAGAGTCAAAAAGGAAAAAGGAAGAGAACGCGAGGAAGAGATGCACAGAGGGAGAAAAATGTGAATGCTGAAGATAAGACGCATACTTAGCGAGAGAGGGAGTGAGTTTTGGTTTTGGTCGAGGGGTGTTTAGGACGAGACGGTCATGGAGAGAGACCACAACTAAAATGAGACTCTGGGAGTGTGTGTGTGTGTGTGTGTGTGTGTGTGTGTGTGTGTGTGGATCCTTCAGCTAATTCAGGGAGCAATGCCATGAAGTGGACCCCCAAAGATCACACTTCTGTGAGCAATTAGGAAGAGAAAGACTCCCAAAGAAAAGAGAGGAGATGAGGGGGGAGAAAAGGAGTGGGAGGAGCGGGAGGAAAGGAGGCTTGCTGAAGACAATGCAGAGGATTACCAAACACACTGGGCCAGGACTGGCACCTGGGAATGTGGAGGAATGTGTGTGTGTGTGTGTGTGTGGGGGGGGGGTGTTGAATCTCTGCTTTTAAAGTGTATCTTGGAAATCTTGGGTGGCAGAATTTAAAACACTGAGTGTGCACAACATGATAAAAGAAATCCTACTGTTTGCTCTTATTATGCAGAATCACACACACCCTCCCATGCACTTACACACACACGCACTCACACACACACGTCTTCCAGCCTCTCTTCAGTCGCTCTCTTCTAAACTAATATTGACTTTGTTCATGAATGACAGATCTGCAGCCTTCCTCCCTCTCCTCCTCTTCCCATCTCATTGTCTGCTTCCCTTATTCGCCATCACGCCTCACACACATACTTTAAATGCCAGGTAAGAGGGTTGCTATGGTTACTGGACCAGGGTGGACACCTAAGGGACATTTTGACTTGACAGAGAGGATGTCCCCTGTGCATGTGTGTGTGAGTGTGAGTGTGCCTGTCTGGCTACCGGGATGGCAATCTGCCAGAAAAGGTGTGTGTGTGTGTGTGTGTGTGTGTGTGTGTGTGTGTGTGTGTGTGTGTGTGTGTGTGTTGCCTCTATGAGTTGCAACATTACACAGTGCTCAGTTTACAAAAGCTCTTGTGGTAGCAGCCATGTTTTTTGTTTTTTTTTGCTGCTTTGGTAAGGAGTTATATTTTTTCTTCCTTTATACTTTGAGTACAGACAGGGAAGCCAAGATGATTGCTTGGTCGAAATGATACACTCTGCCTACTGATTTCCTACGTAAATAGCTCCTGCTCTTTCCATTCAGCTACCAATCATTTTTGTAGTGAGCTCTTAACAAAGCCAGCTGCAAGGCGCTCGCCAAACGTGTAACACAAGCGTCCTGTTGCTGAGGAGACGACATACTCAACAGATATTTCTTATTGCATCTAGTGTATAGCAAGATTAACTAGTGAAATAACAAAGCTGAAAAAATAAAGGTCACGGTGTGTGTGTGTGTGTGTGTGTGTGTGTGTGTGTGTGTGTGTGTGTGTGTGTGTGCATGCACGTGTAAAACCAGACTGATTACATTGCTTTCCAGCTCAGGAACAGATTAGTCAGCGGTCTGAGACCATGACATCATCAGAAATGTTTACACGTGTAATTATAGACAAGTGAGGAATACATCTGTTGCACACACACACACACACACACACACACACACACACACACACACAGGAGCAATGGACAGCGGCTTGCAGTAATACAGTAATTGCATATGAGGAGAGCTGAGAAGCACTTAGTAACAGGGACACGGTTTCCCTCCAAACATCTGATGGTGATATTTAGATTTAACGCTGCCTCAACAGAAAGGCCAGCCACGACGCGCACCTGTGCTCCTCCAGCTTACATGTTAGAAAATGTTGCTCTTCATGTCTTTTTGTGACAAAGTCAGGATATTTTTTTTTTGCAAAGGAAGGGGGAATAATATCTAACGCCACAGCTGTAGGAAAACATCTTACCCACACATACGCTTTGCAGCTGACTGAGTTCTTTGTCAGTGATAACATCCTGATTCGCATGTAGCTCAGTACGACAAGCACATGAGTTCACTGATCTGCATAGGCCCATTCTTATCAGTCTCCAGGTACATGCGAACCCTCTCAGTGTCATGCTGAACTTTTTAATTCCAGCAGGTTTTGCTGATAATAGAGCATAGCCCTTCATTATAAGAATAAAAAAACACAGGAAGGAATGAGAGTAACTGTGTACGGCAAGCAAACACACATTCGTGTGGCTAAAAGCTGGCAGAAGACCTGCATTTGATTGAATGTTGTCCAGACCAGAGCCCTCTACTAACAGTGTTTCTAAACTACTGGAAAATGATGAGTGGAATTATATATCTAAAGTAGCAATTCATAAGACTACAAGGGTTTCCCGGATATCTTTGTGCTTTTGGAAAAATATTCTAAGCTAATTGCATGGTTGCATGAGCTGTATTTGTCATTTTTGAATGAATCCTCCCTCACACCATGACAAATTAGTGCCTATTGGCCAAGTTGTTTGCAATGATCGGCCCAGGAGGTCGTGCTGGTGAGCTCAGCTAACAAATAATCATTCTAACATAAACCATCATGGAATAAATTAGCATCCATCTAAAATATATTATCTCAAAGTCTATCTACTCTCAAGATGCAAGGATTAGTCAGTTAAAAACCCCTTACCAGTCCAGCAGATATTTGTCTAAAATGCCAATCCATGGCATAACCACAGCTAATTTATAGCTATTTAGATTACATGCATTGTTTTCATCTGTTTTGAAAGTTAGTACTCTGAACTTTTACGCCCTGCAGTCAGAATCACTGTATGTGCTACTGGAATTGAGTAACAGAAGTTTGAACACACTGAAGTTTTTTTTTTTCCACCTGAACATGTTTTTGCAAATAGATGCTTGCAGATGACTGTATGTGGTACACAATGGGACCATAGCACAAAGCCTTACCCCAGTCCAAGTTCAATAAAATCTGATAACAATACCACAAACACTGAACATTTTCATGTTTTCTCTCATGGCATATTAAGGTCTTCTCCAAAACAGCAATTTACTATATATTTATCTACACACATCTAGATTTATATTCATGAAATTGTTTAGGCCATCTGTATTCATATCTAAGGTATGTATACTTACTATTATATTTTGGCTATACATCTTCATATTTACGCCATTTACTGTATCTATCACTTCAAACTGTGTGTGATATTCCTTCCTCTCCTTCATTGGTTATTCTAAGCATTAGTCATCTGTAACATTGGCTGTAATTGGCTCGATCTTCACACGAGATGGGCCATGCAGCAATTTTTAAAACGGTTGTTTGTCTGTTGTTTACTGTGCCTCCTGTTGAGATTGTATCTTAAAGTGACTTGCATCAGTTTAGTCATATGAATCTAAGCTTTGATTTAACGGTGTAAAATAAGAGTACAAATGTAAAGCATAGCGTAGCATTTGTGTCAATCGAGGGGAAAATCATTTAACAACCAGAAATGCTCCTATGGCCCCCAAGCGGGCTGTCAGAATGGTAAGAGGTTTTGTATAGATTGGTAATTTGACAGAAAATTAATCAGCAACTATCTTAATAATTGTGAAAAGAAAAAAACAAAACTTCCCATTATATGATACAAATATACAAAATTAGTTTTTGTGGTTACTCAGACACTCTACAGAAAAAGAATATTCTCAATAACTACTTACACTGTCACAAATACTGACTTTGTGTACATCTGCGTTTGATGCTTTGAGCACCCTCTGGTGGTCAATTTGGAGTTTAAAGTCTTCCCAGCATGTAGTCAGACACAGAAGAAAGTAATTCTTTCCTAAGTTTCGATTTTCCTGATCCTCTTTTGATACTTTAAGCACACAGGAACTTAGTGTAACGTCACACCTTAGATCTCTCCCTCCCCTCCGTTGATCCCTCCCAGTCCATACTTCATAAATTTCTCTTGCTTCTGGGCATTTCTCTTCTTCACACCTCTCATCTGAAATCCTTCTTTTTCCCCCTTTTCTTTTCCTTCCCTCTCTTCTCTCTGTCTCTCTCCCTCTTTCTCCCTCTTTCTCTCTCCCACATCCTCTCCACCCTCCACCGCCCTCCTTTGCCCTGCTCCCTGTGTAATGAGTCTAATCCATCAGCCAGACAGTATTAATCGTATTCCGATAGCAGTGTGTTCACTCGCTGCTCGCTGCTGTCTCTGTCTCTACGAGTCAATAACCCCAGCTCTAACACCTACACACTGCCTATGACAGATAGGCTGTGTGTGCGTGTGTGTATGAGTGTGCGTGTGTGTGAGTGTGCGTGTGTGTGTGTGTGTGTGTGTGTGTGTGTGTGTGTGTGTGTGTGTGTGTGTGTTTGTGTGAATTTTAAAACCAGCTCAGCACTGTGACCAAATTTATTGCAGTCTTTGCCTGGAAGAGTGTCCAAAACACACAAGAGATGTAGACACAGACACACACACCACAGCTAAAATGACCACCGCTGGATGTGATGCCAGACCACTTGGTTGCCACAAACTCTTGGTCAGTGACATCATATCCTTTTCCTGTTTGCCTCTTACATTGCCTTACAATAATAAATAGAATAGATAAATAGAAAGTGACAGCACATGGACGCGTGTCTGGGTCTATTTGTGTGTGTGTGTGTGTGTGTGTATGCGCGCTTCAGTCTGCACATGCCAGGTCAGAAAGTTTTTCACCCACGTCTTTGACCTGATCTGCCACAAACTCCATGACCCACTAAGCTGAAGCAGCCTCCTCCCTTCTTGTCTGCCTCCTTTCCATTTAAAAACCCCAATGTCTTTAAAAAAACCCTCTCACTACGGGATAATGTATCAATCTGGCGCCCAATGATCCTTTGTCATTTTCAGACTTAGCTTTTCCATCTATTTTTCTCCCCAACAATTCGCTTCATCCATCAATCGCTGCACTGTTCTCCTGATCGTTCAATCATTGCATCACTCTTTTCATCCATCAATCATTCATTCTTCCTATTCATCTATCATGCAGCTCCGTCAGACAACCAGAAGCGGCAGATTAGAAGTAAAACATTTAACTTTGGGGAGAGAGCAGAGAGACAGTGCATTCAGTCATCCTGTATGTGCCTTATATTAGTCTGATTCACGCCGTTAAATCGAATTCATTAAAAGCTAACAGCCCATCTGCTGTTCTGCAAGGCTCGATGTGGAAAATAAACCAGAGCCGCCATCAAAATAAACAACTAAACAGCTCATAAACAATTTAACAACTATGAAATAAAGAGGTCAGTTTTTTTTCCCCTCCAACAACATTTCCAGTGTGATTGACAGCTGAGCCTCAGATGAGACCGTTTGCGGTCATGGAGCGTGTGTTTGTACAGGAATGAGGAGTTATGTAGTGCATCAGTGGAAAGAGGCATAAAATTTGTGTGTGTGTGTGTGTGCGCTCGCGCAAATCAGAGGACTGCAGTGGCGATGACTTACTCACCCTGGTGTCATTACTCACAGTTTACAAACCATGACAAGACAGGCCAAGACAATCATACTCACAGACACACACACACACACACACACACACTTTCCCTCTTTCTCTTTCATGCACACTTACACACACACAGTCGTGGTTCCATCACTTAGAATTTAAAGATTTACGTTATGGAGACTTGTGTTATGCCCCTATAAGGAAGGTGAGTCCCTACAATGTGACTATGTAATCAGATCTATGTCTCCACAATATGAGTAATACACACACGCACGCACACACACACGTACACACACATCTCTCAATTCAGCACTACGTGCGGTTTTGCCTTTCCTTCCCTGTGTTTACCCATCAGCTTGGAGTGACATGTTGGTGAGGCCTCTTCATGCATACACACATACACGCACACAGGAGACACACACACAGACAGATGGAGTGACTGACAGACAGACAGACAGACAAATATATAATACTAATTTGGAGGAAAGCATGTAGTCACTGCTTTTTCTTGTGTATGGAGCTTTATGTCCAACATGGGAATCATAAGGAGGTGGTTGGACTTTGACCCTGAAGACTCAGGGTTTGCATCCAGACTTCTGCCTGTGGTTACATTAGACAACGAAAGCACTTTGCTTAAGTTTATGTCGGTTTCAGTTAAATATTAATACAATAAACACGTCGTCCTCGTGCCTCAGCTCGCTCTTGACCTTGAAGTGTTTTCACTGCCCTCACATGACAATAAAAAAGTTGTTACATGTTGTTGTTGCTACTGTAAAAGCGGATATGAAGGAAAACAAATAAAATGCTATTCAATTAACATTTTACTGAAACATTTAATATCAACAGTTTGCAACTTGGCAGATAACTTAATAACATTTTGTAATTATTTTAATAGGAAATGTGATTTGGTAATTCAGAATATATTTGCTGTTGTAAATTAGTTGTACATAATATTAACTTTGGGCAGACAGTGTTGGTGAATACAAGGGCTGTAAATAATCAGATTTATCTCTATAGAAACGCCCATTACAAATTCCCAGAGCTCAAACTCCTTTATTTTATTCACTTGTCTTGTTCAGTCCAACAGTCCAAAGCCGAAAATGTATCCAGTTTACCGTGACAGAAGGCAATGAAAACAAGCGTTACAGTCATTGAGAAGTTAAACATTTTAACAAACTGTTTTTTAGCCTTGGCACATACATATTGTAATTATTGTATTCCTTCTTCCTTCATTTTGACTTGATCTTTTGGTCTTGCTGAGGGAGTGGGAGCATGTAACAGTGAGAGGCAACAATGTGACTATTGATCTACAGAAGAAGTGAAATCAAGCTCTGCAGTTGCATTTGCATTTGCTTATTCAAAAAGTGTGTTTTCATCAGGCTCTCTTGCATTTCTTTCTAGTTTCTTTAATCATGTGCTAATTCAAAATGCAGATAAACACAGGTGGACGGACACGTTCATACACAGGGTGAGGAAGAGAGAGGCGGTCATCGTCGGTTCAATAATCACAGCGACAGATCACATTTCTCCCGTCAGGCTCTATTAGGGTTTGTATCAGTGTGTGTATGTTGGAGACAGAAAGTGTTTCCTCCCCTGAGGCCTCTCACTTGAACTCAGTGTGAGAATGAACCTCTTGTCAATCGTCTGCTCAGGGCTGTTTAGGGAAATGAGGGATTCATCAGTCAGCCGCTCGGCTCTGGGAGGGCGACAAGGCTGCGACAGTTTACAGTATCTGACCCAACACCTGCACAATCCTTTTAGAGAGGAGAGAGAGAGAGAGAGAGAGAGAGAGAGAGAGAGAGAGAGAGAGAGGCGGGGGAGAGAGAGAGCAGGGGGAGGAGAGAAAGCTGGAGGGGAGGACAAAAAGATGGCAGAACAACATTTGTTGCCATCAGAAAGAAATCCAAGCACCATTCAGATAAATAAAGAACAAATTGGCAGAAAGGCATAGTTTCTGCTTTCTTTTATCACTAGTCCACCTCCTCCTCCTCTCTCTCTCTCTAGCTCCAAACCTATTCAAGATGTCTCCAGAGCCCCCCCCCCCAGCTCACCTCCCCCACCCCTCTGTTTGCCAGCTCCTGGCAATCGCAGGCTAGCTGAAATATTCCTCTTCAAATAGTTTCTCTCCGTCAATGTTGTCTTTCTTTCTTTCACCACCGTAGAGGCTTGGGTCGCACACACTTGTCACTCTGGACCAGCTGTCCTGCACCATCTGTCCACTGTCCGCTCTGTGCACTCACACACACACACACACACACACACACACACACACGTACTGCAACTGGCGCTAAAATTCGGCAGTTACTGGCAAAAGCACCATGCCTGAGCACAATTTATGTTTATTGGGCTGTGTCAAAATAAATACAATATCTGACAATGATAGGAGAAAAACAAAGAGTGAGAGGGTGAGAGGCGAAAGAGAGGCGCAGAGAAAAAAGAGAGCAAACACTTTCAAACAAAAGCTGAGATCCATTTCCACATGGCCAGCAGTGAATATGAGAAGTCATGCATAATCTGGACTACTTGTACGCTTTCTTGATTGGTTGTTGGGCCTTTTGTGTCGGCCTAAACACCATATGTGTGAGCAAAATTTGTGTGTGTGTGTGTGTGTGTGTGTGTGTGTGTGTGTGTGTGTGTTCTGCATTCCTATGAGCAGTGGGTTGGAGAGACGGACCATGAAAGCAAACAGTGTTGGCCATTAAGTCTCCTGGACACCAGCCAGACAACACACATGCATACACACATGCAAAAACACACATGCGCTTGCACACACATACATACGTGTAAGCACACTCACGTGCCGTCAATGAAAACGTATTGGTGATTGGATTTAAAAGGATTGATTCTCAGTGATTTTATGTTCATTAAGGAAGCTATAATAACAAAATTCATTAATGCTTATCACTGAAGTCTTAAGGTGTTTATTGATTTCCCTGGTTTAGTTTAATTGAACATCTCCAGTTCAGACGAGGACCTTTGTCATCATGTTGTCCTTCATCTCTTGTTCACTCTTTACTGTTTCTACCATCTAATGAGGAGAAAAATAGATTAAAAAAACACCTCTCAAGGCACGCATATATTTATATTAATCTGGTTGATGTCAAGTGGTGGAGAGTATCAACAGTAAGTGCATCTACTCAAGTAGAGCAATAAAGAACATTTTTCAGATACTTTGCATGAGAATTCACTCCACTACATTTCAGAGATAAATATTACATACGGCACAACATTTATCTGACAGCTGTTGTAACTGCCTACTTCATAAGTTCAGATTCAGACACTAAACACTGAATCGTTTAATCAAATATGATCAATTTTTCTAGATTAAATTAGCCATCAGCATATTAAGAATTTAAAATTAGCTCCATGTTTCTTACATGTGTATGTATCAGTCATAATAATCTAATTACAAGATATAATGCTACAACGCTGACAGCAGCCATTCTGCTGCATTATGACTTCTTTAACTGCTGAGACAATTTGCTCATAATAGTTTCACTTTGAGTAAAAGTCCAAATGCAGGACTTGTTGTAATGGAAAGTTATATTATACTTTAGTAAAAGTCTGGATACTTCTCCCACCACTGGTGATATCTCACTTTTAAACAAAACTGTCAAACTGCCAACTCAAGCAAATGTTACTCTATTCGCCAACTAAGCTGCCACCATTATCCATACAGTATTCCAGACCGCCTGCTCAACCTCAACAAAACACGTGGATCAAGACGGGTAATCAGGACGCTGTTAAGATCATATGATTTTTATGATATTGATTGCTGTGTTAAGATGTTTTGATCACATCCAAAAAAGGCAGCTCTCCTGTAAAACCACCCAACCCTGCCTTTGTGGTGTTTGATCACACACATCCCGACCAGCCGAGGCCTTATTTAGTGCAGCACATTGATCTTCCACCGGACAAGTTCAGACATTTCAGCTCACAGGCTGAGAGCTGAGTTCAGACCTGAGCGATGCCACCTCTCCATTTACTAACCGCAGCACAACACGAGCTGGTCTAAATACAACTCTCCGCTCTACAATGTCCACGATGAGGTTTGTGTCCCAAATATAGAGAATATGTGCAGGTCAGAGCTTGATGAGTGACTTTAGACAGGATACATTCCATCGGAGGGGACATAGGGGGCGCTATGTGAGCAACAACACCGACACATCAGACTGCTTCTTGAAGGCTACCGCTGTTAAATTAGATTAGCAGGGTGTGTGTATGTGTGTTTGTGGGTGCACCAAGAGTGTCATATTAGTTGGTAATGCACTGAACAGCTGTGACGCGCACACACACACATACACACACACACACACGCACACACACACACAAAGATACCAACACACTTGCATACACATAAACTGATTAACATTACCAGAATACCACACTCCAGCCCTGACCTCTAAGAGATTGACTGAGACAGTGACTGTTTTTAAATGCATGCGTGTGTGTGTGTGTGTGTGTGTGTGTGTGTGTGTGTGTGTGTGTGTGTCTGTGTGTGCATGTGTGTTTGTGTGTATGTAAATGTGCACCAGCAACACACAGCATTCAATGTGTGTGTAATGGAAGAAGTGGACTGATGTAATGAGGCTGTAATAAGGCTGAAGCTTAATCCTAGTGAAGACAGACATAGACCTCTCACCCCTGCCTACACACACACACACACACACACACACACACACACACACACACACAAATTTTACCCTTTTTTCTTTCCCCTCATATGCGTCAATCCCCTCCCTTCTTGTTTCCCTCTCACGTTTCTCCTTCCTTTTACCTTTGTCCTCCTTGCCACCTTCCCATTTCCTTCCTTCTTTCCTTCCTTTCCTTCTCTTTCCTAACCCCACATTCCTTCTTTTCCACTACCACACTTCATTCCTCTCCTTTTTCTATCCTTTCCTTTTTCTTTCATTTTTCCTACCTATTCCATTTTCCTCTTCCTCCTCTCCTTCATTTCTACCTTCCAACTCCACTCACTTCCTGTTTCCTATTTTCCTTCTTTCCCTGTTTCCTTCCTCCTTTCCACACATTTCTTACCCCCTCTTTCTCCTTCCTTCATTCCTCTTTTACTCGCTTTTTATTTGCGGTCACTTAAACACCCTTTCCCTCCATCTCACTTACCCTCTTTCATCCATCCCTTTTACTTTCTCCTCCCATGTTTCTTTCCTCCTTTCTCTTTCCCTCCTTTAGGTCCTCTCTCCTTCCTTTTCCTTTCAAAAATTTTCTCTTCTCTTCTATTCCCTCTGCTCGCTCCCTTCCTTTCTCCGTCTTTCTCCCTGTCTCTCAGTGAATACCAAAGAGGACGCGCATGCTTCCTTTAAGTCCTCCACATTAAGCAGGGCAATAAAATACCACCACACACATGCACCCACCCACACACACATACACACGTACACACACACACACACACACACACACACACACACACACACACACACAAACAAACATGATGTAGTTTAAGAAGACGAGCCACTGTGGTTTCTAACAAATAGTCTCAGTCTATTTCACGCTCCAAACACACATTTCCCACCACAGTTTATTGTCCTGAGGTGGCCAGGGCAGAACACACACACACACACACACACACACACACACACACACACACACACACACACACACACACACACACACACACACTCACAGACATCTAAAGACCCACACAAATTGTTTTGATTTCCTGTCTGGTCCAGGTTTTGAAACAGGCTTGAAAACCTCTGTTTCAAAACTTTATCTATCTTATCTATCTATCTATCAGCTTTTGTCCCTCCAAAATAAACCAATAAATGAAATAAAATATTAAAAAGTAGTATGTGATATCATACACATCTGATGGAGCCTGTGTACCTTTTAATCTAGTCTTTTCTTTTCCTGACAGTGACGTAGAGAGTGGTGAAAACCACAAAATCACTCAAAATGTTTGACCAGAGAACAAGACGACGTCCATTTATGTTGCTGGTTACTTAGCGACCATTTAACCACTTGAACACCGATCGTATTGCATACTCGACTCCCCATGTCCACAAAGCGACCTCATGAGTTCTGTTTGAAAGCAACATGACTTTTTCCCAGGAATAAGACCTCTGTAGCTCAGTAAGACATGCGTTTGATGTGTCCAGCAGCAGTTTGCTTAGACTAAACTGAAGAGCCAGCATGGCAGCTTACAGACAAAGTGTGTGACCTACAGGGTTGCCAGGTTCACAACTTGTTGAAACTGGGCAATGTACACAGGCAAGATTTCGTGGTGTATTATTTACAGAATGGTTTTGACCATTTCGAAAGATCTGACTGCATCGAAAAACCACACGGTCCCAAAAAACTATGTGGTTCTATTGACCCACAGAAACTGCGACTGCACCAACAGGGAATGCAATGCAAAGACGGCCCCATGCTGGCTAATTGACTGCTTGATTGACAGGTGACCTGCAAGACCTGCAACACAGAAATGACTGCCTATATAAAAAACTCACAAGACCACCACTTGAACGCAGCACAGACCACTTTCGAGGAAAGTGGTGCAACTTTAACCACATTGGTTATATTCATTGTGCCAGTGGCAGTGGGGCTGGTAGTAGCGGACTGGAGAGGTCGGTGTTGTGACATTGTTTCTTTTTACCACGGGGGTCTTGGGAGGCCCCAGTTGAGGCCATAGTGAGGTGCTGGAGCGGGCTGCCTGACTAGAAAGAGAGCACTCTAACTACTGACAGGCAGCACTTGAGACAGGCCTGGGAGTGCAGGGGTCCTACTGAGCTATTGTCGCCCACCACACAGGTTAACAAGACACTGCACCAGCCTCTAACCTCTGTCTTTCACGGCTCGCGCACTTTGTCCTCTTTTGTTGGCCTCGCTCTCACACACACACCCGCATACATGCTCCCCCATAGCCTTTTATCTATTTTAATTTTTCTCCCTGTGCCGTTCCTGCCTCCAATTTCTCTTTTTACAGATAAAGGAGAGAAGACAGAGCAGTGAATAAGAAAACAATTCACTAGTGAGGAAATAAAGGAGCGATTTCTCACCTCCAATAATGACTTTATTCCCCCTACACGTTTCTTTTTTTATTGAATTATGCTCTTCCTTTTTATTCTGCTCATCACCCATTTATATCTCTCTGTCCGACTCTCATCTCTCTCTCTCCCCCTCCTCTTCCTTTCTTTGTATGTCTCTCACTCTCCCTCTCTAGCGTATACAACCATTCATAACTCTAGGTTATCATTTCAAAAGGCTTTCAATTCGAGCTCCTTACAGAGGAGACGGTATAAAGAGGCTGCTTCAGGGCGAGCATGCACCGACCTGCGCACACACACATGCACATAAATACGCTCGCTTGCACACACAAGTGGACACATGCAAAACAAACATGCAGAAGGAATAACTGCACATGTAAATGAACTCAGAACACACACATGCATATTATCAAGCAAACTTTTTTTAGATGAAAACACACACACCCTGTTCTTCTCAGGTAAATATACAGATGCTAAGTGATATCTAAGAGAAACCAGTAATTACACAAACACACACACACAAATATGCACACACACACACAAACAGCAAGGGAGGGAAATCCCTGACTGTTGAGTTTATTATTCTGTGTTGACTCCATAGAAATAAGCCTTTTTTTCCTCTTTACAACCTCTGCTGTCCTATTTCTTCTTCACCCGTCCTTAGTCTCTCTTCCTCTTCTCTCTCTCTTCTTCTTCATTTTCTTGTCTGTCTGAGTCTTGTCTGTCAGTCACGCCTGGCTGCCATTCTGTCATCAGTCCCTGTTGCTCTTTCTCTAAAAGCTCTTAGCTGCCCTCAGGGCTCAACTTATAATATTACAGTACACCTCAAATCCCTCTCTCTCTCTCTCTCTCTGCCATTCTTTCTCTCACACACACAGACATGCACACACACACTCATACTCTAATGGAAGAAAGGCGTACAATAGCTGCACTAAGTGAGCAAAGAGCCACTGGACACAGAAAGAGGGAGCATCTTAAGGAGCCCTTTGGGTCTCTCTCTGTCTGTCACACATAAATAGCAGCTGTGGTCGGATTAACGTCTTGGACCTCTGGCCAGATCAATAAGCTCTATGAAGCATGTGTGCAAATGGCAATGTGTTAAAATGACCTTGAATTAATGAGCGTTTTGGGGGGTAATTAGGAAACAATGGTTGCTCTGAAAATGATTGGAGTTTTACAACAAGCTGGAATGTGTAGTCAGATCTGTCACACTCGGTCGTCTCTGTTGCTTATTTTGTATTTCCGTTTAATACTAATGGATCCCGGGGAGATTAGTATCAGCTGGACTGGCTAATAGGAATCCTAACAAAGCAGAAAGCATCACACTGGCTGAATATTAACACAACAGCCAGAGAGGAACAGAGAAATGTACACATGCACATTTAAAAGCAGCCTCAATCAACCCAAAGAGCAAACTGATTTCTCTGCACTGCAGCATACCGCATACTGTGTATGCATGAGAGGCTGTGCATCTGTGTGTGTGTATGTGTGTGTGAGTGTGTCTAAACCGCATAATAGTTAACTGTATCATACCTTAACCATGGGAAATACCCACTGCACGTTTCAATTATGTACATGTGCGCGTTTGTGTTTATACATAGGTGTGTGTGTATGTGCATGTGTAAGCGTGGCGGGGCGTTCGGAACTGCTCTATTGATGAGAGAATGAAGTCATTTTTCAATGTGGGGTTAAGCGCTGCATTATTGCCGCCTCATTTGGCTCCTGTGGGCCACCATAGCCCTCCCGTCTGGTTTCCATGGCACAGAGAGAGAACAGAGAGGGGAATGTCCCTGCTTACCAGACTGCAAGTTCATCCATCAGCTCACACACACATGCACGCACGCACATGCGTGCACACACACACAAGACACGTGCACACATGCACGCACATGCACACACACACACACGCACACACACACACACACACACACACACACACACACACACACACACACATACACAAGGGCAAGCAATAAGGGCTTATCCCACTCACAGTCAACTTTCCCACAAAGTTGCAACAAATCAAGAGCAGCAGCGCTAAGTCTCCTAAAGCCAGCCAATATCACATTATACGCTAGTTGTGCTTGGGTATACAGAGCTACACAGAGTGGTGTGCTGCTGTAAAACCAATTCACCTAAAAGGATAGAGTTTCTGCTACTGCTACAGTACGCAGTCCACAAGAGGCTCAATTGTAAACGAAGGAAATCTTAAAGAGTCCATAATGCTACTGAAGGGAAACAGTTTAATTTCTCAGTAGTCTTGTGTTTACTGCTGAGTTTCCTGCCCTGCATATGAGTATGTGCGTGCGTGTGTGTGTGTGCTTTGTGTGACTGGTCTGAGATTTGTCCTGCATTGAGCAACATAAGCGTGTACGAGTTCACAAACACTGTAGGGATTGTCTGCAGTAATGGGTAGGGATGAGCAGGCTCAATGTGCACATGCACCTTTGTGTGTGTGTATGTGTATGTGTGTGGTGGGGTGGGGTGGGGTGGGGTTGTGTATGTTGGCTGTTTGAACAAGCGCTGAACGTGAGCCAACCATGTCAGTGAGCATTGTCAGTTCACATAATAACTACATTCCTCTGGTGATATCATACCGAGCGGACAGAAATCAGCTTCACTGTAAGGCCGCAGAGAGATGGATGAACTGTCCTCATTCACTCATTCATTCATGTAAACTTTGCCAATTTTCTTGTGCTTAACAGGGTTCAGTAAAAAACATCCTGCAAGCCAGGTCCTCCTTTCACTTTCCCTCTTTCTTTCTTTTAATCCCGCTGAGGTTGAGTCTCTCTCCTCTCTCTCCTCTCAGTTTACTGTAAACATCTCCATGTATCACTGTCATATCAGCACATTCATCTCCTATAGAGGGCCAGAGTCCCTGCAGTGCACCATTCACCCTTATTCATGCACTCATGCTGAGCGCAGAGCGCATTCACACACGCACGCATCAGCACACACGCATCTTTGTATGCACATATGTGCACTGCCACGTACACATAAACTTCTGCTACCTATTGAGCTTCAGGCCGTGTGACGTTCTTGTTTTTTTAGAATCCATTTATCATGCCGACACAAAAGAATATGAGAACGCGCACAAAATGCAACTCTGCATGCACACATACACTCAAGCCGTTAAACACAGTATATCACAGTGCACGGTGCTTAATCATTATGACAATTCTAATACATGTCATTTGTCAAGTTGGATGAACTCCCTTTTTGAGAAGATGGATTAACCAATGAAATTCTACTCTGAAAGCCTCCTGTCATAACTCTACTTAATGCACTTCACAGCAGTACTCCCTTCAACAGCTAAGAGATAGCATAACCAAGATGGAGCACAATCAGGGGATTCAGAAATTTGGGGGGAAACTTTTTGAGAATAACATCAAGTTCTTATGTCCTTTGAGCAGTTATGTAGAGCCTTCCACCTCCCAACTACTCATTTCTGCAGGTCAGACACTTCATAAGTACATTTCAGGGAGGAAACTCTACTCCCCTAAAGACCCTCCCAAACTGCCAAAATTCTGAAAGATATCAAAACTCCAGAGGCATTTTTTCCTTAACATTTAGTCAAATTTTGGCCTTCACAGAGACTAAACCCTGAAGCACGACTTTTAAAGACAGTGGATGGGAATCGCTATGTGGAAAGCCATTAAACATCTCATATAACAGCCACCATCAACTTTTGCCATTCAACATTATCCACAGAGCCCATTTTACACCAGAAAAGCTCCATAGGATAAACGAATCAATTTCAGGTCACATGTTGTGGAAATGTAATAAATTTAAACACTATTGTGGTTCAATATTGGAAATTCTTAAAGAGATTATGTGTTTGACATCCCCTGTTCACCTTAACTAGCCTTGCTATAGGAACATATCTGACATCCCTCTTGCCAAAGCAAACGATCTGTGGTTTATGAAACTGGCCATGATTACTGGTAATACATGTATTGCTCTGTTATGGAAAAGTGCACATCCTCCTCCTGTCTCCATGTAGCTTAAAGAAATTACCTCGTGCATGGCATCAAAAAAAATATGTACAGCGTCTCTACTCGATGCAATTATGCCACACTTGACCTTATATGTTCCTTATTCATCATGGCGACGCTGGACTCGCTTTTAAAAGCATGAACGGCAAAAAAAGAGACTTAGCAAATGGGATATGAAACCGTTACCTTGAATAACATCTTGGATTTCTCTTGGTTTTAACGTAATTGGAAAGAGCTGGGGTAAATGTAAGTACACAACTGAACAAAATATGTACATAGGTAAACTCATTTTTTAGACATTTTTGAGGCAGAAATGTTTCATTATTACACCTTTAAAAAAGAAGAGCTTTATCTCAATAAGACATCGGAAAAAGGATCTATAACTTACATGACACTCACAAACTGGTGGAGGGGCCCTGTGAGGTGATCCGTTTGGATCCATCTTTACTTCCCCCGTGTCTATAAAAAGCCTGGTGTCACATAGTGAGATCTCCCGTCTCCTCTCCCAGACTCTCTGACGAGGTGTCAACCCTTCTCAGCTCCACCTGACACAGAATCCACATACCTAACATCCTCTTTCCTGTTTGTGTGTATCTGCGGGAGCGCATGTTGCCTGTGTTCTCACCTTCCTATTTGCCGTTTCTGTTTGTGCGCGTGTTAAGACGCGATAGTACAGACATGCAAAATCACTGCACACGCAGCAGTTCGGGCTTTGAGAAGCAGGACCAGAGCAAATGCGACACACTCTGTTCGCTCCGGCCTTCCTCATCATACTGAGAGGCATTTGGTTCAAGCCTATTGCACTGACAATCAAAATGCCTCCTGTAATGCTATCGTCACACAGCAGCACCCCCGGCAACTGCATTACACCCATTCAAAAGACACATAACTTTATTAACTCGCACACAGCATGACACGTCTCTGAAAGCAGCAGGCCGTGCAGGCTGCCTGCCGTCCCGATAACATAACTTTATTAGCCAGTCTATTGACACAGTCGCAGACAGCCTCCACGCAAGCTCAACATGTTCATTAAGTCATTCGTGGCTGGCCTTCAAAACAACACAACTTTATTACTTGCAGCATTGCCAGACATGAACACAGCGTGGCCTCAGCTGCCAAAGAAGAGGTTTGGGTTACAATATAAGAAGCTGATCACGTCCCACACAAAAACAGACAGCTGAATTTAATAAGTCGTGTACACCAAAAGCTCAGTGTTGTTATTTTTGACAGAAAATACTCAGATTTCTTTAAAAGGAGAAGATTCATTTTGGACTATTTTCAGTCGTCTTTCCAGCTGCAGAAAGATGCTAAACAAGTCCCCCTGCAACAAGTACAGCTCAGAAAATATTCCCATAAAAGAAAGTGAAAAGTAAACAAAGGCAGAAAATATTGCATACTCCCTTGAAGCAAATTAAAAAAATTACAGTGTTTGTGCTGTAAATGGTTTTCTGCTATTCAAACTCAAAAACACCTTAAAACCACAGGTGCACCAAACACCACATATCCATGATGCATTTCATGTGTTGTTTGTTGTTAGTCCAGGCAAAAAAATAAAAAAACACAAAATCACATGAGTGCACTGAGCATGTCTGCACACAAGCATGTGGGCACACACACACACACACACACACACACACACACACACACACACACACACACACACACACACAGTTGGATTCCTTGACTCAGTACCATGTGGCATTTGCTTATTGAATGCTTTCCTCCGGAACACATTCATAATTTATGGAGAGATTGGATCTGTCTCCACAAAACATCCACCCCCAACCCTCCAATCTTCTCCCCCACTGCCCCCATCTCCGTCAACCTCCCTCCCTCTTCCAATAAACACTTCACTTACTGTGAGATGAGCACAAAGCAGCAAAGGGCTTCTTTTGAAAAGTTGTTCTAATGTGTTTGATTGAATTCAATCAACACAGAGAAAGCAAAATAAATTGATATCACTCCTGTTTTCTCTTTCTCTCTCTAGTTCTCTCTCCCTCTGGGGATTTCAGCGCAAGTGATGTTACTAATTGACCAATCAGGTTGCACTAACAAGGCTGTCACACCGTGTTAGGATCATCCGCCAATCACTGCCTGCTGAGTTGTCTCCCTGGGCAACTGTTAGCCAATGACCTGCAAGAATCTGACTTGCAGCGATCGCAATCAACCACCAGAAGCAGATATGCGACATCAAAATACACGCAAACACAAGGAAGGATGGAGGGCAGCAATACAGGCAAGGCTGTTATTTACAAAAGGTGAATAATCTTATGTGTGTGTATTTGTGTGCTCGAGTGTGTGTTTGTGCGCACCGCTACTCAAAAACCATGTCGCTCAGGAACAAAGCTGCACATTAGAGGCCAAAAGCTTGAGGGCAAGTACACACACACACACACACACACACACACAAACTGAGCTTTGTTCATTTGGATGTCTTTTAAGACCATCTCTGCCTCGAGCATGTAGAGTCGGAGCAGCCTTTTTATGCTTCCATACCAGCATACTATGGTTCCTTCTCTTCTAGCTCTTTCTTTCTGTCTCCATCAGTCTGCAGGTCCTTAACCTCCTTTTCCTCTTTTTCTATTTGCCCTCCTAACTGCCTCTCATCTTCTTTCACCATCACTTCACTGCCTCCTTTTTAAAACCACTCTTCTGTATCTTTCTCCCCCTCTTTTCTTCACCTCATCCCCCTGTCCTCTCTCCATCTATCTCCGTCCTTTCCTCCATTTTGGGACTTTTCCTGAACTTCTTCTCTCCATCTTTCTAACTTGTCTCCCTTGACATCTCCCTCCTTTCTGTCTGTCCCTGTTTTCCTCTTTTAGCCCTGAGGGAGAAGGAGTCTCAAAGATGCCATTGCTTTTAAGTGAAAGCGGGTTGCCTCTTCCTGCCCTGGTCATGGTCAGTGGAGCCTGTGTTATTAACACACACACACACACACACACACACACACACACACACACACACACACACACACACACACACATACACACACGGGCACAGATTCAGCTCCTGTCCCACGACCACAGTGGTAATCAAGGATTGACACACTCACACCCATATGCACAGGCAACTTGTTAGTATGTTAATTTTCACTGTGCATATGAATGATCATCTGAGCGCAAACAAACACACACAGCGGCCATCTGCTCCACTGAGGCATGTGTTTTAATGTGTGCTGGCGTGTGTGTGCATGCCGGTGTGTGCGTGTGTGTGTGTGTCAGTATTGTTTCTCCCCTTAAAATGTCACCTTTGTCTCAGGAGAGGAAACATTTCTCTTCATTGTGAGAAAGATATTTTCCCTGAATCAGTACATGAACACACACACTTGAACACGGACACATATGCAGTCAGCCACAAACACACACACACACACACACTCATAGCAGCAGTAGGAAAACCAGAGCCCTGGGATCAGCGGAAAAAAAACTGAGAGCATGACGATAGCTGACATTCCAGGGAATGCTGCAATACCTCATAACACACACACACACACACACACACACACACACACTGAAAGGGAAGAAGCTTGTGTAATGGAGATAGATAGAGGGGTAATCCCAATTTCATCTTTCCAGAAGGGTAGTGGATTAGAGGAGGATTAGGACAGTATCATGACAAGATTATGACACACATGAAGCTCTGCTGCACTAAGCCCATTACTCCCTTTTCCATCTTTTGTCTGTGCGCGTGTGTGCATATGAGTGTGTGTGCAATTGAGTGAATGAATGCATGTCTGCTTCAATACATTCTACAGGATGAAAACGTGTAGAGCCTGCTGTTAGGCTTTTTCCTTGGGGAGAGACCGGATTGTTTAAGCAGGGAAATGTGTGTGTGTGTGTGTGTGTGTTGGGGGGATGTGCATTGGGTTTTAGGGGTTCAGATGTATTTCTGCTGCTTCATACCACATATGGGTCAGTGCTGCTGTCCCCCAGGGGTGTAGGAGGGGTCAGGGATTGGGGTTTTGAGGAGGGGGGAGACAAGCACCATCAGTAGTCTTAAATCAGTATTATGAACAAGGTTCACTGAGCTTTTAAGAGACGAGTCGTTTACTAGCGGGCGAAGCGAGGGCTGTGCCCAGTTCAGTCGCTCGTGAACGAATTGCAGTGATGATGAGCAAATGGAAGACTGTTAGGTGCAGATCGGCAAACAGACCACCGCCGGAGCGCTCCCGACTTGGCTTGTACTTTGTGTCTGTGTACAGTGACAGCGCAAGCGGTGTGGAGAGCTGTTAAGTTTATGGGCTATGTGAGAAGGTAGCAATGAGAGGTCGAACAGTGTGTTGTTATTTTTGGTCTGGGGGTTCTTTGGTAACTAAAGACCAGGCAGACAGACAGGCCGACAGAGAGACAGGCTGACAGACAGACAGACCAATATAAAGCCAGGCTGGGGGTCGACATACGGGAAGAAACGTGAAGGACCATAGCAGCCGTGAATCTTGTATAGGCTACTTTTTTTTTTTTTTTTTTTTTTTTTTTTTCAATTTTGCACACTGTGGGCAACACTTTTAGATTTACTCTTTTCCAGGCAAAAACAATGAGCTTTGCTTGCAGTTTGCATTTAATTTCTTATCAAACATTCACCTTGAGTGGCAATTCAGTGTAGACTTTTAAGAACGGTCTGCAATTGAACTGCATGTGTGTCATTTGCAGTGAATTCACTGTAAGCACTCTTATGCTTTTGAAAACGTAGACACTGAAAATGTTAGTCAATTAACAGGCTTCATGCATTTTGACATGTGACTGTAGGAAAAGCACAGGTGTAAATAACAATTAATAATGGCTCAATTACATTTAGCTGCTTCACTGCTGTTATTGTACATGCTGGCTCACTGTCACTTACTGGGACACTTGGAGGCACCAGAGCCAACCGTAATGTTATTAGTAACTCCAATTCCAAAAATGTTGGGATGATGTGTAAAACAAATAAAACAGAATTACTAATACTTTTGACATAATACTCTGAAACCAGTAAACAGACTATATTTTTGATCACTGATTTTTGGAAATATATGTTTATTCTGAATTTGATGAAGCAACACATTTCAAACAAGTTGGGACAGGAGCAACAAAAGACTGGGAAAGATGTGGAATGCTCCAAAAACACCTGTTTGGAACATTCCACAGGTAAACAGGTTCATTGGTAACAGGTGAGAGTATCATGATTGGGTTTGAAAGGGGCATCCTGGAATGGCTCAGTCCTTCACAGGGGAGGATGGAGCGAGGTTCACCACTTGTTGTCAGTAAAAACAATTTATTTGCAAATGACTGTTTTCTGTTTTCATTTATATTTTCATTTTAACATCGCAACTTTTTTGGTATTGGGGTTGTAATTGGAAATGTAATATCTTTGGTTTTTGTGGGTCTGGTGGGAAGAAAAAGAAGCATTCCGTAGTCATCACCTTAAGCTTTGGGAAAGTGTGACTTTGATTACTTTAATCAATTCATATATTCATCAAAAATGACAGATTAATGAATCATAATGATTGGCCTAGTTAGTTGCAGCCTCATTTGCATGCATGAGTGTTTTTATCTGTGACGACAACTTACATGTTTTCCTTAGAAGTACAGCTTATTTTGCACTTCATGAATTGAACTTTTAGCATTTGGTCTTCATTTCTGCACCTTCCGTTCTGTTGACAAGTGTTTAAATCAATGTCTTGTGTCTTTTGTTTAACCATAAAAAGTCGTATGCAGGGAGGAATATTAATGCTCACAAACATGGCCACAAACACATTTCGGCCTATTCAGCAGTGAAGCAGGGAGCACAAAGAGGAAGCAGGAAAAGATCTGTTCACTATCATTTTCTGTCCTTCAATCAATACCCACTCTAAGTAAAGGAGAGCTGAAGGGGGAGAAATGGGTGAGTTCCAAGAACAAAGGGGTCGAGCTGTTTGAGATGTGGAGAGAGGAGAGAGCAACATGAAGCGAGGGATGAAGGATGGGGTTGGCACGGGGAAAGGGGGGCATGTTATGACATCAGATGTCGTTAACCAATTAGACGGGGTGTTGCAGGAGAGTGGTTCCAGCAGCCACTAAAAGCCTCTGTGTCACTGACCTCAGGAAGGGAGAATTTAATAACAAACAATCTCTCCTTTCTCTTTTTCCCCCCTCAACCTTTCTTTTGCCGACAGCCACTTCAGTAATGGCCGTCCTTTGTCCTTCCCGAGCTGTCGGACCCTTATTTACGTTGAGCTGAGCAAACCTGCCCATCTGGAGTTAGAAACCTGAGGCCCCGGCTACTTAAACTCTGTGTCAAGACCGCAGATTGTTTGCTGGTTGCTGCTGGGCTTCCACATGACCAGATTAGCAATTAGCTTTAATGAGCTTCGGTCAGAAGGTGAGACTGCAGAACGATCTCATTCGGGTTCTGAATTGGAAAAAGGTTAAGAAACACTTGAGCTTAACTAAAGCAAAAGTGTTCAAGTACCTGCTTAGAAGTGATCGCCTCGGTTCAGTCAGTTTATACAGAGGGAACTAGGACGATGATACAGAGATTTACAGTATGTGTGTGTTTCATTACAGAGGGGGAAATCTCTTACTTTGAAACCCTCGTGCTCATGTAAAAAGACAATCTGTCCCAGAGCTTATAAGCACTCTCACAAACACACACACAAGTGCAGTTACAGCGCGAGAACAGCTGAGCTTTAGATTGCTCCAAAATCCCCTGTGACTGTGAGTTTGGGCCAGCGGGGTGAAATAAACTTACCACCTGCTACTGGTAGTTCACACACACACACACAAACACGCACACACACACTTCTCCCTAACATCTGCCACTGCCGTCCCTTGTGTTTTGCCAACACCGGAAACTTTCAGACTAATAGTCACAGCTCAAGGCAGTGCTTACAGTTTCCCAGCTTTTAATGGCTGTTCGCCTTACATCATTAATGCATATCAATCACCATAAACACACACACACACACGCAGTGCGCACATACAGTGGGATTTGTATCACTGAGCTGTGAATAACAGAGCTGAAAGCCTCAGCAGTGAGTACTGAGCTGTTAAAGTTCAGAGGGAGAGAGAGCAGGCGAAAGGAAAGGAAAAGAGAAAGTGAGTCAGAAGAGGAGAAGTACCTGCGACACTCAGGTGATTACAGGGCTGGACAAAATAACAGAAACACCCTTTGGCCCCGAAGCAAATACAAATTTAGCGAAGCTCCTAATCTTTGATTTTTGTTGAGCCCGTCAGAGGTGATGATTTCACTGAGTGGTCTTTTTACAGGTGCTGTTTATAGTGTTGTTGAGCAAATATACTATCACCTCATGTCTTTTTTCATATTTAATGTAGGGTTACTACAGATTACAGTACATCTGCTAATTTGCACAACTTCAGGCAGGTAGTGAAGTCTGCAGATTCAGGATTTGCACTCTTGGTGTAGTAAGTAACAGTATTTACTGTGACATGCACACAGAAGTGTCCAGCCTACATAAAGCTGACGATTAATTAGCCATTATTTTAATCATTAATGGTCAATAAAATGTAATTTTTCCTTACATTATTTGTATTCTCCAACCCACAGCATAAAACCAAAAATATCAAGTTTGCTCTCCCATATAATATAAAGACTATCAGCAAATCCTCACAGTGTAGAAGCTGAATGTTTAGCATTGACCATTTATCTGCGTAGCTGCTGATAAATTTCCTCTTTATTAATGAACAGATTAATCGACGAGTCATTTCAGCCATTTATTACATACAACAAGAAAATGGTTTCAAATCATTACATTAAATCATCACATACTGAGCATTTAAACGCTTTGTCTTCAGTGGCACCTAAATCACATATCAAAGCCTTTTCTCCTCGGCTGCCTGATTCATTCTAATTATAATGTACCTGAATGAAACTGAATGAAACGGCACAGATCTGCGGGTTAAATTCTGCTTCACAGAAGGCTTTAAACTTCTTTTCCCTGAGACGACATGTTTGTAATTTAGATTCCTACCAAACATCAACAAACCATCTTTTCTTTATATGTAAAGAATAATTTGCATTGAGCATCATGAATCACACTGTAACCTGCGCCTGGTATTTCTGATTATTTCTGACCAATGAGTGGACTCTTTGAAACACGCACACACACACACACACACACGCACACACACACACACACACACACACACACACACACACACACACACACACACACACACACACACACACACAAGTGGTCATGGAGGACAAACAGCGATCAAACGTTCAGCCCCTCTCCTCTGACTCTCTTTCATCTTTGCATGCTAATTAACCTTGACCTGAAACCTCCCAGCGCTTAATTGCTACCATGGAAACGGCTGCCATTTGCAGATCTCTCCCATACACACATACACGTGCATGTAAAAAGACACACACGCACACATACGCACCAAACACACTCTTCAATTAGACCCATCCATTCTGCTTGACTAGCAACAGTCATCACCATCAGCCCATCAGATATCACCTGTCTCTGTCTGTTTCTGCCCCATCGACTCGTAGTGATGAAGAGGAGCTGCAGGCGAAGAGGAGGAGGGACGCACAAAGAGACCAAGAAAAGAGTGTGCAAGGTATTAATGTGAAAGACTTAAAAATGGGTAAAGGTCTGCAGCGGTGGAAAAAGTCCTTAGATCTGAGGGCTTTTCATGAAAAATACCACATTTACAGTAAAATTCAAATGAAGTAAAAGTACAGACGTATTATCAGATAAATGTGCTTAAGTATCAAAAGTAAGAGTAGTTGTTCTGAAGTTAAATGTCCCCTGTGACTGATATATTACATGTAACATTATTAGATTGCTGATAGCATCAATGTGTAAGCAGCATGTAACACTTGCAGCTGGTCGAGGTGGAGCTCATTTGAAATACTATTAAATCTATTAGGCCTGCAGCTACTGATTGTTTTTATGATTGATTAATCTGCCAGTAAAAGCTAAAAAAAAGGGACATTTGTTTGACCAAAAATACAAAATCCAAGCCAGTGTTTTTTTGTGAAATACTGGATAATTTGACCTCTTAGGGCCTTGAACTGTTACCTAGATGAATACATTTGAGAAGTTTAGAAGAGAAAACTAGTAATTAGTAGCTGCCAAATAAATATAATGGTACAACATTTCTATCTGAAAAATAGTGGAGTAGAAATATACAGAACAATACTTGAGTAAATCTACTTAGTTATTTTCAACCACTGCCGATCTGCAAGATATTCTGAAAAATTTGGCAACACTGAAAAAAACTGGCTGCAAGAAAAAAAGACTAATAAATGAGAGAGCTTGATGGTTAGAGAAGTCACAGAAGTGAAGCAGAAGGAGAAAAGCAGCCCAGTCAAAATGCAATAAAAGTCAGCCAAGCCAACCCAGCGGCTGCTGTGCTAATGGCTGATTGAGGGAAATGAAGCGGGAGATGGAGGCAGCGCCATAATTTTAGAAATGCAGATTCAAACTATTTCCCTCCCTCTGTCTCATACCAGCTGCAGGATGACACACCAGGACAGTAACATACACACACATGCATATACATGGACTCAGTTCAAACAAGGCTTGTCATGTCTGCAACACTGAACTTACGAACCCCCACAAACCTGCACGGGACCAGCATGCTACACACAGACACACATGCACACCCGCAAACACACACACAACACTGGTATTATTACTTGTGGGTTTTGTCTGAACATGCAGGTTGCCAGGCAGTAATGTGTTGTGGGTAATAACCCTTTCCTCTCCTCCCTCCATCCCATCACACCCTCCCCTTTCTTCCCACTTTCCTTATTCCAGGTGCTGAAGGATCATGACACACACTCGCATGTGCGCGCACACCCACACACGCTCATACACACACATAATCACCAAGCCTCTAGCTTGCTCGGAGCAAGGTGCTGTACTACTGCTGGTTCATTTGGGGCCACTTGTGGATGGTATTGATCTTATTTAAAACCAGTTTGAAGCTGATAGCGGTCAGATGAGTTTAATATGTGCAGCGGATGTCTTTGTGACTCTAGTGCATAGAAATCTCTGCTAAAAAATCAAAATTTGTAAAGAAATAAAACTTTACAAAAAGTCATCACTAAGTCTTGATAACTTAATCACAACAGTAATTTTGGTAATCAACTAATTTATTTCCCACAGGAGAAGTACAGCTAACACGGATATATTTATACATATATATATCTATATATGTTTTTTGTAGGGCGGCACGGTGGCGCAGCAGGTAGTGCGCGTGCCTCACAGCAAGAAGGTTCCCGGTTCGATCCCGGGGTCAGGCGGGGCCTTTCTGTGTGAAGTTTGCATGTTCTTCCCGTGCATGCGTGGGTTCTCTCCGGGCACTCCGGCTTCCTCCCACAGACCAAAAACATGCTCATTAGGTTAATTGGTGACTCTAAATTGCCCCTAGGTGTGAATGTGAGAGTGAATGCTTGTGTGTGTGTTGCCCTGCAGTCGGCTGGCGACCGGCTCAGGGTGTACCCTGCCTCTCGCCCGTTGACAGCTGGGATAGGCTCCAGCCCCCCCCCAACCCCGAAAGGGATACAAGGGGTATAGAAGATGAAGAATGTTTTTTGTAATATCTATATAATGTTATATTTGTGTAAAAACATTATTGTCATATTAATTATGATAACTTATTTTGTTAAATAAAAACGAAAATATTAAAGAGTAAATTTATCATATATTGTCTTTTATAGATAAATTTGTTGAACAGCTGTTTGAGTGAAAACAAACCAATCACCAGATGTACTTCAAACGTGTGGGTTATTTTGTTAAGTGTAAAAGATTTTGGCAGGAAAATATTTTCTGATTCAACAAAAGGAGTTATGGGCAGGTGAACAGCTTGTCTCCAATGTCTCAGCGACTTACAGTAAAATAAAAGGAACACAATGGAAATATAGGCTTTCCTACAACAAGTGGAACTCCACGCTCTCGTCTTGCACTGTGCTGTATAACACGGGTTCGACAAGAGCAGACGATATCCTCAGCCGCTAAGATGTCTGGGAAACACCAACTGTTACCTAGCGGGTCACTAAGGCAACTCTGACAGGAATCTTCTGTGCACTGATGAACACACACACGCTGGCAGAAACCCACCCACCCCGAGCGCTGCTTGTAATTATGAGGGCTGTAAAACAGGCTGACATCATAGCCTTGGGTTGCTCATTCCCTTGTTCCCTGTCTTTCAAACTATATTATACTGTGTGCGCGTGTATGTGTGTGTTCAGAGGTAAAGCGTCCAGGTGTTTAGGCTGCCGACTAACTTTCACTGCTGCCTTGTGTTTGGAACAACCTGTTAACAGCCCAGCTCCTCCCAAAATGATAAGCTACGCTTTATTTTCTGCCTAACTCACTACAGAAACATCTCTAATCAGCTGCTATACACAAACACACACACCTACACACACTCGCGAAATAACTAAATGGTGAACTCACAGTCTGGCTGAGAGAGCGACAGACAAACATGGAGGATGATAAGAGAAAAGGAATTAAATGTGGGGGAAATTCAAGGCAGGCCAAAGCAGTAAACATGAAGGCGTCGTCATTATCAATTTAGCTGCTCCTGTTATTGGGCTGAAATGTGAAAGCCAGTCAGAACTGAGAATGAAGACACATAAAAATGCAATGACAACTCGCCGTTCGATAGTGAAAAAAGAAGAAATGCTTCAGTGGAAAGAAGGAGCTTAGCTGAAAGTTTCCTGCAGCGAACATGAGACACAGAGAGTGAGACAGAAGTAGGACAAACGTCAAAAAAGAAAAACTCACATCTGTTGACGAAACAGCTTGAATAATGAAAAACATGATCTGGTCCAGTGCTGAGAAAAACAAATTGTTAAAATTCCTCCATCTGAACTCATAAATTTGTCTGCCAATGAGCTTTCAGGATGCAGGCGACCCTAACTTCCAATATCTGACCTCTGACCCAGGAACAGGAAGAAACTTGCACACACACACACACACACACACACACACACACACACACACACACACGTCTCCTCTTGTTCCTGCCTCACTTCAAGTCTCCCCCCTCTGTGTTTCTGCACGTCTGCCAATAGTCCTTAATTGAATTTCTCTGAACGATGAGGATCTGTCTTTGGATCACCATCAGACTGAAGCTCGTAAAGTTTTGCAACGAGGCAGAATTCACGCACACACACAAACGCGCTCACATACACAAGCATAGCAGAGGGCATGAAGCCTTCTAAGCGTGTGAAATATTTAAGAGGGCCAGTGCTGGGGGGTGATGCTGTGTTTTGTTTTTGTGGAAAAGTGAAGAGAGAGAGAGAGACAGACAGACAGAGAGAGAGAGCTTCAGGAGAACCATAAACCACAAAAAGCTCGCCTTCAACTCGGCCCATTTAGGCCCATTTAGAGGCAACACACTTTGAAGAGAGCGAGGCTGAAGGAGAGAAAAAAAGAGAAATGGGGCGAGGAGAGGAAGCACATGAGTCCCGGTTATTGTTATAACCAGACAGACAGACAGATGAAGTGTGAGGAGGGAGGATATGATATGATCAGAGTCCTAACTTGTCTTTGCATAGTTTAGCTGATCACTCTTTCAGATAGCATCTGTTTTATCCTGCATTACCCAATCTTCCTGGCATCTATGTGTGTGTGTGCGCATGAGAGTGTGTGTTCTCCTGCCTGACACTTGCTGAGAGGTCAGAGTTCTTGAGAGCAGCCGTCCAATTACGGGGGGCATGGTGTTACCGTAGAGATGAGAGAAAACTGTAATTGGATAATGACACATCAGGGTTGGAACCTGTCATTAGACACTCGCAAGGGAGCGCACACATACACACTGGGGTATGTGCATACACACACACATGCAGGTCGGGTACCAACCTGTGATTACAAACCTGCTGATCTATCACCAGCCTGTAGCTACAGACCTACAATGTTACACTTTCTCTCTTCTTCTTTCTTCATAATTCTGTCATGTTTCTTCTCCTTTACTCTGACAATAACATTTATTTTACAAACTAATGCGTTTAAATTTCAATTTCATATCTATGATGTGCTATAAGTTGCTTTTAAAATGATTTTTAAAGCAGGGAATTCACTTAAAGTGACAGCGGCTGATGTGTTGTGGGTCTGTTCCTGGCCCGGGCCCTCACATTATGTAAACATAGTGCGTTTTAATGAGCCTGGGTCACTGTGGTCAGTTCAAACACACTCAGCTTTTGGTAAAATAATGTGAGAGGCTCTAAACTTGTGAGGAACATCTCTGGGAGGAATCACTGGTCAGCTCCCAGTTTCCTCTCATGGTTTCTACTGCATCATTACCCTGGATGAGGGTCTTGCATAAGCCTCTCCAAATCAGTGTGTTAGGACAGAGATGGGTAGGGGGAATGAAGGGGGGGGGGAGTGCAGGCAAGAAAGAGTATGAGAGGGGAAAGACTGAAAAGAAAGGTGCTGGAAAGAGAAAGGGAAGATAATAGAGGAGCGGGGAGAGAGAGAGACAAGGAGGGGAAGAAAATGGGGGCGCAAAAAAAGACGAAGCGAGCAGGAGAGGCAGAGAGGGAGGGCCGAGAGGTTTTCTTTTGTGGTAGTTGGAGAGTGACAGGGGTGCCAATAGAGTGGCCAGCGATGACGGTCCCACTGGAGAATGCCGGCTATGCCAGTGGAGTGGCACTAATGGAGCCAGAGAGGGGATGCAGTTGCCTGCCCCGGAGGAGGGATATTGTGCAACTGGACAAGGCGGCTTGACACAGAGCCAAGATGGAGGATTAGAGGAGAGGGAGGGAGGCACCCAGGGCAGCGACAGACAGCCATGTTAGGTCTGCTGACTGATTGACATAAACTGAAACCTCTCTGTTTTCCATTCGACGGGTGAGACTCTGTGAGCGCACAAAGTTTCTAGTTTTCTAGGTTCTGAGAGAGCGTACACTTGGTAGCCAGAGTGAATTTTCTCTGTGGATCAACATTATCAACACCTTGAAATACAGTTTTCAAAACGTTTGATTCCATGAAGTGACAGCACAATATATTCAGTATAATCATGCTTCGGCTCTTTGCTAAAGCTGTATGATTACAGTGAGCAACATTTCAAACGCAAGACAGAAGAAGACATACACTTGATATGACATGTTTGATATATTAGGAAAGTTTCTACTTCTAGTTTGTTCTTCTACTTTTAAATCTTAAAGAAGTGGATGTAACTCCAGGTTTCAAAAGTGAAGCCAATGTTAAAGTGTTTTAAACCTGCTTTCTTTCTAATGGTCAGCAGGGGACAACTCCACCGGTAGCAAAAAGAAGTCCAGTCATATAGAAGTCTATGAGAAAATGAACCTACATATCACTTGATTTATTACCTCAGCAAACATTTTCTTGGTAAGTTTAGAATCTCAATAGCTGGTTTCAGGTCTTCTTCAATACAACATGATTTGTAAATTATGGTCCCATTTAGAGAAAAAAGAGATGATAAAGCAGGGTATGATTTAGGGCGTGGCTCACTTGTGATTGACAAGCCGTTACCATGGCCACCCATCAATTAGAAAAGAGGCATAGCACTGCGTATCCATGGCAGTGTGTACATTGAAATAGCCGTGAACTTGTTTGTGGTTGTCCGTGTTTTTGGCCCTTTCACCATGTTTCACTGTTCACTTGTACTAAATGACATTAAAGAGTCACCTGTTGATGTTTTCTGGTTGCAGCCTTGTATTTTATTTTAAACCTGTTTTTCATGACCCAAAATTAATATCTCAATTAACATCATAATTAATGTGAATTATGGATGCACCTTGCTAACCAAAGTAGCTAGCTAGTGGTAACTTAGTGTTTGCTATGTGTTAGCCATATACTGTGGGGGTCTTAGCCCATGCATTAATGTAATGTTAATGTAAGCCTTCTGTTATACAGTCTATGATCCTCCCCAGCTCCACCCTCTCATCCAAATATGGTCACTTTTGACTCTGATAAACCAGGATGGCCATGGCCATAATGCCAAACTCGAGTTCACAAACCAGTGGTTGATGTCATGGTGGCGATGTTGACTTCTTTTACGCAGTCTTTGCTCATAATGAAGGCTTTCTTGTTTTACTGATGTTTCTTATTTACTCAAATTAGTGTTATGTATAAATAAAGTTTGTATGATGATATAAACAATCTTTGGCTGCACAATCTGAGCTGGCCCACCTCTGCTTGTGAATGGGTTCATTCTTCATAACTTGCCTCCTCACCGCTTTACACAAAACATGCACACGCACAACAGCACTCCTCTACATGGATGCACACAGCAAGCAGGGGTCAATATTGCTGAGTAGCTGTGATTGGGGTGAGTAGAGGAGCGTTGCATGATGAATTGACCTGATTACTCCGTAATCCCTGCCATAATTCACTGGCCAGGCCGACTCATCCATCAATACAGGGCCTGGATCCATACCTGTAGATACCCTGGAGAGACGAACCGCTGCAGAGGGAGAAGGAGGGCGACGAAGAGTGAGAGGAGAGAGGAGGAATAAAACAACATCCTGCTGGTTCTGATCTGCGTAACGCCAGCGCTAACGTCATATTATTAAGTTAAGCACCGAGGGTTAACGTGAATGAGATGAGGAGAGGAAGTAGACTTACAAAGACACGAGGGAAGTGGAGAGGATGCAGGATGACTTAGCTGCTTTGTTGGGAGGTATTACCGCACACGGTGACCCTTAATCACACACAAGCAAGGCGAGGAAACGCTTTGATGATCGAGAAGACCTCACACGCACACACACAGATTCACACACACGCTGCTATCGTAACTACCTGCTTCCAGGTAAGCTCTTCCTGGCGTTGGATAGGTATGTAACCCCCCCCCAATAATACACACTCAGGTTACGGTACATACACACACACACACACACACACCTGGGCACTTCTTTCTGACAGACATGCTGGCTCCAGGCTTCAGGCTACCTGCCATCTACAGTAAGCACTGACATACCTCTCCTCTCCTCTCCTTTCCACATGACTCTCCCCTGTAACTCTCCTCTTTTCTTTACTTTCTCTGTCGCTCTCTTTCTACCACTGCTTTGCTTTTTTTCTCTCTCTTTTCACAGCTAGCTCACAACGAAGAAAACACTTCTGTCTTCACCTCAGTAAATTCCTCCTTTTTTTCCACACCATTTAAGAGAGCAAACACATCTCTAATCTTTCCTTTAAATACCCTTCATTCATTCTGCCCGTATCCGCCCCTCCTCTCTCGCTCCCTGTCTCGTTTTTCCAGGCGTGACTCTCGCTCTTTCTGTAATCTGATGGGCAGAGCAGCACGTCACTGCTGGCATGTCCATTATCCTGGACATCTCATTGGCTGACACTGATGCTCCCTGACCTTTCACCTGTGAGCTCTGACCTCTGACACTCACACACCCTGGGCGACAGGTGATTAACTGAGCTGCATTCAGAAAACCAAACTGAGTAACATATAAAGCGCGCATTTGCAATATCCAACAAGAGACACTGTGAATTTGTGAGGTGGAGTTTGTAAGATTCATTAATATGTGCAGAGGAGTTAGGTAGGATGGCACCACCCTTAACGTCATGTATGGTAAATATTAAGAGTTTGTTTCCTTTACAAAAGAATCTCACTTTCCAAAGATGACATCAGATTAGATTCAACTTTGTTGACAATGTACAACAAAGTGAGTTAGTTCTAGTACAAACAAATGGAGGGGAACATCCTTAACTTGGAGCAAAGAACAAAAGAGAGACAGCAAAGATTTATGTGGGAGTATATTTATGTTTCCCCCTTGAATAAATAAAAGTTTATGATTTAATGTTCTTTTTTATGTCATGTTGACAATGTTTTTGTCAAAGCACAGCTGTGATATGTCTGAAGTCTTTGTTCAGCGAGGAGAATGGAGGCTGGACTTCAGACTCTTTATATAAGTTGAAATCCATCCTTTGATTAAAACTGGGAGGACAATATTACAGAAACCTCGAAACAACACGATTCAAAAGCATCTGAAACTAGAGCTTCCAAAATAATCATACAAACTAATCAACACCTCTGTGTAACAGTTTAAACAAAAAGCAAACATTTTAACCTCCATGACAGGAGGATTTATTGCATTAGTTTTAGCCAAGCCGCAACCTCCGGAGCTGAAAAATGAAGCCAGAGCCAAAAAGTGCAGTTCCTCATATGAACACTGGAGGTTAGCTTCAAAGACGAGTTAATTCCCAGAGACCCCCATATTAAGTTACTTTACAACAGAAATAAACAGGTTGATACAAACTAAGGTTTTGGACTCTATAGCTAATTTCTTGACAACTTTAAGGGGTAAATTTTTATATAACTCGCTCATTTAAATTATATTAAGGCTTAGAATTATGCATAATTACGAGCATGACAGCTAACTGCTAGGTTTCAGCAAACAGGCTTCATTTGGCCCACACCAGCTCCAGCCACACTCCACCTCTTTGTCCATTTTTGGATGAGCCAGGAGTTCGAAGAACATGGCGACAGCTGTCACTGAGCCTCACAATGGCTCTTGAGAACTACATCCATGTTTTATACTGTCTATGGTTTAGCTGGGTCAAGTAATAATGTCAAGTCAAGTCGATTTTATTTCTATAGCACCAACCATAACAGAAGCCAGCTATCTCAGTGCGCTTTTCATATAGAGCAGGTCTACACTGCACTCTTTGTGATGTTATATGTTTACAGTCTGAGATGCTGTCTTTGCTACAGTTGTGTATTATTCTGCTTGTCTGTGTACAACTGTTTGCAGTTAAATTAGATCAGTCAAGTTAAAGTAAAAAAAAATAATAAAGCTGTATGGAGCGCCTCAGCAAAATCCATAAACACACACACGCACACACAGACACACACTTTCCCAGCTCCACTCAGAAACAAGTTAGCTCTAGCCATGGTAAAAGTCAAGCAGGGCGTTTCATATCTTTACATTCTGTCTGTATAGCATAATCTTTTGTACTGGTGCCCTCTGTATAATGCCAGTTCGGCTTTTGGCAAGCCCTCTCCGAATCACTTGAGAATGAATTACAGCATTGTGTTGGGATCTGAATGGCCAAATCACTTCTTAGGAATGAGTGGCCTTGAGCAATTCAGATAGGCGGTCATGTGATTCATACGATGGCAAGCGAGTGAGTCACTGACACTCAACACCTCAACACACTGTTGTAGCTGTTCGCACTCAAAGTGATTCATAATGTGTACACAGATGACATGGAAATATCTGAAAACACACAAACTCGACCACAAGAAAGAAAAATAAAAACGCTGTTCGCTTTTTCCTGTTTGGCTGGACACAATCTGCGCCATCCAAGAGTCCTAATGAAAACATTTCTTGGACAATATGTCTTTGTATATGCTGAAAAGAGCTATTTTCTTGTGTGTATGTGTGCACTGATGTGCATGTGTGTGTGAGGGTTTTTATATCTGTTAAAGTGCATTCAGAGAAACAGGAGGGGGCAGGAAATATTGCTGAATGGTAAAGCGGTGTGTTTGTGCCAGTGTCTGTGTTTGTTAGATAGAGAGAAAGAAAGAGAGAGAGAGGAACAGACAGGGAGAGGGGATGGGGGGAGAGAGAGAGGGGCCCATCTACAGATGCCTCAGGCTGCAAAGACTTAACTTCATTTCCTTGGACAGACATAATGGCAGATATTTGCATATCCTATGTACACAAAGTCAGTGGCCGAATATCTTCTCATCCAAAATATTGCAACTAACCTTGCTGCCAGCAGATACTGATCTTTTTAAAGGCTGCATCCCAAGCCCAAATAATCCCCTTCAACATACGCTGGAATAACCAGAAGCAGTGTTTTTGTTTGTGCTGTTTCTCTGCCCTGGAATATCATGAAGGATAGGACAGTATAGCACAAAAAAAAGATCATTACAAAAAATGACAGTATGGGTTCTGGCATGGAGACTGCAACCAAAACATCCTGCAGGACTTTCTTTTAATTGTAATATTCATCGTGAGACTGACATGTTTTGGCCTTCATCAGTTTCGTCATTCAACACTTTACAAAGAATATCTGAATAAGTCTGCAATGCAAAGTAAAAGAAAAAAGTTCTAGTTGCACATATCAGCCAGTAGAGTAAGCGTTTAATTTCTATTTTTTAAATAGAGATTTTTAAAGTATACCACAACTGAAAAGCACATTTTTACATCCAGCATATTCACCACCATCAATATGCTATATTGACCAACCATATCTCCTCAAAATTGTGTTCATATGCAGCCAATTTGGATTTGCAAATACATTTTGAGAGGAACATAATGCTGCCAAATGAACATTGTTTTTATCAATGTTTTTTTTAATCAATGTATTGACAACATTGAAAAATGAACACTGAACTGAATCACCCTAGTAGCGAATACATTTCTCTAAAAACATAAGAAATTAGCACGTTACACTCGTCATTTCCAGAAGGTTGCGTTCTCTGTTGAATGGATGTAGGTGACACCATATTTGTTAGTGCATGCAAGGGGGTCTTTTTCTCATTTATAGTAAATAATACAATGACTTATTGCTCAGTGAACCTCTGTGTACGTGTGACTGGAAGAGTTTCATGTATTCTACTTGTCTCATTTACATGTTCTTTGCAAAGTGTTGTGTGACGACTCTGATGGAGACCAAATTGTCCTAAATACTACAATAATTTGATGTCAGAACAAAAAAAAAATCTCCCTTCAAATAACAGCTGTTACAAGTTAAATCTGTCATGATTCCTGTTAATGAGAGGGAGGAGATTTCCCTCTCCTCTCTCCCATAGATCACCTCCTGCTTAGATCTCCTGACTGGAAAATTCTTCACCTTTGACCTCTGTGGGACCCAGAGGTCATCGTCACTGTGGCAACTAAAAATGCCCAGCGCTCTCTGTCTTAATTAAAAAGCATTATTTACTCAGAGAAAATTTCATTTTCTCTACCTCTGACCCCTCTCTTCCTCTTCCTTTCTCCTCCTCGTCCTCCTCCCTATGTTAACTGTCGACACGCTGGGAAAGCCCACATCTTCTGCACTCTTATGACACATTGTGCTGTGCCTGTCGTCTCGGCTGAGGTGGTACGCATGTGTGTGTGTGTGTGTGTGTGTGTGTGTGTGTGCAGCACGGTTAAGCTCTCACAGAAGACAAAGCCACAACCTTCGAGGCTGCTAAGCAACAATGCTGCCTGGTAAAGCCTCATCAGGGCACCGTTTAGCAAAGGATTAGGGACTATTACACACACATAAACACACACACAGTAAAAACGAAGCCTCATCAACTCATTAATTCAAACCCCATTCTGATTTAACTCAGATTTAATGTGTGTGTGTGTGTGCGTGTGTGTGTGTGTGTGTGTGTGTGTGTGTGTGAGAGAGAGAGAGGCCTGAAGTTGACTCATTCAACTTTTCTTCAACTCGTCCATGTTGACTCTCCTTCTCTGTAGCATGATGATGACGGACTGAGGCTAACTTTCTTTGCCAAATTAACAGAGCACCTCAAAACACACCGCAAGTGATAAAGTCACCTGGAAAACTGCTGCTGAGCCAGAAGAGACCAAGCAGCAAAATAACACACGCACACCCACACATAAACAAGCACTGTGCCATAAATCTAACCTCATAGTGAAGCATAACCAGACTTCTCAGCTGTGGGAGCAGTGACCCATTCTCTTATCCTCCCATCACCCCATCCCTTCATCAACCCTTCTTTCATCTCTCCCGCTTTCATCTGATTTCTGTCCAGCGAAGAGGGAAGAGAGAAAGGGCTGGCAGGGAAAAGGGAGAAGAGAGGAGAGGAAACGCTGCACAGACGTACGGTATTTGTTCACCTTTAGCAAAACACTAAAGCGGCTGACTGTTCACAAAGGCATGAAAACCACGTAGACACCAGGCAAGAAAATGAATAGAACAAAAGAAAGGAAGGCCTTTTTCAGACGAGTGCTAATACAGTGACAATATAGGAACAAAACACATAAATAGAGCCAAATGGAAAGTACAGCATAGAAAACAAGATACTGATTTAAAGCTAAATAAACTGGAAGTTCAGTTATGATTATCAGAAAGTTTGTTACATTTGTGTCCTGCACAGTAGCTCCAGTAGGTGTAGCTGTGCATTTCAATGCCCATATATATATATATATATGTATATGTGTGTGTGTGTGTGTGTGTGTGTGTGTGTGTGTGTGTACATACCTATAAAATATATATACCTATATTTAGCTTCATAAAGGCAGGACTTAATGCAGAACTGTTCTATCAGTCTGCATTAGTTTTAGCTAGGTGTACCTAATAAACTGGCAACGTATGATGTCACCTGATCACCTGTCTCGAGCTGTGTCTGAAATCACTCCCTTGTTCACTCATTCACTGCTGAATAATTTACTCTGTTGTGAGCAATAAATTGAGGTTTCAGACAGTTATGAGTCATTGACATGTTGCGTCATCAAGAACAGGTGTACAGTCACAGGATGTTAATTTCCACATCTATTAAATGCATCATATTGCACTGTGAGAAGTAAGAAGAAAGTAGTGCTTGTGCCACTTCACACTCAAATAAAATGGTGGAGGGAAATATAGTCATTTTGGGAACCGATCTGGCCTTTACTGTGTTTTCCTTCACATTTCTGTGGGTATGTGTGACGTCATGCTCTCATTTTCATAATATCAAATGAACTGAACTGAGCTAAACTAAACTAAAAGATTGGGATTTTGGTTCATTTTGAAGAAAATCAACACACTGCAGGCAGAAATCTGTGTTTTCTCACGTTTTCTCTAAATATATCTCACACCTGACCTCAGCCCGGTTGAATTTAGCCGTCAAAGCTCTAAACCACGGTGCTGAGCAAAGGTTAAACACATCCAGTAAATACTCTCATACACAGACGCACACATACATACACAGATTTTCCAAGCCCCAAAAAAGTGAAAACATAATTTTCATAATAGCAGGTTGAGCAAGTGTTCATTTATAGCTGTACTGTCGCAAGAACCAACGTCGGCCCAGTTCGCACATGCCTTCTGACCTCTATATAAAACTTAACAAGATTCCACTTCAGAGGTTCTCAAGGATTTCTTGTTGTGTTTTCTAAAAATAAAAATACACTGTAGGGGGTGCAGAAGGAGACATAAGACTTAATATTGACCAAACAGCCCTTAAATACTGCTGGCTTCGCCTCCGTGGTTGTCATTCGTCTTGAACGGCTTCCATACGTCTGACAAATCTGCTCGAAGCTTTGTGGCTGCGACAGCGCCAGAAATTCAATCCAGTCACTTTGCAACTTTCTGTTGATTCTCAGAGTTTTCTTTCTTTGTCTGTGGATCTAATTTCATACCATATTGTTGAATGTAGTGTGCTGGTGCAGCCAACAAGGGACCCTCTGCTAAACAGATACACCTTACAGATAGAGCTGATGCACACACACACACACACACACACAAGCGCATGCTCACACACACACGCACACAGAAAGAGAGAGAGGCCGCTTGTCTGCAACAACAGAATAGAGAGGAGTATATCCGAGTTGTATTTTTACCTCGGCCCACACGCTGAGCAATATGCCAACTCTCGGCCTTGAGAAACTCACACAGGCACACACACACACACACACTTGCAGAAAGACAGATGCACATGCAGACACACACCCTTAGACACGACAGGTCAAGCCCAGCCAACCACCGTAGCGGCCGCAGAACATAAACAACTTTCACACACTCTCTGAATCATCTGAGCATTTCAATATTGTTTTAGATAAATATATTCAGCCGCATATATAAATATAAGCAACCATAATTATTCCCCGAAACCACAAATGACCATGACGGGAAGTTAGTTCCCACAGTTTCAGCAGCGTTGCAGCCCAGCCCTACAGTACTGGAAATCCACAGCTTGGTTTACAGTACAGACGATCAGGCTGTGAGTGAAGGGAGGAAGGTGCTTGATGACAACAAACAGCGGTTCACTGGTTTGAACATTTATGTTCTGTAACTGAAACTAACTGTGAAACACAGAGCGTAACTTTAGAAGAGAAACCTGTTTCTATGTTTCACTGCTTATACCTCCCTCGGTCTGTCTTGCTCAATTTCTCCTCTCCATCCTCACACACGCACACACACACACACACACACACACACATATCTCTCCCAGTGGGCAGCAGCTGTTTCAGTGCTAATCTCCATTAGCTACTGAACTGGCTTCTATGGAGAGGCCCATGTAAAAGCTACTCTCTCACTCCATCCCAGTGAAACACCACAGCTGCATCATTTTTTTTCTTCTTCTTTACAATGTCTGTACATATTTCACGTCATTTTAAGTCATAACCGATGACCTGTACATGCTTGGGGTGACACACACACACACACACACACACACAGCATTGCAGCAATGCAGCTGATTGATCTCAGGCCTTCTTTGCAAAACACATGAGAAAATGAACAATATTTCGATTCCCAAAGCAGAGGAATTGAATGACGGATCGGAAAAGAGAAATGAAAATGGGACTTACAGTCTGTAGAGCTTCGTCGTTCCCAGGAAAAGCAGCTCGGGGAAGACGGCCAGATTATTCCGATTCAGGCGCCTGGAAAAACACAGCATAAATTAGGGAATAAGCTTTACCTAGACCCTTCCAGACAGTGTGGGCGAAGTGGTTACATGTGTGTATAATTAGCCTTTTAAAGTGAGATTTGTGTTTCCTGATCATCATATCAAATTATGTTACGTTATTTTGATTGTAATACAATCCAGTGCAGTGAGAGGAAGTATGAAAGAATAAGGAGATTGATGGAGATACTTTAATTAAAAAAAAAAAAAAAAAGAACACGCACACACATGTTCATGGACACATACACACAAAAAAACAGACTCCGGGTTACCTCTGATTTAAGGGGTGCAACATGGCTGCCAGACAAACAGTGAACTCGAGAAGGAGAAGGGAAGGCATGGGGAGGAAGACGAGAGAAGGGGTTCGGATGAAGGGGGGGCTTCTTTTTTTTTTTTACCACAAAGGCGGAGGAGAGGAGATGATGTGGGAAAAACAAACAGGCAGTCTGGCCGGACTACCGAATGTGTGAAAAGGACCCCACTGAGTAAACAAGGCCCTCACAGGGGAAGAACTCACAACAACCCGTCATCACACGCACACACACACACGCGCACACACACAAACAGAGGAGTTGAGAGAACTCGGGTGAGTTTAATAATCTGGGTGCGATCATTTAACCCTGGTTGAGTGGAGTGAAGAGGTTTGTGTGCCGCTGTGTGTTGGTGTGAGTGTGTGTGTGTGTGTGTGTGTGTGTGTGTGTGTGTGTGTGTGTGTGATTGTGCCTTGATGTGAGTCAGAGGAGAGCGAGGCAACTGAGTGACACAAAGAGAGACAGGCTGCTGAAACAGTTTAACCCTGACACACACACACACACACAGACACACACATTGACAGGCCCAGCGACGGATGCTGTGCTGGCTGCTACTGGAGGCGAATGAAGAGAGGGAAGAAGAACATGAGCGGTGGAGGCAGAGTGGAGAAAGAATGACTTCAAACAAATAAGAAAAGTGCAAAAACCCTGACTAATAATCCACAGTTTGCATGATTTACACACAAACACATATTAATCCCAGAAGACTTTACTCAAACAAACACTCCAAAAATGTCACCAACTCCATTGAAAACTCCTAAAGTCTCCTTCTTAACCCTCGTCTTTCACCTCTTTTAGCTCCACTATAAGCCGCTGTGGACTCTCCTGAAATAACGTCACCCCTTCTGTGTCCATCTTCCACCCACAAGCGCGCAAATATATGAATGCGCACACGCACGCACATTCACACCCCACAGTTACATCAGAAGCCGCTTAAATATTTAACATCCCGCAGAAATGATGTTTCTAAATTATTCACTCCTCTTCCGTTAACGCCGGGCTCTGGCGGCTAAGAGCCCCACGTGGTCCCGCGGAGAGGCCCACTCCTCCTGCAGGTCCTGCCCAGCCATGAGCACCCGTTAGTGGGCTAGACCTCCCCTGGGTGAGTGCACTGGCTGGTGCTGGAGGTGGGGAGGAGGAAGGAGGACAGAGAGGGGGTATGAGCTCATCCTCTTAAAATAGATGCAATGCTGTCAGACTAGGAGACTGAGAGAATGAAGTAAAGATGGTGGACGATCAAAACCAGTCTGGTTCCTCTAAGGTGTTGCGTATTTAAATGCTTTTAACTCTTGTGCTCATAGCTTGAGTCTGATTGTTTCAACCTGATTCTATACCATGATTCTATCATGTTAACGCCTGAACCATCATATCTTGCTCAGGTTTGGTCATGAATGTAACATGAGAAAGCTGGATTATTCATGGATTTTATGAATGGACCTTGTCATGTTCGCTGCATTGTTTTCATGCTGTAATTGTGTCAATGCAACACAAAGGACATGGAGTAAACTGGAGGCAGATATGTCTTTTATTCCCTCTGAGGGACAGTGAAACAGTACCCATTTTGCAGCTTCCTCTGCAAATGCTACAGCTCAAGAAGCTACAAGTCAGTCCTTCAGCCGCTAGACTTCTACTGATTTATCGATTCTTTTTTCAATTCATCATTTCATGCTTAAAATGTCAGAAATGAAGAAAAGCCTGAAGATTCAGGTACTGAACATCTCTATCTGTCCATCTAAGAGCACTGACTGCTTCTGACTCAAATAATTTAGTCGCCTGGAGTGGTTTTGTGTTTTTTTTACTGGACCAGAAGGAATGTATCCGTGTGTGTGTACTTGAACAGCTATGTTTGTTGGAACCAATTTGAGTTTTAGACTTTGGCAGCAAGGACATTTTGGTCGGCCTTCACTTTCCGGCAGACTTTCCAAGGGCTACCTCAGGGCTCAGACTTGGTTTTAAGGGTTAAGTTAGAATCAGGTTTATGCTAGGGTTTGGATCAGGGTTGGAGTTGAGCATTTAGTTGTGATGGTTAAGGTTAGGGTAAGGGGCTAGGGAACGCATTATGTCAATGAGTGTCCTCACAAGAATAGAAATACAAACATGTGTGTGAGTGCATGCATATAAACACCCTTGAAGTGCTTCCACAGTCGCGTTTCATTAGTCAAAGTCTGGCTGGAAGTGAACGAGGATTGAGTAGTGAGCAGTCTGAGGTGCGAGAGTCACTCCAACGAGCTAATGTCACACTGCCGCATGGTGATAATCCCTGCAGTCATAAACAGATGCTAGAGGGCCACAAACCACACAGTAGCCTAAACACACACACACACACACACACACACACACACAGTCCCACAAACACATACAGTGTGCCAAATTTTTATACATACATGCATGCGTACACACACACACATGCACACACACACACACACACACACACACAGTCCTAACACCTCAGAGGCTTGTAGAGGCACACTCTGGCTGGGAAGGAAATAACAAACCACCTCAGAAACCAATTATTACTCCAGCGATGCCACTGCTGCCATAATACACTTTTCACACTGACAATCTGTCTCACACACACACACACGTGCACGCACACAAACACATAAACAGGCGCATTTCCATCACTTCTGGGGATATTACATAGACTTGCATTCATTTCCTGGAGACTTACCATAACCATGACCACCACCTCAACCTAACCTTACCCAAGCCTTCATCCTAAATTTTAATGATTTACATTAGGGAGACTTGCGTTTTGTTCCCACAAGGAAGACGAGTCCCCACAGTGTGACTGAGTACGCTGATTTATGTCCCCACAATGTGAGAAATACACGGGCAGACACACACATACACAAACTCTGTTGTTACCATAGTTATAACTGAAACCTCGGGGACATTCCCATGACCCAGAGAAACCGTCTTTACTCCAACACCACTTCAAACTGACCAGACTGAGTGTGTGTGTTTATGTGAGTGTATCCACTCCAACATGTCCTGTATTGGAGTCACAGTTAGTTCATCTGAAGTGAGCCATCGTCCACCAAAGATTTACACACTCTAAACGGTTTTTAAACACTAATGACAGGTACCATGTCTGCCCTGAAATAGCAGCAAAGCAGAAATCCAGTCTTCTCCCCTGACCTGAGAATTCCTTCACTCTCACCCAAAAATCATTCACATTCAGCAGTTTTGAAGAGCTTTGCCCTGGACTCTGCTTCCAACTGGTGTTTACCAACAAATATAACAAATGTTGGCTGCCACAGAGTGCAGCACAGACAGGCAGGGACCCAGGAAAATCTATCACAAATTACTTTTCAGACACAACTGCTGTCGTGAAAATGACTTTTTTGCATGTGTCTTCACAGAGCAGATCATTTCAAGCTCTGCTGCTCAATAAAAATGAAAGAAAAAAAAGCATTTGAAACGTTTCCCTGAAATGATCATCGAGAGTGTTATCACTCAGCGGCTTTAGAGCTAATCATTCAGCACTAATCCAGTGCTTTTCTTTGACATCCATATTCTGCTATGTGGGATCGCCGTTACAATTACCTTCTGCTGGTCCACTGCTTAGTTTGAGGTTTAATTATCTAGTTTGAAACCATTGTTGATACACGCATATCACTACCTGTAATCAGTTTTACAATTATTCATCGCTGTTAAAATTATCTCTGACAATGTGATCACTCAATTACAGGCTAATTATCTGAGGCTTTATCTTATTGCTGCTCTCTGAAATCATTGTCTCACTGCCTGTAATTACTGTTTTGTTCCTCTCTGCATATCTGTGGCTGTTATCTCACAGACTTTGAATTGGACAGGGGCTGTAAACCAGTCAAATAAGAGGATCAGGAACTCCTCTCTGTCCTATTCTTCATCCACAGAGGCAGGGAGGGAAGGATGTATAACATTCCTGTATGCAAGGGACAATAGAGGGAGAGCGAGAACGAGATGGGTGGGTATGGATGAAAAACATGAGGAGAGGTTAAAGACTGAATGGAAGAAGGTGTGAGTGGGTGTAAGAGGTGGGGGCAAAATCAAGATAAAACCAGTACTGACGGAGCAGCCTTGCAGAAGTTAATGCGCATGCATGAGTGTAACCATACCCATGCTTGTGTTTGTGTATGTGCACGTGTGTGTTGTGACATGCCAATCTCCTCCACACCTCCTTGGACCACCTACCCCTCCTCCATGCCCCCCAGCTAATGCCCCACACCTGACCCCACCCTGCCCATCCCTGCAGGGCCTGTCGCAAAAAAAAGGGGATGAGAAGGGGAACCGTTTTCCACCCCTGTGGGGGGCAGTCACTGTGGATCCGTCAGCCCAGCTTAGGGCTCTCTCCTCTGGGCAGTGGTGCCCAGCAGGCTCCCTCTAGCCCCCCAGAGGACAGAGGCCTTTGAAATGAGCCACCAGACTCCAGACTCCAGAGACGTGCTTTTGTCCAGCGACCGCGGGGGAGCATTGATGACTGACTCCATCTTTGTGTTTGTGAACATGCCACGCCAGAGACGCTGAATTACAGTTGGGAAAACCCTCACGAGGACAACAGAAAACAGCCATGTTGTGTCAGAAAGTAAGCCGCTGTCAAAGGTGTTCGTTGCAATCAGACACAAGACGGAGCGAAACAGACTTTATTTGCTATTCCAGTGGACTTGTCTATATTGCAAGCGCAAGCGTGTGCTGAAGCCTGTTTGCTCACATGCACGTGAAAGACTGTATTAAGCAGCATATACCATCTCTTTGTATAGAGTAGTTTACAGTCAAAGCCGGACAATACGCAGTTAAATATTGCCCTCTTTGTCTGCAGCTCTGGGCAGGAATTCCCAGATCTGCTTACCCACACAGACCCCACCGTTGGTTGCATGAGAAACACTAACAGCTTCCCTATAGTGGTCCACAGAGCTTCTCTCTCTGTCAACAAAGAGCAGCCATAGTGCAGCAGAGAGCGGAGGAAACGCAGGCATGACACGCCCGAGACGAGAGCAGCTGGGGAATCACGATATTTCATCCTTTTCATCCCGACGACTCCTGAGGAATTTATCCAAAACAGCCATCAAAAAGATTAGCCACCTTCATCTGACTGTGTACCGTATGTGCGTCTGTGTATGTGTACAGGTGGATATCTCTGTGTGTATGCAGGTATGTCTGTGTTTTTGAAAATGTGTGCGTAAGCGGTAAGGATTTTTATGTGTCTTTAATTAAAAGCTTGTGTCTAAACCTGCTCAGACTCTGTCACAGTCTGCTGCATTCCAGTGTGTCATTGGCTGGCAGTCAGGCCACATAACACACACACACACACCCACATATATGGACAGCTCCCACATCAAGCAAAGTCGACAGTTGCCACAATGGACATATCAGCAGTCAGGGGTCCACATCCCCCTTCTGTCTTGCTCTCTCACACACTACCAGGACTTAATTATGCCATAACTGCCTTAGGGTTGGATGCTGAATACCAGTGATTCCAGGCCAGCGCCATAACAACCTTTGGCTGATCATCAGTCGCTGCCCTGTGGCTCATTTTCAAAATTTTCCTCTTGGACTGAGACGATGGCAGCCGCACGTCATGATGATCAGGTTAAATGCTTATGGAGACATACAGAAGAATTGAAGGTGGGGGGAAGGGGGGGTCTCTGAGTAGTTTGATGAGCATAAATGCAATTTGACTCACCAGGTGTCAACCTAATTGAACTCCTTTAAGAGACCAACACATTAAGGTTTTTTTCTGTGCATTTTCTTGCTGTACAAAACAGCAAAAAACATGAGAGAGACGCGATGAAATCTTTGGTCTTAAAGCCAAATAAATCATCCTAAATTTCACCATGAGAGAGGCCAACTGAGGGCTTGGATCAGCAAAGACATCCTGGGTCAAAATACTGGTAGTGTCAGAAATTCAGGATCAAATTCAAACCAGCCAATCAAAGAAAGCCATGAAACACCGACCAGCGTGACATTGTAATCAATGCAGATGGATGACACAAGTTGATAACATGCCTCCACAGCGATTCACCAGGTATTCAGAGCCCAATCTGACATCCCTCAGTGTTGATATGCCTGCAACATCGCTGTTAAGGCACAGTGTGTCAGGGCCTTTAGACAGACCATGATGCCCACCCCTACAAAAGAGGCCCCCTTACTATCTGTGCATTCCCACATGCATGAAAGGAGTGTGTCTGCTTGGTGTGCTTACATTTTCAAGGATCCCGCAACACGTATCTGTACAGAAAATGTGTCAAGGCATAAAATGGCGGCTGCTTCGACTACAAATTGTTACTCACAGTCTTTCCAGCTCCTTCAGGTCCTGGAAGGCTCCTCTCTCGATGGTGGTGATTTTATTCTCCATTAGCTGCCTGAAGGAGAGACACCAGGAGAGAGTGAGACAATAAGAAACTGGACAGAAAGACAGACGAAAGGGAGAAAAACAGACACAGAGAGTGTGAGAGCTGACAGAGCGATTTGTTCGATGACACCGCGAGAGGCCAAAGAAAAGGAGAAAGATGGGGCCACAGATATGAGAGAGAGGAGGAAGAGGAGGTGAGACGGGGCACTAGAGAGGCAAAGAGATTTGACATTGGAGAGGAGAGGGAGGGAGAGATGGGGAAGATAGGTGGCAGTGGGTGTGAAAAAAGAAGAAGAAAAACAGATTGGTGGAGACGGAAAGTGATAGACTGATGAAACAGCAAGAGAGGGAGAGAGGACAATCAGTGGCGGGTCGATAGAGACCCAGAATTGACTTTAAAACTGGCCCATCAGTCGGACAGCGACTCATCTATCATCCAATTTACTCTCTATCTAACCACATAGCTGTGACTACTCATTCACTTACACTAGCACAACTCCCGCAGGAGCACTGTGCTGACCAAGCCAAGCAGCCACACACACGCACACACACACACACAGTTTTACAGGCTGGATGGACACTCAGGATAAGCACATATAACCGGTTTGTGCATTGAAATTAGGGCTGCAGCTGATATTTACGCCACAGGAAAATCTGCAGATTTTTTTCTCATTTAATTGTCTGCAAATGTCAGAAATTACGACTGAGTACCTGAAGAGATGGCTTTAAAATGCTTGTTCTGACCAGCCAACAGGCCAAAACACAAAGATATATAATTGGCAATCATGCATGCCAAAAAAAAAGAAGTATATTATTCACAGGTGAGTAGCTGGAGCAGAGTTTTTATTTATTTTTTTTACCATTTTTGCTCCAAAAATTACAAAAACGATGAATTGATTACCAAGAGAGTTTTCAAAAAAAAAAAAAAAAAAAAAAAAAGGTTTTAGATCTGCTAATGACATGAACTCACAGGATACAGCGAGGATGAAGAGTGGAACACACACACACACACACACACACACACACACACACACACACACACACACACACACACACACACACACAATTAAGGATATAATCTCTGGAGGAATTCCAACAATGTGTATTCCCTGCCATTCACTTTTTGCAGCTGAATAGCACACAGGCACACGTGCGCGCGCGCACACACAGGACACAGGCTATCCCTGTCCCACTGTTAACCTGGATCCATCCCAGGTAAGAAACCTGTTCTTACATGACTCTATCCTTTCCTTTCCTTCCTCCCTCCCTTCCAGCTGCATTCCTCCCTCCGCGGTTACACCTAATGACCGCTATCTCTTTCCCCCGTTGCCCGGTGGTTAAAATAAGCCTCTCCTGACACTTCCACTGGCAGATTAACACGACAGCATTAACAGGTGCCACTGGTAGTCTGTTTAGACACACATACGGACTCAAGACTCAATGAAACCGCCGCTTCTCACGGCTGTAGACGCAGTGCTGCATGCGGCAGCTCCAGGGCTGGATGAGTCTGATGCTGAGACAGGACTGTGAACACTTCAGTGTGTGTGTGTTGTTTGCATTTTGGAGAAGAAAGTTGTCACCAGCCTGTCAGAGCCGTGCGTTAGAGTATGTATTTATTTATGCACATATATGGCGTTTTGCAAAAGAGGAAAGAAAAAGAAAGAAGAAAATTAAAATACATGAAAACTTACAACACTCGCAGATGTCTCAGTCCTGCAAAATCCGCCTTGGTGATTTTAGTGAGGTTGTTTGCATTCAGATCCCTGGACAGAGAAACGGGGGAAGAAGGGACTGTAAGTACATGAGATATGATCTGTTAATAAAACAAAGGCAGAGCAGGTGAGCAGGTCGGCTGAAGGGGTTTTTCTTTGTTGAAACTTGGTGTGCCGTGGCCACTGCAGAATTGTCATTTGAGCGTCAGAGAAACGGGGAATGGATTTCATCAAGAGGTCTCTGACTAATAAAATACGGCCTGTTTAACTCAAAGCCCACTCGTCCAAATCCGTTTTTGATTAACTTGCTGGTCTCCAGACAAACCGATGTGGTCTACGGAGGCTGCGCTAATGCAACAGTGCGAAACCACCAACACAACCACAGCAGTGCCCCCAACTTCAGTCCGCGATCAGCAATAGCGCTTCCCCACATGGAACACGAGCAATAAGTGTTTCTGCAGTTTACATGACAAACCAGAATTCAAACGGACTGGACTTGGCAGCGTGCACAGATCCTGAGGTGCAGTTTTTGAGTATAGTTCAAATGGGAAGCCCTGCGCTATTAAGACCAGGTCCCTCAGGCAAAACCCCTAATAACGCCACCGACATACAGTTTAAAAGGACGGAATATGCAAATGTAACTAGAGCGTTAATTAAGAAAACAGAAACATTAGCCTCTATCGTCATAAAAGCACAGGTGGCGATATCATTTAGGCTATCAGGTACCTGAAAGTGTAATAAGATTGGCGTAAAGTCTTCAGGAGAAGCACAGCTTTATTAAATATTCCATTAAAAATGCCATAAGTAAGATAAGGTCACTTGTTAATCAACATCACTGACACAATGAAACGCATCACATTCTGGTTTGTTCCCTGTCAAGTGTTGTTGAGAAATGTTGTCCGCAGATTAAAGCACAAACTGCGCTGTCGGTACTTACAGTCTCTCCGCGTTGCGGGGTATGTTCCTGGGCACGCTGCGGAGCCCTTGGCCGTGACAGTCCACTGTAGTCCCGGTGCAGGAGCACTGGGCCGGACAGGGCTGTCCGTCCGCTCCGCTGGACAGGACCAGAACCAGAACAGCCGCCAGCAGCCCCGGCGCAGACGCCGGGGAGCGGCCAGGGCCAACGGGGCTCACAGCTCCCACCATCACTGCGGCAAGTGGGGGCCAATATGAGACCCACAAAATACTGAGAAAATACAAGGGCGTTCGAAAATAAAAGCCCTGAAATCCCCGAAAGAGCTCACCAAACTCTGCACGCAACGGGATGCCGTCCTGCTTTTCGTTGTCCTCCGTTTTCAGACGTGTGCTTCTGATATTTCTCGTTCTGAATTTACATTTGGGTCCTCTTAGAGGGGTTTCGATGTGTGAAGGCTGTGAACCGGGAATTTGGTCCCCCTGGGCAGGGAGAGGGGAGGTCGACGAGGCGATGGACCGGCTCTCTGGCTGCGCTACAGCGGCGCAAACTTCCACATGTCCCCGGCATGCGGTGCCCAAATCCCCCCGGTGTGTGTTGTGTCAGTGTATGTATACGTGCGCCTGCGGAACCAAGCCAGTGAAACACCTCGATCCTTGATCTGATCCAGAGAAACACACTCTCACACACACTTTAGTGCACACACATACACACACTCACACACTCCAGGTGAGGCTGTCTTGGTTATTAATTCACAACACGCGTCCGGAGAGGGAGCAGCGGCGGCGCTCGGTTTTCCCAAAAGCTCAGCAGAGGTCACCGTGGTGGAGATATTGATTCCGATCATATGTCAATTGCCAGTCAGAGGCAAAGGTGTAGGCAATGTAAGGGAGGGGGGAAAAAACCCGTGAAAGACCAGCGCGCAATACTATAATCCAACTCTGCGTGGTGCGTCAAAGCGCTGCTCCCGAGAGTGTGTGTGAGAGAGAGTGTGTGTGTGAGAGAGGGAGAGAGAGAGAGAGAGAGAGAGAGAGAGAGAGAGAGAGAGAGAGAGAGAGAGACGGGAGCGGGCACGTCTGTTACTGCGTCTGTCCAGGCAACTCTGTCTCTTTCACACATACACACAAACACACACGCACACACGCACTGCGTTTTCCCTCAAGGTAGCAGCAGGTTTCCAACTGGCCGTCAGTCAAACAGCAACAGTTTGACCTCGGAAGGGGACTTTCATTCTCACTGCAGTGTCCCGGTCACCTGATGCCTTATTTATCTGGCCTCAGGAAGGCGACAGAGCTTCCCGGTGAAAATCTAACGCGGACGAAATGGGGAAAACCCTTCTCATTCTTACATTTCCACGTCTATTTTTGCAGGCTAAAGCTTCAGCGCCCAGTTTCAAAAGACACATTTAAACGTTTACCATCCCGTCCCATTACGAACACACACTTGTTGATGCTCTGCGACTTTCATATCCAGCTGCACTGGATGTGAGATGAAGTTATCTTTAATCATTGCAAACAGAATGAGCGTCCAGCTTCATAAATAAAGTATTATGAGTTTCTTTGATTCAGTAAATTAGCTTCTCTGTCAGAAAACTAGAAAGACACTGAAAGCCTGTAGACTTTCCAGCTCTCATATCAGACTGTCAGAAACGTTTCCTTCCTCTCGTTTGGATGAAGATCAGTAAAAACAAAGGATTAACCCTCTGATTTTTACTGATGTTTGATAATGACAGTATGTGCACAATGCTCTGGACTGGCAGGAATCCATGGAGTGACTGAAGTGAACTCAGAGCTTTATACCAGTGGTTGAGAGAAACTAATTACATTTACTCCAGTACATTTTTGAAGTACTTGTAGTTTACTTTTTTCCATTTTCTGCCACTTTTCGCCTCCACTCCACTGCAATTACAGGCAAATGTTGCACTTTTTATTTCACATTTCTTTCATATTGTTAGTTAATTTGCAGATTCAGATTAATAATAGAAAATACATGATAGAAATAAATTTTAAGGCATTATTAGAGGTTTAGATGTCTTATTAGCAAGATTAAAGTAATCTACATATGAATGCCTCAACTATAATTAGATCTTTAATATGAAGATTTAATCATTTTTCTGTATTGGGCCATTTGACATTTTACTTTTTGTACTTTAAGTATGTGTTCATGCCAATGCTTTTGTACTATCACTTAATAAAATGAACAAAATGTTGAATGCCTTTCTACTCTGTGGTACTGCTGAGTACTTCCTCCAAAGTAGAAGTATGATGTGGTGTTTACTATATCACAATTGCTCACAATATAATTACATCACAATTTCAGTCATTGTTTTAGCCAACATGAGGTCAGTTGTACAGTCTCTTTGGATGTTGAGCAATATAGATAAAGTTAACCCGACTTGACTGTTTTTTGTCTGATGTTTCATTATAGATTTTCCTAAAGTCTACACTCTCCGTGGTGAATATTCAGTCTCTCGGCACCATTCAAAGTGTGCCCTTCATGCAGTCACTGCCCCGCTGTTTGACAAGCCTAGAGCTGTCACTCAGGACCAATAACTGCCTTAGTCACATTCAATTTGGAATATCATTTGCTATAGCAAGATTGTGAAAACATTTAGGAATATGCTATATATCAGTATAATAAGTTTGCACTCATTGAGGTGACCCGGTCTCATACATCAGACCGTTTAAAGGCCCAAGCCTCCTCCAGGTCTCTGAGGTCGTCTGATTGGAAGCTGCTGGCTGTTCCACAGTCGGAGCTGACGGTCATGTTGTGACTCCAACATTGCAGAACAGCCTCTTAATTTATGACAGACTCCGACATTGAAACATTTATGTCCTGCCTCAAAGGCCGTGTGTGTGTGTGCTTTATACTGCCCCCCCCCATTCCATCCCTCACATACACAAACACACACACACGGTCTACTCAGAGAAATATCCCACAGCAAATCTGAAATCTTTTTTTCTGCTTCTTTTTTGTGGGTGGTGGGTAAGAGAACTCTGCTGATCAAAGGGGAGGAGACAGAGGAGCATGACAGCAGACATGTGGAAGAGGAGGAGGAGGGCAGAGGCCAGTCGTTGATGGCGGTGTATCATGGCGTAAGTGAGGAAAGAGAGAAAAGACGGAAGAAAGCAAAGGGGAGGAGGAAGGAGGGTGACCCCTATCTCCTGCAATACAACGAGGCCTCAGGGCACACAGCCTGTTAAGACACAGCTATCCTGACCTGCCCTCCTCTTACACACACACACACACACACACACACACTCAGATTGCCTCAGATTACACCTAAAATCCAGGTCAAACTACAGGATTGTTTAAATGTTGCGGAGGGCAGTGCAGACTGAGGGATTGGTTTGCAAGTAATATTTTCTCCCAATTGTCGACAATATTTTAATATTTCGCTCTTAATTTAATGACAAAGCAGTCAAGTTTTTTTTTATGTATATAACCTAAAATCACAATTTTGCTCCAAAGAGCATGACAATCTGTACACCCTGTGGGGAGCTGCAGTTTTCCCCTTCTTTTCCTGTTGTGTCTTTGTGTTTGCCCCTACCTCTGTCTCCTGTCTGTCTCTCTCCTGTATGGGTATGTTTCACTGCAGGGTGCAGCTGACAGGTTTGGTCCGGCCTCCTCCTCTTCTGAGCACATCTGCTCTCAATCACACAATCAAGACTAACCTGCTGCCACAGAATATAAGCACCGGTGTTTCCACCCAGTATTCATCAAATCGTCAGTTTATCCGTGTAATAATGACCAAGACTGCCTAAGCATTTTTTTTTCCATTTTTTTCCTGTCTGCTTACCTGTCTTCCTTCCTTTTCAAACAGTCACCTGTCTCAGTCCATGCCCTGTCTGTCTGAGTTACTGGATTTGGGCACTCTTCTGGCCTCTTCCCCCTCAGTCATCTCTCCAGTCTTTTGTGAATCATCTGAAACCATCTATTGACTTTTTACTCCCCTGTCTGAGTTATAGCATTTGAGTCCGTTTGCACAAAAACCTAACACCCCCTCAGTCCTTAGATCCTTGTTTCAGATAAGAAAAAAGCAAAATAACAACAAACAAACATACTATAGAGTAGAAAAAAATTAGGAAGTGTGCATGTTACATTAGAGTCTGCGTCTGCATAACATTTGTTTTTCTGTTTGGATTGTGGAAGATATGCTAAATAAGTAAACAGCATCTATTGTGGTGTCATGTTTTGTCATTATGTTGCTGTTGTTCTTGTGAAATAAAAATGTCATTAAGCCTGCAGGCAACATGTACAAAGATCTAGTACTTTCAGAGCTCAGGAAGTCAGATAGCATTGCCACTGAAGACGGGTGCAACTTGAGTTACTTGATTTCTCACAAGGGGAGTATGGAGAACATCTTTAGCCACAGTGCTACGTAATGTTTTACCTCACTGCACCACACTAACAGATAGAAATATGTGATTTTTCCTCGAATTCTTTAAACACATCTGAGTGTTAAAAAACAGCACATAATGTATCATCATTGAAGCAAAGCCCTTTCAGCGGTTAGACCCCGCCAACCTCTCAATTTGTGTTAAAGCTATCTTTTGTGCTAAAGGCATAAAACAAATGAGCCTAAATGAAGGCCACCTGCAGGGCTCAAACAATAACAACAAGAGGTATCTGCACCAGTGAGCAGGTGAGCGGCGGTAAATCCAATCCCTTTTCATTTTACACTGAGTCGTCTTTGTTCACTGTAAAATAATGAATGAATGCAGTTTTAAATTTTCATTTATGTCATACCATCTAAACGTCTCATCCCACAAAGGATTTAATGTCTCCCAATGATACCAAGTACAAATAAAGACATCTGGAAGTATGTGGTCATTATGAAGTCAACTTTAAAGCGTCACTCATATGTCTTTCTAAGCCTGACATAGTAGAATAGCCACGGATGCTGGATTTGGCAGGTTAGGAGGGCTGCAGAGCTGCTAATGAGAAGTGAATCTATCTGATGGCTGTGATGTTGGTACTGCTCAATCTGGGCTGTTGATTTAGGAGCTGTTTGTGTTATCTTTGGTTTATGGCCGTGCAGTAAAGCTGAAGGTGTGGGGGTCAGTGTGTGTGTCTCTGTGTGAGTGTATGTGTGTGTGGGTGAGAGAGAGAGAGACTTAGGTCAGTTCAGCCACCTGGCCTCTAGACAGCTGCTACTGAAACACATGCTGCACAGAGCGTGTCCTACTGTACACACACACACACACACACACACACACACACACACACACACACAGAGTGAGAGAGAACGAGAGCATTTCAAACAGTTTATTCCATCAATGTATTAATTAACCACATTAATCAAATATATTGTGGGTTTCCATGGTGTGTGTGTGTGTGTGTGTGTGTGTGTGTGTTTTGCCTGATAATCACATTATTAAAAACCAATGATGTTTGTGTTTGGACTGGCACTGTCAACACAGAGGCTGGTTACACAGCTGCACTGAGACACACACACACACACACACACACACACACACACACACACAGGGATAAACACACAGTGCCACACCAAAATACACAAACGCGACATTAAAAAAACAAAAACTCCTCCTCCCGTCTCGGATTCCATTCACTCCCAGCTGTCAGTTTCGTGCTGATGTGATCCGTCCATGAAGTGCATGGAAACTGGATTGAGGCCCTGAGGTGTGGAGGTGGCTGCCTGCCTTTGTTGTGATGGGACTGAGAGGCTGTTGTCTGTCTCCCACACCCAGTCGCCGAGGGCCGGGGAGATGCTGAGAAGGTAAATAGGATCTCATGAAGGGACTGGTATGTTGGAAACGCTCCACTCGTCTGCTGCTGCAGAGAGGTGTGTCTGGTTTCACTGTCAGGTGTGTGTATATTGCTGTTTGTGTGTGTGTGTGTGTGTGTGTGTGTGTGTGTGTGTGTGTAGCAGGGGAAAAGAATTCATCATTACATGACATGAGAAACAAAGACAGAAGAGATCCAAAAGCCAGACAGCACTCATTTCATTTTGTTAAAAAAAAAAGCAGGTATTTATCAGTAATTATTTGAAAATTAGAAAATGGTAGAAAATGTGATTCAAAAATTTTCAATTTAACAATTTCTCTCACGATTTACTACATTATTTTGAGGAATTCTGGTGCATAATCATTACATTGCAGACATTTGGCAGATGTTTTGTCCACATGCATTTTATCTACTTGCACAAATACATGAGGAGCTCTGTTCTCTTGCTCTTGCTGACTTCATCACGTGGAAGTTTAGAGGTGCCCTGTGGAGATTTTTTGGGTTTTTTTTTTTTTTTTTTTTTTTTTTGCAGATTTTTATTGTGTTGTTTTGATGCATGATCTCCTCTCATCTTGCATATTTTGGCACATTACCACCACCTGTAAATCAGTAGAATAGCATGAAATAATTGGTGGGACTGTGTATTTTGTCACGTACATGCTAATGCACAAAAAAAAAAAACTAAATGGGGACCCATTCATGAAACCATTTCACTATGAGTGAGTTAAACTTTAGTCCCCTTAAAGACCAACCTGCTCTATTATGCTCTATTATCTGAGTTCCAGCCTCCTCTGAAACAAGCAGAATGTCTATTCACCCCATTTTCCCTTCACTTTATACAACCTAAAGTTTATTATGTTGTGCTTGTCGCAAGAAGGCCTTGCTTTCTGTAAACTCTCAGCATCTCCTTGAACTTAGTTCAACTTAAACTGATTTGTTTTTTAAATAGGTTTTTCCATTTTGGTGTTTTTTGCACCTGTGAGTGTGTGCTCCAGCAGGTCAGTTGGTTCATTTGAATGTGTGTTTAGCAACGATAGAAGAAGGTATCCAACCAGACACGATAGTCTTGCATTTTTCCCCTCATGGCGCAACAATAGAGTCTCCGCCGCTCTAATCCTTTTACACAATTATCCCTCAGTGTTTGTGTGTTTAAGCACAGCTACTCTAACTGTGGCTTTTCCATGGACGTGAACCAAAACAACTCAACCGCCATTATCCTAAAATAGCCCGTAAGTACAAGATAAACATGTGTGTGAAACTAATTGTGCGTTGTGCAGAGCTGGCTTGTTGAGGAGCATTGTTGTGACAACAGATTAAACATCTGTCTGAACCTATTGCTGAACCCAAATTGAGATTAGGAGGGAAATAGAATATATCCCATAGATCCCTTGTCTCGCCAAATTGGGGAAGATGCAGTCTAGGTGACAGCAAGCGAGTAGAAGCAGACAGAATAGATTACAGATAAAAACAAAGGAAATTCTTTTATTTCCCGCTGAGATAAATCAGAGAAAAGACCAACAAACGCTCACTCTCTTCGCTTCTTTTCTCTCCTTTCCTTCATTGTTTTTCCTGCATGCTGAATCAGAGAAAAGCCACATGGAGTTAATAACTTGCGCCATAAAACACTGCGTCCTGACACACTCTCAAATTCACACACACACACACACACACACGCACATACTTTAGCAATATGCAGAAGATATTTCATCTGTTTATCACGCTGTGCATAATCCAGGAATTTGTCTGAGGATTTGCTCATACCTTTTTTTTTCACCTAAACTGCCACAGAGCAAAACCGCTAACAAAAGCTAGAGGCAGAAAGAGCGCTGTGCATCACAAACATGGTGAAATAAGGCCCTGGCAGTGCCGCAGAAGGAGAAGTGAGTGAGTGAGTTATAGTGGGTTGTAAGCTGTGCTGAAGAAATGAGCCTTAAATACTGACACAGTGTATGATTAGCTGACAAGGACAGGGATCTTGTTGCAGATGGGGCTTTATAGGAGAGGCCTGCTTTGTGTCAGACGCGAGGAATGATGCGCCGATTCCTGCGTCCTGTGAGAGTGGAGTTTATATAAGGAGTATAAGGTGTACAAGTAAATCATTTGAAGCTTGAAAGATCTTTCAAGTCCTGTGCAGTAGTGTATGTATCCACAGCACCTTGGAGATGTGTTTCACTGTTACACCGTTGTACAGAAATCAAAGTCTGTTTCTGAGTTATCCCGGGAGTGAGGGGTCAGGCCCATTCAATGCTGAGGGGAGGCTGAAAAACAGCAGAAAACAGAGAGGGGGAGTGCAGAGAGTGGGATGGATGGAGGGAGAGAAAGTGGGAGGGGTGATAGAGAGGAGTTTGGGAAGAAAAAGTGAGGTTTGAGGAAAGGACAACAGGGCAGAGAAAGGAGGGAAAGAAAAATATGAAGGGTCCTTTGGAGAGGAAGAGAGAGAAACGGAGGAGGCGAGAGACAGAGAGGGAGGTGTGTAGAAAGAGGAGTGTGGGAAAAATCAATATGCTCTCTGGAGCGACTGGAAGAGACAATCAGTCCTGTCTGACCCTCGTCTCCCCTTGGTGTAAGCGTGTGTGTGAGTGTGTGCGCTACTGCGTGTGCGTGTATGTTTGTGTGTACATGCATTTAATTCTCAGATGCCTGTATGTGTTTGTAAGCAACATGCCTGCACATTGATTTTGAGCTGGCGCAGATCCTTGCACCAATATGTACAGCCAGACATGTGTGGCTGGAATCATGTGCGTGTATGTGTATGTGTGTGTGTGTCTTTCTCCTCTTGTGTTTGCTGTCCTCAGCTCAAATATGTTTTATTGGCATGACTGCTGAGGGGCAGGAGAACAATGCCAGGGAAGCTAATGGGATAAAAGTTCATTACTCTCCCTCTATCAACTTTATGAGAGAGGACAGATCGAACAAACACTCCGAGCAAAGTTGAAATAGGATGAGGCAGTCACATCTGCAGATGGACGCTCTAGCGGCTTTAACTGGCACTGAATGTGTTGATTGTTGCTTACGGTCGCTCGCAGTCACTTTCCTCACTAACTCCATCTATGTCATCGCCATCTAGGGGGTCACATTCACACACAAGCCACAGGCTGTGGGCCAGATTTTCTCAGATTGTCCCCGAGCTACTTTTTGTGAAATGTCCTCGCTTTGATAGCTATTATTATTATTATCAATATAAAGAACAAAGATCTCCTTTGCTCTCTACCCTCCTCTCCCTGTGTACGTGTGTGTGTGTGTGTGTGTGTGAATGGCTAGTATTTTAGCGAGCCTCGAGGCTAGCGGCTTTCACAGGCCGTCCACTCGACGTTCGGCGTCTGTAAAGCTGGCTCAACCCGCCATTGTCCAAGTCCCACTCTTGAATTCAGTTTCTCCATCTGCCCCCAGGCGCCTCTCAGACTGACAGGGGGGCGAAGGGGGTAGATGGATAGATGAAAGCGCAGACAGGAAAAAAATACGACTCCTCAGAGAGAGTGAAATTTACCAGTCACGAAATCCACTTTTCTCCATCTCTCTATCACTCCTCTGCCACCATCATCCAATCACTTCTTTTATCCTTCCCTCCCTCTGCCCTCCTCCGTGCTCTGTCTCTCTGCTGCGCAGTTGCAGGGGGTTAATTGAGGTCTGAACAGCAGGGGGCTATTATAACACCTTTGCTAAGAGGTCACACAAACACACATACACGCACGCACACACACACACACACACACACACACACACACACACGCACACACACACACTCACAAACACACACACACAATTCTCTGTGCAAAATGATCAAAATTTCAAGACACAGGAAATGCTCAAGACTCCTCATTTTCAGTGTTATGCTATGCAACAGCTGCATTGTCAGAGTGTGTATGCATTTGAGAGAGAGAGTAAGTGTGTGCATGTGTGTGAGTGTGTGTGTGTGTGTGTGTGTCTGGGGGGTGATGTCAGATTTAATGATGGTTTCCACCCTTTGGAAAAGCCTGCCTCACCCAAAATGAGGAACCAACTGAATAAATCACACAATTAATCCAACAAGTCAGCGTGGCGTATCGAAGCACTGTGCACACAAAACAGAATAGATTGACAGGTGTGTGTGTGTGTGTGCGTGTGTGTGCGTGCGTGCTTACGAGGACTCTGCATGCTCTGTTAGTAGCAGATGGTAGGCTGGTGGTCTGTTGCCAAATTCACTGTGTGATCATGTAAATGATCACATGCACACCCACACTAAAGCAACACAAACACTCCTGCAACCAGAGTTGTACACTAAGACATAAACAAACATATAAGGGCACACACACACACACACACACACACACACACATGCAGCACCTGTAGTGAGAGAAACAGGTGAGTGGGATAATCATCGCTCTATCACCATCGATCTAAATTAGATCGTTTTCTCTCTGACTCATCTTTGTCTCTTCTGTCTCGATCTTTTTAAATTCTCATTGTGAAGTCTTTAATGTGAAACAGTGGCTGCACTGGTGTGTGTGTGTGTGTGTGTGTGTGTGTGTGTGTGTGTGTGTTGCAGTTAAGATGTTGATTGAAGCTGAAGTTTAACAGTGGGAAGCTTTACATCAAAGACTGACATTCACCTTTTATATCCTCTTCTTTTGATGCATGGAAACACACACACACACTCACACACACACACACACACACACACACACACTCACACACACACACACACACACACACTTCATGGGAATAGAGAACCGACAGTTTCCCTAAATCAAAAAGTGACATTTGCTTCGAACCTCTGCAATGCAGAAAGTCTCCCATGCACACGCACACCCACACAAACACAAACACACACACACACACACACACATACACACCATAGAGCACAGATAAGGGTCTCCTACAGGGTTTCGGGCCCCTTTTGGCACACATCTACTTACACAGAACACTCCCCATGCTTTGGCACAATGAATACAATATATAGAAGAACACACACACACGCACACATGCACATATGCACACACACTCATTTGGCAGCAACACCATCAGGCAACAGATGCTTCTGAATGAGCTCCTTTGCTGGGCATGATTCATAATGTGGCCATTGAAAATCACTTTCAACACATTCATAACCACTTATAGCTCCCTATGAATATTCACAGCTCTGCACCACATGCATGCTCTTAATGGGATTCATGCATGGATTAAGACAAACACACACACGGGGACACACCAGCCAAAGCTTTTTCAACTTGAGACACTCCGGACCTCTTTAAAATTTCAATGAGGTATTGTTTAACAAGATGGATTACAAGCAATTTAAGGTATGTAGATCAAATTTTTACAAAATTTCCCCTCCTAATGTTCCCGGTCTCTGGAGGAAATTGCTTTCCAGGGTGAGACTAAGTCCTAATATGACACAATTAACTTTGATAACAGGTTAGAATAAAATACAGTGTCCTAAAAGGACCCTTGAGAAAACCCCATCTCTCATCATCTCTGTTCATCTGCAATCTTATAACACGCAGAAAAAGCATTTCCAAGTTTTCATCTCCTCTCCTATGCTTATTGCTCCTCAAGTGATTCAGAGTCATGCTCTTACAGTGAGTCATCCTCAGGCTTAGACTTGATGCGATTTCCAAATATCACCCGCAGAATTACAGGAGGTTCTTTGAGCGCTACCTTTAGTCTCGTGGCAGCTCCAGAGCTGAGACTGTCTTGAATGAATAAAATGTAGAAATCCACTGAGGTTTCGCTGATAACTTAAACAGCATTTTCTCAGCACTGCTTGCACAATAGATACACTCTGTGCTCTTTGAAAGGCTGAGATGATCCCGCGTCTAATACAGAGAACAAACAGTGCCAAAAGATTTTCCACAGGTCAAAGACTTAAGTTCAATGCAGGAAATGGTGTTCCTGTTATGTCGAGACACGGAAAGAAAGGATATGGAGGTCATAGGTGGGTGGGTGTGAGACCATTGTCCCACTGCAGACCCAACCAAGTTCATATGAACCAGTTTGGAATAATAACCATGATTGTTCCCTAACCTCAAACAGGTGTTTTAGCTAACCTTAACCACCTTAACCATTGTTTGTTACACAATCTTTCCCTAAACTTAAAGGTTCCCTGTACAGTTTGTGACCTCTTGTAATGCTATGGAGCAGTTTTGTTTTTGAATAAAGATGAAGATCTGCTGTAGTGCAACATAGACGGGGAGGAAGAGACAGCAAGCAAGACTGCTTGCTAGTAAACAATGCAAGTTTCAGAATGTTGCCATTCTCAGATATTGTAGAAAAAATAGTTTTAAAATAGTTTTAATTGAACTTTCCAAAAAGTGAAGATGGTTTGAGGTTTTGCACAGTAATCCGTTATCAATCATGCTCATTCATTCTATTGTAAAAATGCGTTGTATACTGTTTCACTTTCTGCCTGAAGTTAAGTCATAATTCATACAGGACAAAGTGCTGGATGAGCACTGTCACCATGGTAACCAGAAGGCAACACGAGCTGAGATTTATTTACATTTGATGAGAGAAATGGCGACACACACAATGAAATGCTGCATAATTAAGAGAGCAAAATGCCGAGACTTCCCCTTAACAGAGCATTCAAAATCAGTTGCATATGAGGCAGAGGAATGAAGCTGATGAAGAAACGAGCCTGGTGTTGCATCAGTTTATCTGCACACCGCTGATCTGCTCAATCACGTGCATCCATACATGAACCACCATGACCAGTCTGATGAATGCTTCAGAGTGGTTCTTCCTTCCTTTTACCACAGCTAAAGATTTAACTTCTGGTCACAGATGACTGAGACAGCATCTGCATCACTCCCCAGTTAACACATACAACCTAAGAATTAATTAAGTTTCATATTGGACATGTTGGTGTAACATACTTGACCTGTGCTGCATCTGGTACACCTCATGACAGCCTGACTAAAAGTTTGAGTGTTTTGCCTTCCACAACGAGTTTCAGCATCAACAGGAGCACAGAGCACTCCTCTGTGCACAACAGTAAGCATGGTGAAGCTCTTTCACTGTGAAGTTGCTGGTGCAGTGAAGTGGACACACAGGCAGTATCATAGAGTGTCAGACGCCATTGTTTGTTTGCAATCTTATTACAGTCGTCATCACCTCAGGTTGTGAAAGGCGGCTTGCCTGCTGTGATTGGACTGTGATCTTTAATGTCTCTCAGCTAAGTCACCGCAAAAATGAATGACTTCATAATCACCTAATCTGACACAGAGAGATGTCTTAACAGACAGAAACATTGTGTAGTGTGAATTAGTCTGTAAGCAGGAGTCGAAGTGAGAGAGTAGTTCACAGAGAAAACAGGAAAAATAAGTGTACTGTTAGCTAATGAATAAAAGAAAGCAGCTGCTGTGCTGTCGCTTTCTTACAGTGTATGTGGGCTGGCTGATCTGTAATACATTGATTGTCAGAGCTGATGAGGGGTTGGACAGTTGCACTGACAAACACCAAAAGTATGTTTTGCACAAACAAAGTATTGAGAATATTATTGGCTCCTCCCATGTAATAAATGATTAAATTGGGAACAATAGCACAAGTATATGAGACAGAAAGGGAGTGTGTGCTTTTGCACTTTTTTAATGAAACCTCAAGTGGATACACAATCTTCTCATCACGAATGCCACAACTGTTGGGTTTTCCCTTTTCCTTCGATGACAAATCCAGCACAAAGAGAGACAGAAGAGTAACACAAAGAAAGAAAGAAAGAAAGAAAGAAAGAAAGAAAGAAAGAAAGAAAGAAAGAAAGAAAGAAAGAATCAGAGGAGAGGAGGCGAGAAGTTGACACAGTGGTTCACTTCTCGATTGAAACCAGATGAGGAACAGGGGTGATGAAAGATCGGAAAAAAGCACCATTAACCAATTAGCTTTCCCAAACACCCATGTCTCCACCTATCAGAGGACTTTATACCTGACGACCTCATTAAAGCAAAGGTCTGATTGGTTGATTAATTGGAAACACTTCAGCTTCACTTTTTTGCCACAGAGTTTTGGTTGAAAAACGTTTAATAGGTTGAGCTTTGTTGAAACGTGTTGTGTATGTGTGTGTTTTTAAGCTGGTTTTCAGGCTAAAATTGCACACATGTGCACGGACACACACACTAACACACACACAACACGGAGTATATAAAAAACTGCCCATTTTATTCACATCACTGGTTTGGATTTTCTCCTGCATTTTGTCTGTTCCCACTAGAAGTGGGACGTGACTTCACTGACTGCTGTAAGTGGAGTGTGTGTGTGTGTGTGTGTGTGTGTGTGTGTGTGTGTGTGTGTGTGTGTGTGTGTGTGTGTGTGAGTGTGAAGCACTACTGTGTGATCTTGTCCTTCTTTCTCCTCAAAACAAATTCAGACCACATGTTTTTCAAACAATGAATTCAAGACTAGAATTGGGAAAGCACCTTACAGTCCCACCCTCCCTCCACCTCTTCCTCCTCCTCCTCCTCCTCCTCCTCCTC